>LPNX010026973.1:109244-214121 GCA_001517045.1 Pseudotsuga menziesii
TCACCACTTCTGCATTCTTCACTTCTTCTTTAGATCATATTCCGATTTTTGTTCTTCCCTTCAAATAGCTTGAAATTCTGGAATAGCTTTGCTTGCAATAGGTAGTGCTCTGTAGTGCACATGTGCAAGCCTTCTATGTCAAAGCTCATTTGGCTGTACTGTGTCATGGATCAAGGCTTGTTCTGGATATCCCTTCAATTTGTACAAGCCTCCTTCTTGTTCTCCAATCACTACCGCATCATCAATAGTCTTTCCTTTTTTGGCCACATGATGACTTGACCATTTATGAATGCAACTTACATTCCGTTTGCATTAATGCTGGAACAATACTTATTTCATTATTAGAGACTTACCAGAGTCTAGCTTGTATGAAGATTCCCCACTACCTTTTATTGGACATTGGTAGTCATCTCCTAGTTTCACCTTGTGAGGTGATTCATGTTTTGACAATCTTCCAAAGGATTCCTTGAATCCCATCATATGTTTGGAAGCCCCACTGGCTATAAGCCAATCATCACTTCCATGAGTAATGTTTCCTGTGAGAGCTGATATCAGAACATATTCTTCCTCGCTTGAAGAATCTTCACTTTCATATCTGGATCTCTTTCTAGATAGTTCATCATCCTCTGCAGCATGAGCATGATGTCTTCTTTGGCCTTGTGAAAGACTTCTAACCTCGTCTCCCTCTGAAACTGGAACCTCCATACTCATGTAGGTGTCTAATCCATTTTCTTCAGAGAGATCATATACTTCCAGGCTTGGAATTTGTCAACTTCCCCAAGCTTGTCACCAAGCTGATGTGATATATCATATTGAAATGAGAACCTTAAATGGAAATATCAAAGGATTAGATCTTACCGATTTGAGGTGTCTGTCCTTGTCCCAGAGTTCGCTGATCTAGGGTTTGTCGCAGAAACCCTAATTTTCAAAACTTGGAATCTTTTATATATTATTGGACAAACAGATAGATCTCTTCAAATGGAGCTGTCCACTGTACTCCTTTTCTGAAAACAGTGGAGGGAAGCTCCCGGAACAGGAAGCCCTAATTTTCTGATTTCTTCTACAAAAATTCCTGTTACTGTTTCCATGATATATCCGAAATTACTGATCCTATATATCTGAAATTTATCACTGAGGTAACCTCACATGTCCCTAATCCAACACCATATGTTTCATCAGAATTGGTTTCACCATTTGGGATTTATGATCCTTTTCCCAAGGTGACCTGTTACAGGACTGTTCAGAACAGCGAAGTTGTACGGCATGCCACGTGTCACTTGTTCATCCTCTGAGTCAAAAATTTGGACCACCGAAATTAAAGTCCGTGCCCTTTCTGGAAAAACTTTAGGAATTCCATTTGGACCTCTGTAGCCCTAAGATATTACAGATCTCCCCAGGTGTCTTGTTTATGGATGATTTCTAGAAGAGGGTGGAGCCCTAACTTGGAGAGATCATATCTCCTAGAATAGAGCGAATCTAGGGATGATTTTCGGATACATTGTTTATCAGGATTTTATCTTCGGCCCCTACAATTTTCAGCTTCTGATACTTTTCCAATCTCAGAATATAGTGACTGTACCAAAACTTAGCAGTTTTAGTATTTAGGGTTTCTTCTAGCTCAGGGTCAAACTAGGGTTTGACTTTCCCAGAGTTTCACCCAACCAAATTTATTGATCCAGGCCTCTAAAATTCGGTTTTGATGAGGAGAAAAATACTATGCTGGTATCACTTAAAAATTCCTCTTCTGTAGAAATCCCTAATTTCCACATCGAAACTGAAAATGCTTGAAACTGAATTCCGCATCGATAGAAAGATGCACCCTTCAATGGAGAGTCATCCTAGCATACTTTTGCTGAAAATATGTGGAGGAAGATCCACAAAATAGGAAGCCTTAGTTCCTGTAGCTGTACAATGTCTTCTTCTCAGGTTAGCTCTGATACCATGTTAGTTTTTCATCACATTTAAGCTAGCATTATGTTAGGATCTTTTCACTGAGAGAATAACAAGCACAGCAATAACATAAGCACATCACAAGAGACAAGAGACACAAAGCTTTTAGGAGGGGAAACCATAAATGGAGAAAACCCCTCAACTTCCTCTAAGATAGTATCACCACAAGATGTGAAACCCAAAATAGTAAGATGACCTCCCAACACAACAGCAGCCTTCTGTCTTCTGTCAAGCCAAAGTATTTCCTTCTCCAAAGGCACGCCACACTTGAGAGAGCAAGTGATGTAATTCACAAGTGATAAATAGAGAGACTCTCACTCTCTATTTATATTCTTCCATTGACTTGAAGTGCACTCAACCATGTAGGCTTAACTTACAATTACTTACTCGAGCCTACACCTTAATTAGTGTATAATAACCCAAGTGCCCCGAAACTGTGGGGACTTACCTAATGACTTGACAAGACTTGTTTACATTAATAATCCTCCCGATCGAAACATCGGGGTAAGACAATATGACTCAAATACATAATAGAAACATCCCGGAATAAACATCGGGTTACAATACATAAGATACATAGAAGAATACATTCCGAAGTTACAAATACATCAACAGTGCAGATGAGACATTTCCAAAATGTCTAATGGAGTTTTCCTCAAAACCCATTCCAAGATAAGGGAAAACCTTCCCATGAATTTTGGCTCCTGCAAGCCATCACACATGATCTTCCTGTAGTGTGTACCCCTAGCACATTCATCAAATAGCCAAACAGTCAATCGTTATCTGATAATACAATCGAAATTGATTGTCCATAACCAAGCAAATGACATTAGTAATTAGACTCAATAGGAATTGCAACTCTGTTTACTACAGAATTTGATTTGCTTGGCAATGAGGTGATCCTCAAGTGTGGGTCTCTTGTAAGCAGCACCATCATGTCCATTATGATTTTATGCCTAAGCATAACATGGACACCCACTTACAATGCGTCCTCCTAACACAATTCTATGCAAGAAAATAGTGATTAGTAGTTGTCAGCAATTTCTCAAATCTGAAATTTACAAATTCAAATTGACAACTCATTCTACATACAGACTATTTTCATAGCCATGAGACTCTTCTCATGAGGTTTGGCTCTTTCACATGGTAGATTCTAGTCTTTGTCATGGTCTTACCCACTCTTCCATACCCCGAACAATCTACCCAGAACTTCACACGCGTATCTTTGTACCACCTAGACCATCCATAGAGAATTTCCGGCAGCCAATTGATCATGATTACCCTCTTTATGCACTTATTATACTACATTCATAATAGCTCTTGAAATGGTTCCAGAATTGTCATCAATTCATCATTTCAGCCATTATTTATTCATAATATCACATGCACTATCTCAATGCATCCATGCAATGCATCACAACAATTGCATCCATACTTATGTAATCAATTACTCACACCCTTCATATGCATCCATTCAATGCATAACTACCAGATTTACAAAATATTTTAATGCATATCCACTCAATGCTACCCTCTATTAATTTAGGAGTACTATGCATTCACACATACCATGCATGGCCTAACCATGACTACTTCATATAGGATGCATGACTATAATCAAGATCATCAGTGCTTACTTTTCTTGGGCTACTAAGCACATAACAACATAATACATGCATGACACATTTCTCTATGAATGCAGTATAAAATTCAAATACCCACATGGTATGAGACTTATTGCTTTTACCACTTCACGCAATTGTTATAATTAAACTCTTACCTTCATGGGTCCTACTTACACCCTTGACATTACCAGTTTGGTTGGTCCTTTGCAGGAGATTGCAGAATTTGCTCACTAACTTTTGATTCTGGACTTGTTGCCTTATCTATTTCTCCAAAGGGTTGCTAGTCACATTCATCCACATCAGCAAAATATTCAGCCATGTCCATGTTGTGGTTGGTTTTCCCACTAATGCCAACACCAATGCAATATTTACCATTAGTGGTACATTATAAATGTATAATTCTCACTATTCTTACCAACATGTAATATTCTATGCATGCAAGGTATATCCTCATACATTTCATGTATAAAAATTATAAAATGTAGTTATAATCAACAAGATAGGGTTTTAAATAAACTTCCCTTTTTACGCCCCTCATCCTTGCATGGAACTTCTCTTCCACACAACAGCTGATTTGACTGCATGGTCTTGCTACCTCTAGGCATGCAATTTCCTAGATTTGTCCATTTGACAACAACACCTTTCTCTTTCAGGAAATCACTTAGCACTTTGCTACTCCACACTTAGATTTTGGTGACTCTCCCTTGTTCCCTACTGGATAAGCTTTCCAACGCCTATCCATATGCTTCATTCTAACCTCGGGTGTGAAAACCACACCACTTCTAGAATGATGGAAAAACATACAATTGTATTTTGGTCGGGAATGCTAACTTCAGTCACCTGGAATTTTATTTCTTTTCAGCCCTGTAATCCACTGACATTCTGCTGAAATCCACTGAAAAATAGTTGGAGTTTGCTCGAAAAATACACCTTTGAAAAACCCAAATTTATTTCTCCCTATCGGGTCCCTTCCCAACTAAATTTTAGATGCTTCAGTGGTCAAAACACCTAGCTCATCAGTAGTCTGTTCCTTTATTTTTCTTCGGCATTTCAGGGAGCAAAAAGACTAGACTTCTGATTTGCATCGACAAGAAAACCGAATGTTCATTGGGTCCTCTCCTTACTAATATTCTGGCGGTTCGGCGGCTGAAACATTTAATTTATTCCGATGTATCAGGTCCGTAATTGTCTATTGCTCTAAACTTCATCAACTATAGCATATACTAACCTGTTGCGTCGGCGGCCGGGTGCCCTATGCATCGGACGGTTAGTCCCTTGAGCTTCCGCAATGGTGGCCCACAATTGAACTATACCTTTCGTAGCTCACAACTTTGTTGGTGGTCGGAGTGACTAGGATTTTGCGGCATCGACGCTCAGAGAACATCGGATGATTAGTTATTTATATGGCCACAATGGTGGATATTCATTCAACTAACTTTATCTGACGTAGCTCATCGGAAACTGAATCACCTAATCATTGGTGATGTGATCAACTAACCATCGTCAATGGCTGATGATTCTACGACTTAGAAAAAATTTCGAAATTTTTCTCTTTTGTCTTCTTTTCTGTTGCTTCATCGGCTCAACTGTCTCTTATTCTTTGTCAATCAAAGCAACTGCTTGTCACCGCCATAGTTATCAAAACCATAATTCACTAACACCTTGGCATCGGCGAGTGGAAGACTAATGCATCGGCGGAATAGTTCACTCAGCAACCGCAATGGAAGCGCATTATATTCAATCTTTTTCTGATCAGTGGCCAAATCGACTAATGATTTCTGATCGGTGAACTGAAGCATAACCTGATCGACATCGGCAATCAGAATTTTTCCTGTCAGAAGACTAGTGCTCTAGGCTTCTGCAATGGTGGGCGCATAAACCCCTATCGTCTTTCGATGGCCAATGATTTTGGGCCTTAGAGAAAGAATTTAACTTTCTTTACTGCTTTGGCTATCAGAACGTCTTCATCTGCAGCGTCGATAGTCGCAGGATCTATCCATCAGAAGGATAGTCCTCTAGCTATCTGTAATGGTGGCTCAAGATCATCTAATTCCTTCTGATTTTCATCAGCAATCTACACAACTAACATGCTCCGATGGCCGATGAAGTCAACATTTAGAAAATTTTCAAAAATTTTGCACCATCGGAAGGATAGTGGTCTATCCATCCGCAATGGTGGCGATCAACCAGCTAAGAATTGGAGATCCATCTGTCTAACTGTTTCGATGTGTTGACAACCAAAACACTTAGAAAATTGTCTAAATTTTCCTCCTCTGTCTCCCACCACATCGCCTGTTGGATCAACTATCTGTCGAGTGGAATTCCCACTAAGTGCTCCACTGCATTAGAAGAACTTGTCGCTAAGTTTTCGGATGAACCGACATTTTGGCACTTAGAAATTTAGTGAAATTTTCTTGTCTCCACCCATTTTTCCTGGTTTCTGCTTAACAATAGGAAACCTACCTCTATTATCTATTTATCATGGCCCTCTAAGGCCCAAGTGCTACAACATAAGCTCTTTCACTGCATCTTCACAGCCCATTCAGGCCCATGCTACAACCTTTAGCTCTGATACCATACTGTAACATCCCCGACCCTCAAACTGGCGAAGAGGATGCTACTATCACCAAACATACAGGAAAACTAGCCCCATGAACATGAACAGGAATACAATGCTGAAATAAAATTCTTAAAACATAAAACATACTAAGATGCATAATCCTATATACATGGCGGAAGCAAACATACATTCAATCAAGCATGCCACATGTTCATTATATTCATTAATCAGTAATATAAATGTAGAGATGAAATAGTCAAGAATACTTATCTTAAACAAGATTTTTCCTACAACCAGCTACGTCGCTACAATGTTCTAGCCAACCATAGGCCAGCGTGCTCATCAATATCTCAGTAACACTGCCACCCCGGAGCTAGCCATGATTCCTCAAGGAATAAGGGTCAAAGCAGGCTTACACATAGCCAATGTATGCAAATCATCCAAGCCCACGCAGCAGGGCTTATTAGTCTATCAAGGAGCTATGAGAATATAAATGCTAAGCTGGTGAGCTCATGGAGGAGCTAAGGATGCCTACACCAGAGCTAGCCTGACCTCTAATACACCCACACACACCCGACACCAAGAATCAGTCCCTTCTCCGCTTCACAGTCCCTCAGGCTCTGACTTCCCTTGCCAGTGCTCTTCCGGGGTTGTGGAGAAGAAATATAGCCATCTAACTATGTCTGTGTGGCTCCCAATCCTAGGTTTCTCAAGCATACCCAGCCTTCAATCCCACTCCACAGAGTCCGAAGACCAACCACTGCATGCATGCAACAAAACCAGCAATTACAGCTTTGATGGAGGAAAACAGTCCCTGAGTTATTCTTGGCCCTATCATGGCCAAAACAACACAATTGTAACCTACAACAGCTCCAAAGCACGGAGGAAAACACAACCAACACCACATAGGTGCTCACAATAGCCACTGATCAGGGAAGACAACAGCCATGGTTCAATGATCAAGTAACAGGACATTACACCTTCCAGACACAGCTAGCAAATGTGGAAAAACAATGGTCCCTTCTCAACAATGAAGCCACGGCACATTACACAGTCGGCAAAAAGGGAAAGAGCCAGAACCCCACGTTGATAGGGAAAAACATCTGCGCAAACCACAATCAGCAGGGGAAAACTTACACAGCCAGCATTGTGCCTCTCAAGCTGCACTTCAACCTCTTCGCAAGAGAGCACAATGCCCCCTATGCATGAGGTAAAATAGTACTCCTTTGTGAAAGGGGAAACTTACACAGACCACCAATTGATGAGAGAAGGAGAACTGAACCCCCAAACCATGGATTGTGGATCCTTTTAATTCAGCTCAGCATGAGGAAAATGAACTGCCGGTGATGGGGAGAGTGGACAGAAAAAAAACGGTTGGAATCCCAAATCGTGTGTGAGGAGACCACTTCCAGCTCATGCATGACTGAACCAGCTATGGAGGCACGTGGGGAAATCCTGCCACCCACTCCTACCCAGCATTAACTTCCTCAACTAAAATAAGGGTTTAGGGTTTGACACATGGCTTTTCCCCAATGGCTCCCACAGGTTAGACAATCCCCCCCACCTTAACCTTAGGAAATCATGCCCTTTTAATTTAACATTGCACCGTCATAGCTGGCTGTAGGTTTATTTTAATTAATGTTCATATTTACATGATGCCAAACTCTAATGTGCCAGATAACACGATATACCATCAACAACGATTCCAATTGCCGAAACATACACAACCAAATCGATGGTGGGGCTTTTTCCTTTAGCTCCACACCATGATTAATTACAAAATATACATCATGTATCTTTAAATGCAAACAGGGTCAAAATCGGGGCATTACAATTTAGTCTTGTACATAACAACTATAATGTAAATACGCAATTGTAAAATGAAATGCTTGTTTAGAAATCATGCTATATTTATTTGACGGTTTTATATTAATAACTCCATATGTATGTATTTTGTTTTTAAATGTATTTGGATAGTTTCATTTCATTTTATATTTGTGGGTGTTATGTAACCATTTCCAATATACTAATCATCAAATACTATCACGTGGATCCAATAATGAGAGTGAAGAAATGATGTTGTGATGACGAGTGTTAAGGCCACAATTTCTTAATTATGAACTTAATTCTCTTATGTTATCATCTGTATTAATTTAAATATTTTGAGTGAATTCCTAGGTTGTTTAAATGATGATTCACATGAAAAAACCAATGATGATAGGAACCAAACTAGGTATTGAAACAAGTGTTGGATGTAAAAACCAAATATAGGGTTACATCTTATTTATGAAAAAAGAATGTAGATGACCGCAAGCCTTAGGTCACATGTTCTATAATATTCTAAAATAACCGATAAAGGAGAAATTTTCATGGCCCATCATCCCTCATAGACTAAATATATGGAACGTCCTTGGGCCATCAAAAATAAATTTGAGACTGGCTTGTATTTTTTAATGCCAACACTTTAGATTATCAACGATAATTGGAAAGTATTTCTAGGAAGCTATTATTATTGTTCTAAAAGAAAACTAAACATTTTTTAGAAAAAGAAGGATAAATTCTAAGTGATAAGAAGGACCAAAATACTTATAGATTTTAAGATTATAAATATCTCATACATGCTCACTAAGATCATAAAGGTTATGTAAGGAATTTTCCTTGTGTTACCAGATAGAAAACATGAGGGTATAGATGGTCTAGAAAGACTGTAGGAAACAAGTCATCACATACTCATTTTTCAAATACTTCACAAGGTTTTCTCAAACCAAAGAACAACTTTAAGTAGTTGAAGAGAATGTCAAATAAGGAGAAATTGTAATGACTACATTGAATGGTCTCCCTAGATCATGGGAATCATTCATTCAAGGAATCTGTGCAAGAAGGAGGTTGATCTCTTTTAGTAGAATCGGATAAGAATGTGAAAAAGAAGAAGCTTGAATCATGACAAGAGAAGAGAAGATGGGAGCAACTGAATATCAAGCTCTCACAATTCACACCAGGAAGAACTACAAGAAGAAGGAGACTAAGGATAATTTTCATCACAAGAAGAAGAAGGACAATAAACAAAAGAAGACCAAGAGGGATCCTTCCAATGTTTGATGCTATACTTCTGATGAAAATAGACATTTTGCAAGAGATTGTCCCATCAGAAAAAAAGAGACACCATGCTCATATTGCCGAAGACAATGAACCAATAAACAAAAGATTCATAAGAGAGAAGGATGATTTAGGTGAAGAGTACATGCTAATCTCAGTACAGACTGGAACTATCTCACACAGAAGCAATGATTGGCTTGTGGATAGTGTATTTTCTAAACACATGACTAGATACAAGGAATCATTCGTTAATATGTCTGAACATGAGTCACCTCACAAGGTGAAACTTGGGTATGATTATCAATACCCCATAAAAGGTAGTGGAGAAGCTTCATACAAGCTAAAATTCAAGATATATTTAAAAATGAAGGATTTGCTATATGTTCTAGGTTTGAATAAGATTCTTCTCTCCATCTCTGTACTAGATGCAAAGGGAATGCGAGTTGCATTTATCGATGGAAAATTTTTGATGTGGCCTAGAGGGAAGATAATAAATTATGCAATAATGATTGGAGAAGAAGATAGAGGATTGTACAAGCTAAAGGGATAGCCTGGACAAGCACTGGTTCATGAGTCAATTGAACCAAGTGAACAATGGCACATAAGGCTTGCACATGTGCACATCAAGGCACTACCGATGCGAAGCAAAGCAGTATCTAGAATTCCAGATATCTAGGAAAAGCATGAAGGCATTTGTAAAGGATGTGCACAAGGAAAGAATGCGAAAAATACATTTCCCATGAGTGAGAGGAAGGGTAAAGGAATACTGGAGATAGTACACTCAAATGTATGCAAACCCATGCCTTCTATCTCACTAAGCAAGTATGTATACTATGTTTCCTTTATAGACGATTTCTTATATAAGACTTGGATATATTTATTGAAAGGAAAAAATGAAGTTTTCAGTAAGTTCAATGAATATAAAGCCTTGGTAAAGAGCCAAAATGATAGGAAGATCAAGAATCTATGGTCAAATAATGGCAGAGAATTCAACTCAAAATAATTCAAGGAACTTTGCAGAGAATCTAGTATTAAGAGGGAGTTGAGCACTCCATACAATCCTCAGTAGAATGGGGTTGCAGAAAGAAAGAAACGAACCATCATGGAAGCAACAAAAGAAATGATATATGATGAGGATATTCCTATGAACCTTTGGGTAGAGGAAACATGAACAAATGTGTATGTACATAATCATACTCCTCATCGAGTACTTGACAACAAGACTCCGGAAGAGGCTTTCTCAAGAGAGAAACCAGAAGTCATCCATATGAGAATATTTGATTGTCCAGTGTAAATAAATATCCCAAAGCAAAAGAGGGCCAATCTTGATCCTTCTAGGAGGAAGGGTATATTTGTAGGATACAATGACACAACAAAAGGACTAATGAATATACTTCCCAGGATTCAAGAATATCGACATCAGTAGAGATGTAACCTTTGATGAAGACTCGACATACTTTACATACAAGAGGACACCTATTCAAGAGGACGATGAACCTGAAGAGACAAGAGCCCAAGGTATGGAAATTGGAGAAGAAATTCTAGAAGACCATGCAGATCATGATATGGAATAACTACATGAGCCGGTAGGGACAATCCTTGAGAATGAATCCCACAAGAGCAAACCAACATGGGCACAGGAGCTCATACAAGAAGCATAAAGGTATGGCACTCCAGAAGGAGTACATAGAGAAATAAAAAGGGAAAATACATACAATATGTAGAAATAATAGATCAATGCTATGTGCAATGATGCTAAGACTAAGCACAGGAAATAGATCTTGCTACTAAGAATTCTCACAAGCATACATAGGAAAAATAGAGAGAAGAAAAGAGACTGAATCAAATGAATGAAGAGATCAATATTGGTGTGTATCCTTCCATAGAATAATGATGAATAATAGTGTACATAAATATTACATCCCTCATAGGAAAATCGAATTGTATGGAAACAACTCATAAAACTCAAAAAGGCTGACTTACCAAAATATAGCAAACCCCCATAGGTGGCTAAAGCACTTCCCAAATATATCAAGGACCTCACGAGTTGGAAAAAGCATGAGTGATTTTTCAAGGATATGGAAAAAAAATGCTAATACTAGAAAATGGAGAAAAACTAATGGAGGATGGGTTGGAAACAAAAGCTCCAAGTTTCCTAGTTGTCTAGCTTTTATCTTATCCATAGAAAAGTAGGAAAAGCAGAAAAAGTAGAATAAAGCAGAATCTATTGTAAAGTCCTGTACACTAATTTTAGATGCTCAAAATGTGGTCAAGATCAACCCAGAATTAGAAATAAATCATTTCTAGGATATAGATGGCATGTATTGACTTTAAGGTGCAAGTGGATGCCAACTAATTGAGCTAGTGGGTGAATAATTAATCAAATAATGATTAATTATTTTATCCTAAGTTATGAGTGGGTTTAATATATTCCAACACCCCCATATAAGTCTGAATTTATGATGGTATGAAAAAAAAATATGGATGCATATAGGGCCCAACAACAAGGCTATGATCACCCTTTAACAATTATTATGCCCAAAAAAGTGAGGAAAGAGGCGAAACCACATGGGGAAAATCCTCCCTCAAGATAGGAAAAGGCACAAAATTTTAAATATGTCTTCAAAATATCTTCATATTCACTTTAATGAGCTGAGTGAAATGCTTCTGGATGGAATACTTGCTGAAGAAATCATGAACTCCATGATCATGCACTGGAGTGTAGAACCTGCAAGAAGAAAGAAGAGAGACTCCTTATATCTCATCAACTGATGAAGTAGGAGCATTATCTGAATGCTTATTTCTGCTGTCAAACTCTGGTATTCAAACATAATCTGAAATGGAAAATATATCTGTGCATACTCCTTTCCAAAGAGTACAGAAATTAAGACAGTTTATTTCACACCCAATTCCTTGAATAGCTGCAAAATTATGATGTGAATCACATGCCAATCTTCCAATATGATGTAGAACCTGTATAGATCTGATATGAGGCTGATAAAACTCTGATATATCAGAAATATTAGCATATGGAACATCAAGGACAAAGTATTCAATGGCCCCATGATGATATAGGGCTAGACTAGGGAAATTAGGAGCAACTGGGTAAAACTTATAGGTGTAGAAATATGAATGATGGATGGGCATAATATCTGAATCATAAGTGTTTAGAACAGATCCAAACATGTTTAATATCAGTCCATATATTACTAAGTTCATGGATAACCAACCACTGAAATTTAGGAAAGACTTCAAATCATGTAAGATAAATATCACTGCATAAGAGACCAATGAGGAATCAACTAGTGAAGTAGGGATTTGTATAGTCTTAGGGTTATTCAGAGCTATGGTAGATGGTATGGATGGTGGTATGATATTTATATAAACCTGAAAATATGATTCTAAATCAGAATCCAAAGGATCACATATAAGCATATCAATAGACTCATGGGATTACACTGGTAATGAATCCTCTGTATGAAAGGAGGAAATAAGGAGATGTTCAAAATTTTCAAGAAGCATGTGAGTATTGATTCCAAGAAAAAGGAGGATATTTTGAAGCACATGAAATCAAGTAAGGTAAGTGGTATGACACAAATAAGGCTTGATGTGGCTAAGCAAACATCCTGGAAGTCACTGGGTTGCACACCATCAATGAGAGAGGTATGCAAAAGGTGTGAAGAATCTGGCACATAGATCTCAGAATCTAAGATAGGAGATTTAGATCAAAATGAATGGGTTATAGGATCATAATAAATATCAGCATCAGCTCCATATGTTACTTATTTTTCATCAATAGTATCACAAGAAGACAAATCACCTTCAAGAGACACATAAAAAGATGGATCTTCAATACTTGCTTCTTGATTGAAGGAGGAAGCATTTGAATCAAAGAGGGCAGCAGCAACATGAACTATATGAGAAACTTATTCATCATGATCAACTTCATCAGAGAATGTAGAATCCAAGAAATCTTGAGAGAGAGAACAAGAGGAGATGCTAGGTTCGCTCCATGCTTCATCTTCAATTTCCTGTAAACCAAAAGCTTTGTCCAAAATTTTCCAAAGCTCAAATGGAAATTCAGCAGAATCTATGAGATGATATATATCTAGAGACATTCCCAAACACATAATTACATAAGGTCTATCACAATTATTTATCCAATCAATCTTCTCTTCATAAGACTCAGGTTCACTCAATGCACCAATGGAGACATCAAAGAGTCATTGCCTCTTCAAGTATGCACTCATCTTTGGATTCCAATCAGCATAGTTGAAAGGATATAGTAGATGAAATTTTAAATCCATATTGAATTTGTTGATATGCTATAAGAGATACTCTCTGCAACCTTGAAAACAAACTAGGAGAAAATCTTGTAAGCTAGACAAGCTCTTCTTCAGAGAGAGATAGGAGACTGGATGCGCTCCTCAACTCTGTAGAACTTGATAAACCTTGATTCTTTGTAGAAGATGGAAATATTGTGATCCCTATATCGTTGATACCATGTATAAATAATATATCAATACTATGTGCAATTATTCTAAGAAGAAGCACAAGAAATAGATCTTGCTACTAAGAATTCTCACAAGCATACACAGGAAAAATAGAGAGAAGAAAAGAGACTGAATCACATGAATGAAGAGATCAATATTGGTGTGTATTGTCCCATTGAATAATTATGAATGGTAGTGTACATAAATAGTACATCTCTCATAGGAAAATTGAATTGTATGGAAACAACTCATAAAGCTCAAAAAGGTTGACTTACCAAAATATATCAAACCCCCATAGGTGGCTAAAGCGCTTCCCAAATCTATCAAAGACATCACGAGTTGGAGAAACCATGAGTGAGTTGTCAAGAAGATGGAAAAAAAATGCTAATCCTAGAAAATGGAGAAAAAATAATGGAGGATGGGTTGGAAACAAAAGCTCCCAGTTTCCTAGTTGAGTAGATTTTATCTTATCCATAGAAAAGTAGGAAAAGCAGAATAAAGCAGAATCTGTTGTAAAGTCCTGTATACTAATTTTGGATGGTCAAAAGGTGGTCAAGATCAACCCAGAATTAGAAATAAATCATTCCTAGGATATAGATGGAATGCATTGACTTTAAGGTGCAAGTGGATGCCAACTAATTAAGCTAGTGGGTGAATAATTAATCAAATAATTATTAATTATTTTATCCTAAGTTATGAGTGGGTTCAATATCTATGTGGATTTGCTATGTGACATCATTGACAGAGAACCTTCCACCTATGAAGAGGCTGCAGAAAAGAAAGAATGGAAGGATGGTATGATCGAGGAATATTAGTCAATCATGAAGAATAATCTCTGGGAGATAGTTCCAAGACCGTAAGAGAAGTCTATCATGACTTCAAAGTGGATCTACAAGATCAAGCATGCTATAGATGTTAGCATCAAGAAATACAAGGCAATGTTCATAGCATGAGTCTTCTCACAAAAAGAATGCATAGACTACAAAGAGACATTTGCACCCATGGTGAGGTACACTTCTATTAGACCATAATTGAATTGGAAATAGTTATGAAATGGAAAATTCACCAAATGGATTTCAAGACAAAATTTCTTGAATGGTGTAGTCAAGGAGAAAGTGTACGTGGGCACAACCACTAGGATTCGAGACACATGGTAGGAAGACCCATGTGTGCAAATTAAATAAGGCATTGTATGGATTGAAATAGGAACCAAGGACATAGTACAACATGATGGATATCTTCCTGATGAGCCTAGGATTTACCAAGAGTAAAGCATATTCCAACCTTTACTTCAAGGTTGAAGACGAAATTTTAGTGATGCTCTTGCTATATGTCGATGACTTGTTCCTAACAGGTGAAGAGGATCTCATTAAATATGTAAGGAAGAGACTTGCTACAGAGTTTGAGATGAAATACCTAGGTATTATGCACTACTTCTTAGGCATGGAGGTGTGGCCAAGTGTAGATGGGACATTCCTTGGTCAAGGAAAGTATGCACTAGAGATTCTGAAGAGATTCAGAATGTTGGAATGTAAGGAAATAACCATACCTATGGAATATAACTTAAAGCTTCCGAGTGATGCTTCATCTGAGTTGGTTTATGCCACAATGTATTGTCCAATTATTGGCTCATTGATGTACCTAATGAATATGAGGTGAGTCATATGCTTTTGCAGTGAACACCCTCGGCCAGTTCCTGACGAATCCGATATATGTTCACCTGATAGCTGAAAATTATATACTAAGGTACCTAAAGGGTACGATAGAGAATGGTATCAAATATGATGTGAATCAAAAGATTAACCTACATGGTTATGTTGATTCAGATTGGGAAGGTAGAGCCATTGATAGGAAGAACACTCCAAGTTGTTGCTTCAGTTTCGGATTTGGCATGATCTCCTAGTTCAACATGAAAAAATCATGTGTGGCACTGAGTACAGCCGAGGAATAGTATTTTCCATTTTCTAGGATAGTTGCAAGGTAGTGTGGCTGCAAAATCTACTTTCTGACTTATTTGATCTTGAGTTGGATGTGACTTGTATCTTCTGCGAGAATCAGAGTTGTGTGAAGCTATCAAAAACCGTTGTGTTCCATGACAAGTCAAAGCACATCGAGATCAATTTCCACTATATCAGGGATATGGTGCATAGAGGAGCAGTGAAGCTCCATTATGTGGAAACATATGAGTAGATAGTCGATGTGTTGACCAAGACTCTAGTCAGAGTGAAGTTCGAGTACTTTAGACAAATCCTTGGTGTGATCCAGAATGAGACCCCTCGAAAGAGGGAGTGATATGTTCTAGCGTAGCTGTAGAAATAGGTTGTCTGAGCATAAAATACTAACGAAGATCATAGGTTTCTTAGACGTAGTCAGTCCTGTAGGTTGTCCTTGGATGTAATAAGTCCTGGAGAAGCTCACAGGTTATCCTTGGATGTAATCAGTCTCGATATGCTTCTATGTTAGAAATAACAAGAGACTAGAAGACACATATGCATGATATCTCACATGGGAAATGAGATAGGTTTCCTAAGCAATAAAAATCCTAGTGAAGCAGGACGATTAGACGTAATTAGTCCTTTAGGTTTTCCTTGGATGTAATCAATTCGGGTGAAGCTCGTCGGTTATCCTTGAATGTAATGAGTCCTGAGACAGGTTATTCAAGTGTAAAATGAGCCCTCATGTGGTATGCAGGTTACTCAAATGTAATAAGTCATGTGGGTTTTCTAAGTGTAAAAATATCCATGGTGTGTTACACAGGATACTTAGATGTAATATGCCATGAAGGTTATTTGAAAGGAAAATATCATAGACGCTGGTTGTTCAGATATAATAATTCCTTGAGGTTGACCTAGAACTTAAAATTCTTGGTGTAGAAAGTTATTTGGTTGTAATAATTCCTTACATATATATCTATATATGTGTGTGTTCCCATGTTGATATGATAAGTCCACGAAGCATGTGAGGTGCACCTAGGCGGTTCCCCTTTAGTAATAGAACACAGGTTGACCATGTAGAGACGTAGTGCACTAAGTGTTCTCCTAGATGATTCTCGCATATTAGAAGTTGCAGGTTGTCTTGATGATGTGAAAATATCCTGTCTTACTTATATGGTGATAGAACGCACGTGGTCTGCATCTAGGATATGATTTGTGTGCTCTATTTTGTTTTTTGCAAGATAAAATAGATGATATGGATATGACGATATAAAGGTAGGAGAGGCAAGTTATTGCTATGGCAATGTAAATAAGGTCCTGGATAGTTCCTACATGATGGCTTTCTCAATATGTGATGAATACCTGGACAAGGACTAGACCTACACCCAACATACAAAAGGGTTGGATCTATAGAAACTTTCGATAGCGGGTAATACCATTTGATCATCAATAAGAAGATGATGATGGCAACATCTATGATGATAACTCTATGAATCCATGATGATGACTGTACCATATGTGTTGATGACTATGGAAGAGAGAGAATACCTTCCTAGTTAAGAGGGAGTGTTGATGTATTTGTAACTTTAGAAGATATTATGATGTATATTATCATTATGTTGTTGTACCCCCATTGGAGACATGTTTGCCTCCTTCCGGGATGTATTTATTGTGCCTAGACCTTGAGGTACAACCTCCATTTTAAGTCGAGGAAATAGTTCCCAGTGTAACATCATGTAATGTGTATTTGGAGTCACTCTAAGAGAATTCAGCCCTGTTAGGGTTAGAGGTCATCCCCATTAATGTAAACGTTCAATCACTTGAAGGGTATAAATAGGGAGGCGCCCTCCCTCATTTATACACACCTCACACTCACTCAAGTTCACATGAGAGAGAGAGACAAGGGAGGAGAGATAGATAACTGTTGAATACTTCTTATTAATAGGTTTGATAATCTTATGACATAGTCCTTGTGACTGTAATATTCTAAGTAAGTTTGTGGGGTTTTCTCCTTTAGGTTTCCCTGGTGAAAATATTTGTGTCTTGTGTATCTATTATATCTTATGCATATTTTTGTACTTGTTATTATTTCAAACAAAGATCCTAATTAAGCTAATAAGATCCATAAAAACTAACAATCATCGATGTGGAAGAAGTCATGTATTTGTGTAGAGAACTTTTGTAAGGGTCATTTTCAAGGAAAAGAAGTGCAACACCTTCAGAATTACGACATAGAAAGGGAGAAATTCATAATTATGATAGAGAAAGGGTGACAAGAGAAGATATATGCTACATTATAGAGTCAGGGAGAGTAGCATGGTGAAGGATCTAGTGGATGTGTGAATAAAATGACATATCTTGATTCAAGTGAAAGGAGTTATGTAGGTGTATGAGAGTGTTGTTCAAAGCCTTTTGAGAAGAAGAAAATGCATGTGGGAATTAGAGGAAGCATTGGAAGATAAAATAAACAACTTCCCTTAGCATCCATCAACCTAGTAATAAACTTATATATCTATGCTTGAAAAAGGAAATGACTATGTGGAACTTTACATGATCAAAAGACTAGTTGGACATTGTTTGTAGGTTTCCACTGCTGAGAAGTATAACCATAGATAAAAATAACAATTGTTTAATAAATATAGGTTAGGGAGCTAGACTCTGATAAATTTGATCTAATCTCTTTCTTAATCCAAATTTCCACTGCTAAATTTAAAATCACATATGAAAATCGTACCAAAAGAAACCCTATGCACATAAATCGATGAGTTATCCATGTTCTTCTCTTCCCTTGTGATGAAGGATCTGCTTTTGTAAATTTGTCGAAAACTCTTCGTATCTTGAGATTCTGGAAACCGAAAAATAGTTTTAAACACCATTATTTTGTCATTCAATTAATAACCTTATATATTGAAAACATTCAACAATCTATTTGACAACTATTGCCACAATGTTGTAGATGTGAAACTAAGTCGATTGGATGAAGAAAAATGGTTGTTTACATAGTATTCTAGTGAATTTGCATTGCTTGTACATGGAAAGAGTGAGTGATCACATGCTTGAGCCTTTAAATGGCCTTGTAGGAAGCAAGAGCCAGCCATGGAATTGCTTGTGAGAGGTGTTTAGGGTTGTCAAAGTGTGCAGGTTCAAATTGTTGTCAAGGTGTTATAGCTAGCAAAATCAAAAAGTGATTGCCACAATAATAGGACGAATTTCCAAAACTAAGGACAATAGTTCAATTTAGTCCAAAAACTATATAATTAAAATTCGTGCTTTAGGTTTCATAGTTTTCAAAACCTGGGGGATTACATTATTCCCTACATGGTAGGGAATAATAATACTAATATTATTGCGAGTTCTAAGTTTCTAAAATAATACTAATATTGTTGTAAGTTCCAGGGAGAAATGAATAGGAAGTGTTGATGTAAAGTTTTAGCAGCTTATAATTAATACTAATATTGCTATAAGTTCCTAGGTGCAATGAACATGCAATGTTGATGTAAAGTTTTGGCATCTTATAATTGTATTTTCATAAATTTGGAAGTAATTAAAAAAATAAACATATGAACCCCATAGTTTAATTGTTTGTATTGCCCCTGCTTTTCTTTAATGATGATTACAAAATTTCACCGATTTTAGTTGTATTGCAAATTATCATAACTGATTTCTTGTATTTTCTTTATTTATTTTGATTTGCCTGTAGTTCTAATCATCTTAATAAAGTGGGATGGGAATTATGGCATATGGAGTATAAGTTTTTTTATTAACTAAAAACTTATCTTTGTATTTCATTCATTTTTTATTCCTTTCTCTACTAAAATATTTAGCATCTATTAAGTTTCTCTAACTCCACCATCAACATGACCATTCTCTCTATCTATTAATCAAGTGAACGAGGCCATTAAGCCATATAGGATAAGATCAAGGAAATTTTAACCCCCCCTAAAGTTATATGTATAATAAATGGGTGAATCCCTATGATACATGGGAAATTTTGAAGGATATTTTATCAGTAATATAACATGTATATTTAATTTTTTGGTGAACCCTTTTACGAAATTATAGAATCTTGTAAAATTTGGGCAAAATTTTCACAAAATTATAAGGCCTTTTAAAACCGTGGAAAATATTTCACAATATTCTAAAATGATTTAAAAGTTTTGGCCAATCTTTCACAAAATTAGAAAATATTGTAAAATCTTGGCAAATCTTTCACTAAACTATAAAAAATTGTGAAGTATTGAAAAATTGGTTCAAATTTAAGCTAACAAATTTTTTCTAGATGATATTTTATTCACTTTATATTTTCAATGTACTCTTGCACTAGAACATCTTGTAAACAAAATCCAAGGTAATTTGTTGACTTTACTCATCAGAATTACTTGTATAGTAAGATAAGTTCAAACCTCCTTAGGGATAAAATGTAGAGATGATCTCATAAATATTTGCACTATACAATAGAGCACTTGATGGAAGTGTGAAACTCATTTATGCTGCTACGCTCAATGTACAATCAATTTTCCCAAAGTATGTGGGACCTAACCATCTCCCTCAATCTAAGAATATATCTACAATAAAACTAGTTGTTTGAAACACTACATGAAATATAAGGCTTGACAATCTCTACCTCATTGCTCAAAATTTTCAATGAATAGTTGCATTGCCTCCACATTGACATTAGAATGTCTTTAGTATGGATGTCAACATTTTCTAGCATGACATGCAATCAAGTGAATAAGTTGTGTAGGAAATAAGCTACCTCTCACAAAACATTAAATGAAACATAACACCACTTTCAATTTTACAAACTTTACATATAAAATCAATTCTCATATTTATGTATAATTCATAGTAGGGAAAATTTTAGAAACTCGCATACCAACATATTCTTTCAAGGGAATATGTTGTAATCAAATGAATTACAAATGTATACAAGAAATATAATACATCATGATAAACATAAAAATAGTCAAGTGAACTATGTGTGAAGGATATCGAATCGAATTTTATTAAATTTTAAAAAGTATTTATACAATTAGGGAGATGGTTAGAGTAGTTTTACCTACTCCAACTAATCATCCATTAGGTTCATTTACACATTTACCAATTACATTCATATATTTATTTAGAATAATGTCTAATTACAATGTATGATGATAATGGCGTAAGAGGCCCTTCCAACCTTTCTTCAATCATGAAGGCCTTTCTTCTTCCTAAAGAAACTTTGCAACAATATCCCGAGTCATTTACTCTTTTAGCCTTTGTCTACACTATGGTACATTTTGGATTGCCCTCCCTCCCTACACAACACTCTTAGAAATATTGGTTCCTTCTTGAAATATGAGCAACTTACTCTCTTCTATGATAACCTACTATTCCTATTCGTTCTAGCCTTCGAGGTCACAACTGAAAGAATTTTTTTGTAGCTCAACATATCAAGGCGGTAAAAAGTTTTCTTCATTCTTGTGTCACCACATTTTCTTTTAAGATATTATGTTGTGAGTCATCTTATGTCTCTTTCATGAATTCCTTATTCTCTTATCTTTGTAGTGAGAATATCAAAAGCAATACTCTCTTGAAGTTAGTGCTACATAAAATGCTCATTCTTTCCACAATAATTCCCAAACAATTGCTCAATGCCAATGCTCCCTCTATCTCAATCACATCCCCATTTGAATACTAATTTTTATATGTTCAATGGATAATTGAGTTTTTGTGTGTGCTCAATATGTCGAGTTTAAATTCTTATTATTTAACTAAATCTTTATGCTTTGAAAATATGGGTTCTTATACTAGATATATGTTAGCTATTTGAACCCTCCAAGGTTTCTAGAAATGTTCAGGAGTCTACATCATTACATTTACATAAATGATTATTTGAATTCACAATACTAATATTCTCGGTGTGCATGATTTGAATTAACTATGACACACAGAATGATTGAATCAATTAGTACGACTCTCTAAATATTAGTAATACTCAATTAGGGACCCTTTTGTATGTACTAGAAGTTGAATTACTAGATAAAAATGTAATCCTCTAGATTGACTGAAGAAATCAAAGAATTGATCAGTTGGTTAGGAAGTGATTTAGATTACAAACGTGGAGTGTATTTTCTACCCTGAAGACTTACATTTAATCCCCTCCTTTATTTTGACTTAATTATATTTATTTATCCAGTCAACTATTTCTTGGATGAATAAATTTTTCAATATTTCAAGGGATTTAGTTTTCAAATCAAGTACACAATCTCATTCGATGTACTTCATAACTTGATAAACATCAATATAAAAAAATAGAGCTTATATTTGGGATACTTCTATCATAATTATTAGTCTCTAAGTCCCTAAACTAGGTCAACACCCATAGCCTCGTTACTACTCAAGCGATGGATTTCTCTACTATTCTCACTTTCGAGGCCATTATTTTGTCTTTCCAAAATGAAAGAGTTGGAGTATTCACATATCGAGTCTGAAACTTTATAGCTTGAAAACCCTACTTCATTATTGGAAACAAAAAAATAATGTCCCCAAAGAGAAAAACCTTGACCAGGTCCATGAAAGAGGTAGAAAATAGCTTCCATGAAGAAGAAGAAACCGTAGTGGCACCTTTAAAATCTAGTTTACTCAGAATCCACAAAGCAAAGGAAGAATAAAACTGATGGAGGAAATACTACAAAGACCTGTGAAAATGGGGAATCTAATATGATAAATGGCTTGAAGAAACCAACAAGCTAGCAATATCCAAAATCCTACATTATTTGGATGTGCCCCTACTGTACAACTTCGACGACTTGAAAGATATGAACGTGTAGTACATTGTTAGCAGATACAACAAAGGAAAACCATGGTGCGATGAACCAGTGAAAATAAATGCTACTTTGATAGCCACTATCATTGGCCTACCAAACCAAGGACTACCGATATAAGTCAGTGTCAAGTTGAATCTGATAGAAGAGTTTACTAGATCACCCAAGGGAAAGAATTACCAAGGGTTAGTAATTAATAAAATTCAGTATTATACATA
Source organism: Pseudotsuga menziesii (assembly GCA_001517045.1). Classification (NCBI taxonomy): domain Eukaryota; kingdom Viridiplantae; phylum Streptophyta; class Pinopsida; order Pinales; family Pinaceae; genus Pseudotsuga; species Pseudotsuga menziesii. The sequence goes on from LPNX010026973.1 coordinate 131,927, forward strand.
CAAATATACCTCCATCATTGTCTCTATTTTTCTAACAAGAACAGGTCGACCATCAAACCTTTGACTAGATATGCTAGAAGTAGTTAATGATATTGTAACAGATGCAAAAATATTCAATTGGGAAGAGTATTTCCCTAGATTTTTCCAGTCAGATTGTTCCAATCAAGTTCCCATCTCTACTAATCTAGTTGGATATTCCTAGGATATATATAGTTGAGGACCCTACATTTACAACTTAATCCATCTATCTAATGTATAACTTCAAATATTTTTATCCTTAGGGTTGCACTCTGGGCCCTAAGGTCACCAAGATGTGGCTTGAAAACTAGTTTCAAGTCTTGAAAACCATTTCATTGAGATGGAGGGTTTCTCAACCCATCCATCAAAGTCTACCTCCAAGAGAAAACATCCAGTTGGAACTCAACTTCACCAAAGTCTAGTTCATGCAGGGCACAACAGACAATGCAATGTAGTTAGACTAATATCTAGAAATCAAAGAAATTGTCTTGAATATTACAATACAATCAAACACGACCTACACTATACCAAATATTAAATGAAAAAAGGATATTCCTATAGAAGAACCACTCAAATACTGTGAGAAGGAAGAAGCCTTCAAAGATGACCTGTACATAGAAATTTTTGGGCCCTAGGAGGAAGAAGAAAATCCTATGCCCATGGTCATGTCGAAGAACTAGCCAAATCTGAAGAAAGAAAAAAAATTGTCAGACGAGTCTACAGAAGAATATGAACCCCAACAAGAGGTATAGTCTCCTCCTGACCTATTAGTCAAGAATCTCAACATTGTGGCAGAGCAAATCTACACAATGAAGCAAATTTTATAAACCAGAAACTCCAAGAAGAGGAATTCAAACTTGATTGCTCCAACTGAAGATGAACTATAAGAACTGCATAAGGATGCTAAACGAGTTATCTTAGACTCTATTATCAACCAATTCACCATTGAGCAACGAATTGAGAAAAAGCTGACTTAGGAGGAGGAATGAAAAAAGATAAAATATACTACCAAAAAGTTAAAAGTCCATTTTAAGTATCATCTAGAAAACCCTTCCAATCTCCCCAACAATTCCTCTACACCTTCACCAACCACTATTACAAAAACCCCTATTGAGGTGGAACCTCAATATATTGAACAATAATTTTTCAGGTCTTCCATTCATATTCCCCTATTGAGAAGGAAATGAAATATTTCCCTACCGAGTACTTCCCCAAGTTAAAAAAAATGTCACTAAGTAACCCATTTTAGTAGGTACAACCCCACCCAAATTCCAGCCACTAGTTAGCCAAGCACCAACCCTACCATAAGCAAGTGCAGTTAAAAAAAAATTAAACTACCAAAGCTACCACACAACTTAGGATATCACACTACAACAATGGAGAAAATTCCCCATGAGTCATATGATTTTACAACCCCTACCATCAAACCATCTATTATCAATAATCAAGTCATGTATGTATTTAACATTTTTCCAAATCCACCAGTTACAACCACCATCCATATAGTCCATACAAAACTCGCTTCCGAGCCTTTATCCTTACCATATTCGACTGGCTTTGAGTCAACCACTACCACAACCATCTTGATCGACCGTACATACCTGGCCTTGATTGTACTTACGTTCACAACTTATGCTCCTGCCCATCCCCCTATGCTTACCATCTCCTTATCGACCTGCACTACATCAACATACATACATTTTTTCACAACTTCCCTAGATACTTTTTCCCCATCTCATCCATTGTCAAAAAATCAACAGTTAGCTCAAGGGCACAAAAACAAGGAAGCAAAGAAGGGAAAAAGGGAAAAAAATGTAGATTAGATTCCAGTCAATCTTCGACGACAAGGAAAATGAATTAAACACATTACTTCAGAATATAATCAAGGAACAAAATAATGATGGTCGAAGGACAAGAATAAACTTGATGCTTTCGACTACCTACACCTTGAAGCACTTGCATCTTGTGATAGCATGATCTGAAAAATTCAACCAACATGATGCGAACCCCAACCAAAAAAAAGATAGATCAAATAATAAGCCTTTTTGGATCTTTAACAACATTTTCAGAAGAGGCCTCTGCCCAGAAAATAGCAAGATTAGTAGCAAACCACCGCCTTACTAGAAGAACATGATAAAATATTTTTGAGGCGAAACAATAAATTACATGAGTATGCACCACATGCCAAGTAGTCGACCACACTTTTTCACAAATTCTATTTACACGGTGGACAAGTTTTTGTTCACATGAGCAGAGTTCAGCACAATTAATCACTTATCTTCCAACAGAAAGTATCTACTGACATTACAACTATGCAAGAACTTGAGCAACATATCAAAATGGAGAAAAAATAACTCAAGGAATTCCAAAATAAACTTTATAAGTGGTCAAAGTATGCTAAACCAACGCAAAATGAAGTCGACAACTTGGTATCCAAAATGGATAAACTTCTCATTGATACAAATAATCATCACCTTCTCTAGGGGAAGACTTACATAACATAAAAAATGATCCCCTTATAGAAAAAAATTACCAATATCACAAATCTCATCGTTATCAGGAAAAACATACATACAATCTTACATGAATGGAAATATTTCCATTCTCGAATCACCTTCTATGCCACTGCCATTGTCGAATATTGCAGTGCACCAACCCAAGATGCCAATTCATTGATGGACAAACAACCATAATAAACATATTCTTTCACTCCCCTCTTCTCTTCTGAATGAACAAAGATTTTGTTGGTGGGGAAGATGTTCGAGGATCTTATTCGACTGGTTGACTATGGTCGAGTCGATTTAGTCGTTCAATTGGATGCCCAAATTTACAGTTGTAATTAATTAACTAAATGTAACAAGTATAAAATAGGTTGGTGAGCTAGATACAAAGTTATGTCTATTGATTGATCCTTGTATATTGTCTACTACTTTAATATAAATCAAGTTTTTTTTGTTCCATATACTATTGTTTATCTTATGGTTATTATCATGTGAATTCTCTATTTTATATATACTTATGTATTGTTGGTAACTATCCGAACCCTCAGACTACAACAATATATATTCATTAAAAACCAAATTCAAACAAAATAGGTGTATCTTTCTCATAGAGTAGCCTTAAATATTTTAATGAAATGACCAAGAGTGTTCCCTATACCTACAATAGTTTCCAGTTTCCAATATTATCTAGGTAAAGAGTAAACCTTATCCATACTGACTACTCTTTGAATTATTCCTTATTATGGATGAAATGGTCCACCCAAGGTCTCATGTAGTGTTCAGATGAATTGAAGAAGTATGGGCCCCCTTCAAATACTGTTGTGTAGTCCTAAAGATTGTCAATAAGTACCATGACAAATCCCCTTGATCCCAATTTAGATCATAATGACCTTTGGGGTTCCATTTGTGGTTGATGCACTAGATCAGGTATGTTTCAGCCAACTATAAACCCATAAAGTTGCAAATGGTAGAATGATCTTGTATATGTTTAATGGTTTGATGGATCTGAGTAGAGGTTATTTCATATCTTAGGATAGTCGTGGATTTTAGTGTTCATTTTACTGGGTTGCGCTATTCTTGTTGATGTCCCTTGCCTATGTCCACGGGGGTGCTAATATCATTTCCCTAATATCCTATCCCATTGGTTGAGCTTGCATTGGGATTTGCATAGGTTGCACCACCTCCCAAAAACTCCTTCTTGTTGGTTGTGAAGCTTGATCTTCCAATTCAGATATGTTATTGTTCAACCGTGTTTGTACCCCATTTTTATTGTATGCTCTTCCTAGTAAGGGGATGCTTGGAGGACAATCCCCCTTGGTTGGGAGGTTTTATGGAAGATCCCTAAAAAGACATTTTTGGTATGTTAATTGGATAATAGTTTATGGGCCCATGGTATTGGGTGACAAGTGGTATTTTCCGATAGTCATTCCCCTATAAAAGGAAAGAATTATAATACGGCCGTGTATTGTATTATAGCATTGTAAAAACATTCTATGTGATTTTGTGAGAGAGACTATGAGAGAGTGAAGACGGAGTGTAGCGGGGTTGCTACAGGCTATATCCCTTCATTTTGTTGGACAAAATAATAATAAAGGACTGGCAATTTTTGTGTGGAAATAGCCCATATTGGGTGAACCATGTTATATTTGTGTCTATCTTATAATTTGTTTTAGTATTTGCATATTGTTTATTGTTTATTGTTTATTTCTCTATGACCCTATTTTTATAACAATTGGTATCAGATCCAAAAGGTCTATTTGGATGGTAAACTTGTAGGAAAGAAGAGTTCCTAGTTCGAGTGGGAGAGATGGAAGAAGAAGGAAAGTTTAGGGTCTAGAAAATTAACAACCTAAACTACTAGTTATAAAAGATGCAAATGGAGGATTATATGTAATAGAAGGATCTATACCTATCATTCGGATGAAAAACAAAACAATCAGTGATTATGAAGGATGAACAATGGGAGGTTCTTAATAGAAAGACACTGGGAACAATACGAGTGTTCCTGACTTCGTTGGTGGATTTCAATATCTTAAAAGAAAAGACAAAAGAGGGTGTGATGAGTGCATTGGCTAAGATCTATGAAAAAACCCCAGCTTCCAACATGGTAATTTTAATGAAACATTTCTTTAATATGAAGATGCCAGAAGGTAGATCTGTTGCTGACCATTTAAATGAATTTAATACACTTACTAGTTAGCTAAGTTTTGTAAAAGTGAAATTTGAATATGAAGCTAAGGCTCTTCTAATATTCTTCTCATTTCTAGAAAGATGGAACAACTTGGTCGTGGCTGTAAGTAACTTTATCCCTGCTTCAGGAATTTTGAAATTTGATGATGTTGTTGGTGTTATTCTTGGCGAAGAAATGCAAAGAAAAATCACAGGTGAGACATTAGGTAATTCCTTGACCATGGAGAGAAGGGGAAGGAGCCTAGGTAATCACATCAAGTCTAGAAAGGGTAGATCCAATTCCATACTAAGAAATATAGAGTGTTGGAAGTGTGGCAAGAGAGGAGATATAAAGAAATACTGCAGATCTCCAAAGAAGAAAGGAGACAGGAAATAGGATACTACTTGGGAAGAAAATGTAGCAGGTGAAGTGTTACAAGATGTTTTGATTCTTGCATTAGATAATACTAGTGATTATTGGGTATTATATTCAAGGGCTTCATGTCATGCTACACCCCATAGGAAATTCTTTCATGATTACGTTCCAGATGATTTTGGACATGTTTTATTGGGGGTTGATGAATCGTGTAAAATTATTGGAATGGGTAAGGGAAAGATTAAGTTAAACATTGGAAATGAATGGCTGATAAAAGGTGTAAGCCATATTCCTGCTATGAAAAAAATATGATTTCAACAGGGAAGTTAGGAGATAGCGGTTTTTTGTCTACATTTGGAAAAATGTGGTGGAATATCACTAAAGGATAACTGGTAATAGAAAAAGGAGTTAGGATAGGTACATTGTGTTTATTTCCTCCTAATAATGATTATTCTATATGGTAGTTTCCACATAAACATGCGCAACATTGTGGAATTATAGGCTTTGACACACGAGTGAGAAGGGAATGCAGATTCTTCACTTAAGGAAGTTGCTTCCATATCAAAAGCAGGTAAGTTTGGAATTCTGTGAGAACTTTGTTTATGGAAAACAGAAGAGAGTTCGATTTCTCAAGGTTGGGAGACAAAATAAAAGTGAAAAGTTATTGCTTGTGCATACAGATGTATGGGGACCGACTCAGGTGCAATATCTTGGTGGCTCTCGTTATTATGTTACTTTTATTGATTATGCAACTAGAAAACGTGGATTTATTTCATTAGAAAGGAAGCTGATGTGTTTGCTACTTTTAATAAGTGGAAAGATTTGGTTGAGAATGAGACATGAAAATGTTGAAATGTCTCAGATCTAATGTAATGTCCCAGTTTTTGACCCCATTTGCATTAAAGGATACATGATGTATATATTGTAATTAATCATGGTGAGGAGCTAAAGGCAAAAGCCCCACCATTGATTTGGTTGTGTATGTTTCGGAAATGGGGATCGTTGCCGATGGTATATCTTGCTATCCAGCACATTATAGTTTTGGAAATCATGTAAATATGTACATCAATTAAAAAAAACCTACATCCAGCTATGACAGTGCAACGTTGAATGAAAAGGGCATTATTCCTAAGGTTAAGGCGGGGTTGTCCAACCCGTGGGGGTCATTGGGAGTTTACCATGTGTCGGCCACCCATTTAAACCTTTGATGTCTGTTAGTTGGGAGTAGTTATTGCTGAGTAGTGGTGGGTGTGGCAGGACTGTCAGTCCTTGCCCACGTGCCCACTCCACCAGCGGACTCTTCATCTTCACATCGCTGGGGGAAGAGAAGTGACATTCCATTCTTCCCACTCACTCCATTTTTTTCCTACTCGGGCATTCATGGTTTTAGAGCTTTCCCATTCTCACGCGGGGAGGCATGCTTCCTCATGCACACCATTTGGGGAATTCTCCATAACTTCTTCATCTTGTGCAGGGACACATAGGGTTCACCTTGGTTTTGGGACTCACGCAGCGAGTCAGGAAGCCATGTTTTCCTGTGAATGAACCTTCATGTTCTATGCAGTGTGTAAGTTTATGCTTGTTCTCCTTACCGATTGTGGCCTTTGTTTATGTTTTCCACTGTTTATGCTGGGAGTCCTTCTTCTTCCCCATCTGTGGACTGTGCAATATTGCCATCGTTTCATTGTGAGGATTGGGGCTATTGTCTTCCCCTGTTTTTGGGTTGCTTCTTGGTTGCTATGGGTGCAAATGTATTTTGGGTTGCTGTTGAGTTTTTTTGGCCATGCTAGAGTCAAGAACAACTCTGGGTTGTCTTGTTTACTTGAGTTGTGTTCACCTTTTCATTTGGGGTTATCACCCTGCTGTCTTTATCTTCTTCACAGAGCTGTAAACTATTTGTTTACTATGGTATGCAGTGGTTTGTATTTGGACTATTGAGAGTAGGATTAGAGGCCAGGTATGCGTGATAAAACTGGTGTTTGGAGCCACTCAGACAAAGTTAGACTGGTGGCTTTCTTCTCCACAACCCTTAAAGAGTATTGGAAAGGGAAGTCAGGGCCTGAGGGACTGTGCAGTAGAGAAAGGACTGATTCCTAATGTCAGGTGTGTGGAAATATTAGAAGTCAGGTTAAATCTAATGTAGGCATCCTTAGCTCTCCATTGAGGCCACCGGCTTAGCATTTAGCTTTTCCTAGCTCCTTGAGAGCCTGATAAACCCTACCGTGTGGGCCTGGCTGATTTGTGTACGTTGGCTATGTGTAAGCCTGCTTTGACCCTTATTCCTTGAGGAATCATTCTTAGCTTGGGGGTGGAAGTGTTGCTGAGAGATTGATGAGCACGCTGGTCTATGGTTGGGTGGAACGTTGCAGCGATGTAGTTGGTTGCGGGACGATATATTTATAAGATAAGCATTCCTGTCCATTTTGCTTCTACATTTACATTACTATCTAATGACTAGTGAACCATAATGATGAACATGTTGATGCTGGAATGTATATGTTTGCTTCTGCTGTATGTTGAGTAACTATGCATCCTTGTATGTTTTACACATCCTAGCATGTTTTATGTTCTAAGCATTTTATATCAGCATTTATGCATGTTTGTGTTCATGGGGCTAGTTGCCCGGAGGAATTTCATTGTTTGGTAGCATCCTCTTCATTGGTCAGAGGGTCAAGGATGTTATAGTATGGTATCAGAGCAAAGGTTACAGCATGGGCCTAAATGGGCCATGAAAGGTTAGCTAGCAGAGGCAGGTTGTCCTCTGCCCGATAGAAAATAGAAGAAAACCTGTGCATGACAAGATAATTTTGAAATTTTTCTCTAAGTATTGGGATCATCGGATCGTCGAAGGACTTAGTCCGAATTCCCGCCGATGCATTGGATCACCTAAGAAGAAGGTCATCCAATGGGGACCACCGAATAAAAATCTCAGAAATTGTTCTAAGTATCCAGACTGTCGGCCGTCGGAAAAGTTTAGAGAATCGCTCCTCCGATGCAGCGGAATTTTTAGTTAGAAGGCCCTCCGATACAGGCCACCGGCGAATGATGAAAGGAGAGGAAACTTCCATCAGAAGTCATCAGCGAAATACCACCGAAATGGCAGCGCAAAGTAGTTGATGGAGTCACCACAGTGTCGGCAAAAGATAGTAGATGGAATATCCAATGGAGCGTCGTGGGAGAAAAGATGAAGGAAAGAAAAAAAATTGTAAAAAATTGTCTAAGTGTCGAACCCAGCGGCGATCGGCGGATGTTAGACAATGGAATCACCGATGAACATTAGAAAGTTCTAGTTGTTCGTGTGCCCACCATTGCAGCTGGCTAGTGGACTATCCTTTCGATGGATAGAGCCCCGACCGCCGATGCCATAGCAGATAGATAGTGAAGGCACCGACACGTCGACAAGGAATAAAAGACGTTTAGGCCGATGAAGCGGTGGAAAGAAAGTTAAAGAATAAATTTCAAAAAAAAAAAAAAAAACTTTCTAAGTATGGAAATTGTCATCCGTCAGCGAAACTTAGTAGATGCGGGAGCCGCAATTTCGGTGGAGATCAACCGAAGACCGCCGAAACGCCGGCTCAATATAGTTGAGGAAACATCCGATATTGACCTTCAACATTGACAAAGTTTAGTCATTTGGACCACCGATGCCATCGACGGAAATTAGTTGTTGGGTTTGTCGACATGGAAGGAAGAAGAAATTTTTTGGAATTTTGTTGAAGTGTTGAAAACCATCAGCCATCGGTGAAATTTAGACGATGATCCCATCGATGGATGTCATCGGATATTTATAGAGAATCGGAAAAAGTTAATGGTTTGTAAACTGCCATTGTGGCTGCTTAGAATCTCAACCGACCGATGTTAGCACACACGAGTGTCGATACTGCGGAAACTACAGTTGTTGAGACCGCCGATGTAGCGGACAAGGAAAGAAATGTTTCGGGAAGGAAATTTTCTGAAAATTTTGTCTAAGTACCGGAGACATCGAAAAAACTTAGTTGTTTGGCTCGCCAATGCGGTGACAAACATCAGCAGAGTTTAGAGGATCAAATCGTTGATGGACGTGATTGGAAAATATTAGAAGATCGGAGTGTCGATCAGAAAAAATCAGTCGTTTGTGTGTCCTCCATTGCAGCTATTTAGTGGCCTACGCTCTTGATGGATAGTTGTTCTAAACGCTGATCGAAGAATTATAGTTGAAGAGGCCGTCAATCCAAAAAGATTAACGATTGGTGACCGCCATTGCAAAATCTTGGAGAACTAGCCGTTCGATGAGTAGAGGATCCAATCATCGATGCAGATCGGAAGCTTATACCACTACAAGTCCGACACGCCGAAATGGAACAGGTGAACAAACCGTTGATGAACCACGGAGAAAGTTAGTGGATCTGGTCACCGAAACGCTGGAAACATGGTAGAAAGGAGACCCGATGAATATTCCTTGGCATCACCGATGCCGTCCGAAAAATCTTACATCATAGAAATATAGTCGAGGGAACCATCGATACAGCGGAAACCTAAAGCTGATGGGGCCCCGATGGGCACCGGAGAATTTAGTCGTCTGGGTCGCCGAAGTGTTGGAAGACTAATCCACTAAGGGTCCGAAATGTCTAAAATTTAGTTGGGATGAGACCCGATTTTGACCAAAGAAAAATTAGGGTTTTACAGTGAATTCCTCATTGGGTTTCTCAGCAATTTCAGGGCTGAAAAGGAAGAGAGTTCCAAGTGGCTGAATTTGACATTTCAGACCAGAATACATTTCGTAAAAAGCATCATCTTTGAAGTGGTGTGGTTTTCACACCCGAGGTCAGAATGAAGCATGTGGATAAGCGTTGGAAAGCTTATCCAGCAGGGAACAAAGGAGAATCACCAGAGTTTGAATGTGGTGCTGTAAAGTATTAGTGATTTCTTGATGAAGAAATGTGTTGCTGTCAACATGGACAAATCCAGGAATTGAATACCTAGAGGTAGCAAGACCATGAAGTCAACACCAGCTTTTGTGTGGAAGAGGAGTTCCATGCAAGGATGAGGGACTCGAAAAGGGAAATTTCCTTAAACCCTGTCTTTCTAATTATGACTACAAGTTTTGTGCATGAAATGTATGAGGATATGCCTAGCATGCATAAGATATTACATGTTCATAAGAATAGTGAGAATTATACATTTATAATGAGCCACTAATTATAATTATTGCATTGGTGTTGGCATTAGTGGAAAAACCAACGACAACATGGACATGGTTGAATATGTTGTTGATGCTAATGAATGTGACTAGCAACCCTATGGAGAAAGGGATAAGGCAACAAGTCTAGAATCAAAAGTTGGTGAGCAAATTTTGCAATCTCCTGCAAAGGACCAACCAACTGGTAATGTCTAGGGTGTAAGTAGGACCCATGAAGGTAAGAGTTTAATTATGACAATTGCATGGAGTGGTAAAAGCAAGAGGTCTCGTACCATGTGGGTATTTGAATTTTATACTGCATTCATAGAGAAAGGTGGCATGCCTTTATTATGTTGTTATGAGCTTAGTAGCTCAAGGAAAGTAAGTACTGATGATCTTGATTATAGTCATGCATCCTATATGAAGTAGTCATTGTTAGGCCATGCATGGTATGTTTGAATGCATAGTATTCCTAAATCAATGCAAGGTAGCATTAAGTGGGTATGCATTAAAAGATTTTATAAATCTTGTAGTTATGCATTGAATTGATGCATATGAAAAGTATGAGTAAATGTTGTAGATATGCATACATAAGTATGGGTGCAAATGTTGCGATGCAATGCATGAATGCATAGAGATAGTGCATGAGTTATTATGAATAACTAATGGCTGAAATGATGAATTGATGACAATTCTGGAACCATTTCAAGAGCTATTATGAATGTAGGATAGTAAGTACATGAAGATGGTAGTCATGATCAATTGGCTGCCGGAAATGCTGTATGGAAGGGCAAAATGGTACAATGATACGCTTGTGGAGTAAGGAGTATCTGAACATTTCATTTTGGCATAAAGGATGTGACCTTGTGAATTTTAGTATGATAATGATTGCGTGAATTAAATGAGTTTTGGTAATATTGGTGTGATTAACAGCTGGAAGTGTTTGAATTTTATAAATTCTGAAAATGCTTCAGTGATTGTTGCAGCAATGAAAAATTTATATGCATCAAGACTTACTAAGTGTTTGGCTGACAAAGGTTCAGGTTTCGGGTAGATTGTTTGGGGCATGGCAATTTGGGTAATACCATGACAAAGGCCAAAATCTACCATGTGAAAGAGCCAAACCTTATGAGAAGAGTCTCATGGCTGTGAAAATGTTTGTATTCATGATGGGTTGTTAAATTTGAATTGTGAGTTTCAGATTTAAGAAATTGCTGACAACTACTAATCACTATTGGCTTGCATAAGATTGTGTCAGGTGGATGCATTGTACGTGGGTATTCATGTTATGCTAGTAAGCATAAAATTATAATGGGCATAGTAGTGCTGCTAACAAGAGACCCACAATTGAGGATCACCTCATTTCCAAGCAAATCAATTTCTGTAGTAAACAGAGTTGCAAATTCTCATTGAATTTAATTACTAATGTCATTGCTTGAGTATGAATAGGGCCTACATGGCACACAGTGGAAAAGGGTGCACACTTTCCTGATGTCAGATCATGGAAGGGTTTTTTTGCAATATTGATTACACTCTATGGAGTGGATGCACTCCTACTGTCTCAATATTTGATAGTGAATGATGTGAAATATGATTACAGTTTTAGAGAAATAACACTAATGAATATGCTTATATTGCTTGTGTTGTCAGGCTAAACAGATGTAGTCTGATATTGTACACTAAATGGAAAATGTCTTGAGCTCATCCTACCTTCTACTAAAGAGCACAGAGAAGGAGACATTCCTAAGGGACTATCAACTCAGAGAAGGGAGCGGTCTCTTGTGTGATAGGGGGTAGTGGAATTAGAGCTCACTACTAGAAATGAAATCTGGAAATGGTCATTTATTGTTGATATAAGCACATGTGTTATTGTTAATGGCCTGATAAACCCAACTATGTTGGCCTGGATGATGATTGGTTGTTGATATAAGTGTATTGTTGAGATAATTATAGGCGATTTGTTGACAATATGATAAACCCAAATGAAGGTTGGCTTGACTATGCCTGATATATATATATAAGGATGTTGTGGAGCAGCCTATGTGTTGGTCTAACATCCAAGTCCATAGGCGATCCCAAGGCTTGCAAAGAAAAGCAAGATCCTGTGGACTAGCAAGGAAATGCACAATACAGATAAGTATTGAATTATTTTGCAATTTCTTGCTTATGAATATACATGTGTATATGATTTGGTTATGATGTTTTAAGCTCTTGTTTAACAGATAAAAACTAATGAGAATAAACTAAACATGTGAATTTATTCAATGTTTGAATATAGGTATCGCTAGAAGCGAGGACTATGAAAGCATCCTAGGGGTGCATGTGGACATGTGACTGTCCTGAAGAGCTCAGAATGAGCAGTAATTAAAAAGGTGCTAGTATGACTATGAAGGTCGTAGCAGCCGAGACAAACCATGCGGGGAGGCTCCATGGTTGAAAGGTCTAAAATAGACCGGAGACATTAAGTGTCATGACCAAGAGGGATTGGTCCAACATTCACGGTGAAGTGAAAGAGGCTGAGAGCATGAAAATCCACAGTGGTGGTGTGGGTTCCAGGATGGAACAAAACAAAGAGGGGAAAAACTCTTGCTTCTCTCTCTTTCCCCTTTTGATTATATATATGCATTGCGAAAACAAAAGGTTGTTGAATGCATGTATGACTAAAAATGGAATGTGTGTATTTGCTTAAAGTAAATTGTGAATGCTGGAATGGTTAATTCCCTGCCCAAGAATGGACATGAATGAGCTCATGTGCCTGTTGAGAAGGCATGAAAAATATGAAAGTCTCATTGATAAGACTTGGACTGTCATTCCAATTGGGAAATTAATTAACTAATTTTAATGCCTATATTATGCTTGGTCTAACAGAATTTCAATGGTGCATTTCACAGGTGAGAAAAGTGAAATCCAATGGTGCACATTGATAATGGTAGGTAAAGAGGTAAAAAGCCTTCTAGGAACAATCCGTAAAGGCAAGGAAAGTGGATCAATGGTGGGACACTCGTCCAAGCAATCCATTAAGAAACGTTTCAGGCATGAAGACTCAAAGGAAATTGAGTAGGTAAAGATAAAGTAGCCAGCAAAATGTTGGAAATGCAGAGGACATCATTTACGCCGGGACTGCCCAGCGAGTGAACATAAAGGGGGTAGCAGCCACAAAGTTCCTCAACTTGGGGATGAGCCAAAAGCTGAGAACCAGTAGAAGAAGCTCATGGAAGTCGAGGGGCTTGGTTTTGAAAGTTCAAAGTAAATAATTGAATGTGGGACATATCTGCAAAATTTTGAAGTTTTGATGTGCAAAATGTATATGTATTCCTATGTATTAGAACACTGAGGACGGTGTTATTCCAAGGGGGAGGGGATTGTAATGTCCCAGTTTTTTACCCCATTTGCATTAAAGGATACATGATGTATATATTGTAATTAATCATGGTGAGGAGCTAAAGGCAAAATCCCCACCATCGATTTGGTTGTGTATGTTTCGGCAATGGGGATCGTTGCCGATGGTATATCGTGCTATCCAACACATTATAGTTTTGGACATCATGTAAATATGCACATCAATTAAAATAAACCTACAACTAGCTACAACGGTGCAACATTGAATGAAAAGGGCATGATTCCTAAGGTTAAGGGGGTCTTGTCCAACCCATGGGGGTCATTGGGAGTTTTCCATGTGTCAGCCACCCATTTAAACCTTTGTTGTCTATTAGTTGGGAGTAGTTATTGCTGAGTAGTAGTGGGTGTGGCAGGACTATCAATCCTTTCCCACGTGCCCACTCCACTAGCAGACTCTTCCTCTTCACATCGTCAGGGGCAGAGAAGCAACATTCCATTCTTCCCACTCACTCCATTTTTTCCCACTAGGAAACTCACGGTTTTAGATCTTGCTCATTCTCATGTGGGGAGGTCTGCTTCCTCATGCACATCATTTGGGGAATTCTCCATCGCTTGTTCATCTCATGCAGGGACGCACAGGGTTCACCTTGGTTTTGGAACTCACACAGTGAGTCGAGAAGCCATGTTTTGTCACTCACGTTTTCCTATGAATGAGCCTTCACATTCTGTGTGGTGTTTAATTTTATGCTTGTTCTCCTTACCAATTGTGGCCTGCATTTATGTTTTCCCCTATCTATGCTGAGAGTCCTTCTTCTTCCCCATCTGCAGATTGTGTAATGTTGTCATCGTTTCATTGTGAGGATTGGGGTTGTTGTCTTCCCTTAGTTTTGGGTTGCTTCTTGGTTGCTGCAGGTGCAAAAATCTTTTGGGTTGTTGCTGAGTTTTTTTGGCTACGCTAGGACCAAGAACAACTCTAGGTCATTTTGTTTACTTGAGCTATGTTCACCTTTTCATTTGGGATTGTCACCCTGTTGTCTTTATCTTCTTCATAGAGCTATGAACTATTTTTTTACTATGGCATGCAGTGGTTGGTCTTTGGACTGTTGAGAGTAGGATTAGAGGCCAGGTATGCTTGAGAAAACCGGTGTTTGAAGCCACTCAGACAGAGTTAGACTACTGGCTTTCTTCTCCACAACCCTTGAAGTGTATTGGAAAGGGAAGTCAAGGCCTGAGGGACTGTGTAGTAGAGAAAGGATTGATTCTTGGTGTCGGGTGTGTGGACATCTTAGAAGTCAAGTTAACTCTAGTGTAGGTGTCCTTAGCTCTCCATTGAGGCCACCGGCTTAGCATTTAGCCTTTCCTAGCTCCTTGACAGCCTGATAAACCCTATCGTGTGGGCTTGGCTGATTTGTGTACCTTGGCTATGTGTAAGCCTACTTTGACCCTTATTCCTTGATGAATCATGCCTAGCTCGGGGGTGGTAGTGTTGCTGAGAGAATGATGAGAACGGTGGCCTATGGTTGGGTGGAATGTTGCAGCGACATAGTTGGTTGCGGGACGAGATATTTATAAGATAAGCATTCCTATCCATTTTGCTTCTACATTTACATTATTGTCTAATGTCTAATGAACCATAATGATGAACATGTTGATGCTGGAATGTATATGTTTGCTTTCGTTGTATTTTGAGTAACTATGCATCCTTGTATGTTTTACGCACCCTAGCATGTTTTATGTTCTAAGCATTTTATATCAGCATTTATGCATGTTTGTGTTCATGGGGCTAGTTTCCAGGAGTAATTTGATTGTTTGGTAGCATCCTCTTCGCCAGTTAGAGGGTCGAGGATGTTACATCTAACAATGGAGGTAAATACTGCAACAAGGAGTTTGATAGTTAATGTTCATACTATGGGATTTGTAGAGAGAAGACGGTACCAGTAACACTATGGGATTTGTCAGAAAGGATGAATATGACAATCATGCATCGTACAAGGCGTCTGAGATTGCATGCATGGTTTCCTTTATAGTTTTGGGCTAATGTTGTAGATACTTTTGTTTATTTAATAAACAAAGGGCCTCTAAGCACTTTGGATGGTGAGATTCCATCGGAGGCATGGATAGGTAAAAGGGTAAACTACTCATTTATGAAAACTTTTGGTTGTGAAGAATTTTCCCATATCAATACAGAAAATAGAAAAAATCTTTAGGCTAAATACAAGAATTCACCTTTATTGGATACAGGGTTTATGATTTTGGTTATCACTTATGGGATTATGAAAATCACAAAATCATTAGGAGTAGAGATGTGGAATTTAGTAAAAAGGTTATGTACAAAGATCAGTTGTAGGGAAAGGAAGAGGAAAAGGAAAACACAGAGTACACAGTGCTTGATGAAATCAAAGAAAATGAAGTTCCAAAGGTACCAAAAAATAAAGAACAATAGCAAGTACGTCAAACTCCTGCAAATGTAAGAATATCTACCAGGCTAAGTAGACCCCATGAACGATTCTCTCCTTCGATGTTATTTTATTTATGACTGATTCTGGTGAACTAGAATGTTATGAAGAAGCAATGTAGGTGGAAACTAGAAAGAAGTGGGAGCAAGGCATGAATGAGGAGATGGACTCATTGGTAGGAAACCAAACTTGGGATCTGGTTGAGTTTCCTACCGGTAAAAGAGAATTATAGAATAAATGGGTTTACAAGTTGAAGGAAGAAGATGGAGGAAATAAGCGATACAATGCTAGACTTATTGTAAAGGGGTTTGCACAAAATAAATGTATAAATTTTGATGAAATATTTTCTCCTGTTGTTAAAATGACTTCAATTAGGACTATTTTAAGTCTAGTGGAAGTAGAATATTTGCATCTTAAACAGTTAGATGTAAAAATAGCCTTTCTCCATGGGGATTTGGAGGAAGATATGTATATGCAGGAGCCACAGGGGTATGAGGTCAAAGAGAAGGATAATTTGGTTTTTAGGTTGAAGAAGAGATTGTATGGCCTTAAGCAAGATTCAAGGAAGCTGTATTTAAAATTTGATAAGTTTATGACAAAACAGAGTTATAGTAGATGCCATTCTGACCATTGTTCTTATTTCAAGAGTCTAGATAATGGAAGATATATTATCTTGTTATTATATGTGGATGAAATGCTTATTATCTTGTTATTATATTATCTTATTATGTTATTATATTATCTTGTTATTATATGTGGATGCCATTCTGACCATTGTTCTTATTTCAAGAGGTTAGATAATGGAAGATATATTATCTTGTTATTGATCATTTAGACTTAAATTTATATTGTTTTCATTTATTAAAGCTTTATCCTTTCACTTTAAACAAATTTTGAGTTAGGTTATGTTTTTCTTCTTTTTATTTTTATTTCTGATTTCTTTTTATTGAGACTCTTGTATTGTTTTATAATTATGCTTTCGGACTAATTTATCCATTTGCATGTGAACTTAGGATTAGTAGTGTTATCTTGAAGAATAGTTTCTGTTTTCACTGTGTGATTACCAATAAAAAAACTTGTAGAATAGAATTTAGTTTCTTTATTAATTTTTCTACTTGCTTTTCTTATTCAGTTTTCTTTATTAAGTTTTCTACTTGTTTATTTTACTTAGTTTTATATTTATTTATTAGTTAAGTCTTTCTTGCACCCTATCCTTTTGAGTAGTTATTGATAGTATCCTTTTTAGTTAGGATTTATTTGTTTATAAATTATTTAGTTGTTGTACTTACATTTCCAAATATACACTTTCTTTGCTTAGTTAGTTTTTGAAGTCACTAAATAGACTTTGTCATAAAAAGTAGTAATTGTATTCTCATTTGTTGAATAAAGTAATATAGCCTGATCTTATTTTAGTTTGAAGTTTTGTCTTGGTTCAGTTATATTATATAATTTCATCCTTAGGAGTTTGAATCGGTTTTTCATTTTGTAATATCTTTCGATCTTTTTTTTATTAAAGTATTTCTACAACGCCCTA
The DNA here is from genome assembly GCA_001517045.1 of Pseudotsuga menziesii. Taxonomy (NCBI): domain Eukaryota; kingdom Viridiplantae; phylum Streptophyta; class Pinopsida; order Pinales; family Pinaceae; genus Pseudotsuga; species Pseudotsuga menziesii. The sequence continues at coordinate 149,478 of LPNX010026973.1, forward strand.
GGAACCCCTCTACCTTTGCATATATTTTGTAGCAACTCTAAGCCAACCAACCCCAGTCGATAATTAAATATTTGGTGTATTTAAGATAGTAGAACACACCTCAACAGGTTCCAACTACAACCCCTCTATCATCCTACCAAACTGATCTTCAAAAGAACTATGCAAGGAAAACTCCTGGAAATTTTCAAGCGGGATATCCTCAATGTCATTAAAATTTTCAAAATCAACAACCTGATTCCCTTGATGTGTGTCAGTAGAAATATCATCCTTTTCTTTGATAGGATCAAGCAAACAGATTTCTTCTTGACAAAAAAAATCTGAATTTGAAAAACAAAAATAAAAATCCATTTGAGAACCCTCATCTTCTTCTTTGTTATTCAAATATTCATTGCATACTGTTGGTTTTTCAATAGGCTGGGATTGATTGCATAATTGTTCATCCTTCGCATCTTCCATAAGCAAAAATGGATTTGTTTGTTCATGTGAATATTCAGGGGGAATTTGGGTTTGAAAGAAAACGCAAAGGTCCTTCAACCATTGACTCAAAATCTAATTCCTCTATACTTGCATTTTCATAAAATAAACTCATGGAATGACTAAAAGACTAAGATTTTCTAGAATTTTCATTCTCTATGTAATCAATCACATATCTATTGTAACTTTGAAGAGATTGTGGATGTAAAAAGGAATTTTCTGATGGGGAAGGGGCAGCCTCTTCTTGTAACAAAATTTTAAATGTTGAATAATCTGAGGAAAGATTTGATTGGCAGTCCCAACTTCTTTATCAGTCACACAAATATTGACAAGACTATTGCAAATTATCATCTACCTCAGCAAAAGAAACGTAATCAAAATTTTGGCTCATGTCTTTTTCAGTTAAGGAAGATACTATCAATTGCTAGGAATTTTTCTTGTGCTAGTTGTTTGCACAAAATTGACCATCATAATGTGTGATTTTATCCCACATGTAAAGGATGATGAATACTAGCATGGTTTATATTTTTCGATTGTTTCAATATGTATTAAGGAACAAAGAAAGGATAATACTCCTTGTGATTTGTACGCTTGGTGTCTTGGGATCTGATTGATGTGGTGAATGTGTGGGCCCATGCGACCATATTTTTATAAATAATTCATTAGCCAAGTTAATAATAATAATAAACTTTGGTAAAAAAAATAAAAATTTGACTATAAAGCCGAATTTAGATACAAAACCAATGTTCATATTTCATTCAAAATGAGTAAAATCCTTTTAATTCATCAGGATTCCTTTCTTTTTCCCAAAATACCAATGAGATCCTTTTCTCTTGCAAACCTGTCAAATCAAGAAAACCAACTCCCACAAGAATAAAATTTAGCACAGGTGCTAACAAGACCTAAACATGAAAAATATTTCAAGAATACTTTATTTCTTTGTCATGCTTGTTAAACCTTAAAGAACAAAGCATTGAGTTTACTGTTGTGAGTACCATTCTCATAAATAAATGGAAATTCATGAGTGATCTTACCTTCCTTCAGACTCATTAAACTAAGGTTATATGCTACTTTTGAAGGTGTGTCGGTTGGGTGATAGTTTACCCCTTTTTTGGACCTTTTTGACTAAGCACGAAAAAGGTATACCTTAGTTATTTGGAAGCTAAGAGAGTTATTCTGTGGATTTTTTTATACTTTTTCAGACAGGAGACTAAATTTATGAAAAAGTGCCCCCATAGAGTCTTCTTTGTAGTTTTCATACTCTCAAAACTATGAAAACACCAACGAGCATTTACTAATTCTAGCTCATATAATCTATGGATTAGTGATCTATCAAACATTATTCTCTCTTTTCATCAAGCTTGCAAAAAATGAAGAAGCACTCGATTTGAATTTATTGGACTTGCTAAAACTTAACAAGAAAGGAAAGGAATAAATTCACTCTTTGGGTTATAGGTAATGGCAGCATGTCATCCTTGAACATAGAACTCTTTGAACTTCCCAATTCTCATGTCTCATATTTCCACTTCCAATTCATCTATCACTTCGATTTTTTTACTCCTCCACTTGTCCTTTATACATGGGGAATCTGTTCAGGTCTCCTGAATGACAGATAAGTCTAGTTGTACCACCTAAAAGTCTAAAGCTACCTTGGCTCATCTATGTGTCGTGCTCACTATTCAAGGATCTTTACCTCTATCTGGACATCCTGATTCCCATCATTTTCATCCCTGAGAAGTCCTTGTGTCTACCTTCCCTCATCCAGTCTTCAAGTTACTCTTGTGATATGTTGAAGGATTCATTTCCTTCCTATTTGAACTATGGATTCTAATTAGTACCTCCTAAAGAATAAGACCTAGAGTTTCGAAGATGGTACCTTAGGATTCATTACTCATAATGATGGATTCCTTTGTATATGTTTTCAACAACCCTTATTCATTGACACTCTGATGGTTTCCTTCCATGTTCGACTTCAGATTATCTATTCGCATGGTAGGAATCGCATGAGTTTATATGGATTTGGATGAAGACCTTAGGTTACAACCTCTATAACCTAAGTTGTGCAAGATGGTGTTGTGCTTTGTGACACTCTTTCCATATTTTGAAGACTCGGCATTATACTATTATGGATTGGATCCAATATTGTAAAACATGCATGGCCTTGTTTCCCATACTATATGATGTAATCTGATATTGTAAAGGAACTAGTGTTCCACTCTATTGAACATGGCATCCTCAGTTATGATTTCGTGCATGACTTTGATATGTTTGTTTCGGGTACCTCTCTACGACCTTGATAACTTATATTTCAGTCTTCACTTCATATATTGAGACACTACATCTTACTAAGGAAGACTACAGTAATTGTTGATTTCAATCCTTTCTAGTATGTTTTATCTCGATGGATAATCGAGGGAAAATTTAACAAATGGGTCATCATTCTCCAAGAGTTTGACCTGGATTTTCAGTACGCCAAGTCTAAAAAGTCCTTGGTGGTCGTGAAATTAATCTCATAATTCTTGATAGAAGAAATGGTAGTAGTAGAAGATGAATCATTTATATATGATTACATCTTTTTTATTTCAAATTCTAATCCATAGTATGAAGATATCCTTATGTATATCTAGACCTTGAAGTTCCCTGTGACCTTCTCGTGGGAAGATCTATGCAAATTAAGAGTGAACACAAAAACCTACCTCATCATCGGTGATACTCTATATAGAAGAGGGGTAGACTCTATCTTGCATCAGTGCATCACCCACGAGGAGGCGGAGCATGTCCTAAATGATTCCCATAGGGGAGCATGTGGGTGTCATTTATTTGGGTTAGAAACAGTCCCAAATATTCTGTGTTGGGTATTTCTAACCCACTATATTTAAATATTGGGTGGAAGTTGTAAAGCATTGTTGTCCTTGTCATCTCTATACAATAAAAATGTAGTCACACCTTGCTCCTTATTTTCTCATCATCGCGGTAGGGCCCTTCACTAAGTGGGAGGTTGGCTTTATGAAGTGTATGCCAATTTCTATTAGAGGGCACAAGTATATCATTGTCATTGTAGACTACTTTACGAAGTTGTTGAGGCCTGGAAATTCATAGGAAACAACAGAAAGGGATTCTCCCCAGTCAACGTTCCCAACTAGCCTGTGACTATTTGGTATGGGGAATCCGTCCAGTTTGCGGTCCAGCTACCGTAGGTCAAAGTAACAAAAACAAAGGTTTTACCAGTTGCGGCCTGGTCCACCGTGTATATTTTTGTATTTTTGACTTAAGTATGATATGCATATGCCTAATTAACCATGCAGGGTGATAAGGATGCAAGGAGTATTCACAATGTGATGCACAGGTTCTTACCTCTCGTCTTAGGCTCACAAGCATCTAAATCACATATGCGAAAATAAAACTAACTAACTATCTATCTATCTATCCCCGGGGAGCAAACTTTAACTTATTTGTGAGTAATGTGAAATTGTGCATGTATCATAAAGAGAAATTACAGATAGCCGATATTTCTTCCTACAACACATGAATGATTAAATAGCTAATTGTTTTATGAACAACATACATTACTCATGGTGGTAATTCCACAAAATAAACCAGAAATCATTTAAACAAGAACATAGGTTGTGAGAGTTAGAACGATCTCACGGTTAATGGACAAAAAGATGGAAAAACAAAATGGTTCATCTTTCAACCATCCACAGCATAACATTTGAAAGTGCCACCAATATTCCTCCAACAGGCAAACAATACTTCTTTATTGCAAAGAGAAATAGTTCTTCTTACAATATCGCTTTTCATGTCTAACTGGGAAAAATCCCCTTTCTCCCTTCTAAGCTTTCTACATTCATACAAAAGGGTGAGACGGTTGGGCTGCCCAAAGTAAACTTTGGGTTTCCCAACTCTTCGTTTCCCAACGCTTGAATTTTCTCAAATGTTTTTTACAAAATGTTACACATTACAAAAAATGACCAATCCTTTACGAGGAGGGCCCCACTTGGGCATCTAGAAATTTCTTCCAGGCCGAAGCTTCAGAAGCAATGCCCTCAAACGCACAAGGCTCTAAAAAATGAATATTGATCTCAAACTTAGCAGCCTGGTTCTTTATAGCCTCAATCCTAGTTGCACTCAATCAAAGCTGATCCTCCAGAAGCTACACGCTAATAGCCGAATGATCTACTTCGCTCCTCAAGATCTGATCATCCAGGGCTTTAATACGATGTACTTTAGCTTCCTCCTCCTGGTATTTCTTCTGCAACAGCTTCACAAAGGCATTGTGATCCGGGAAAGCCTCAAGCCTCTGCTCAGCCTCTATCTGGCACCGGTTGTAGGTAATGAGAAGCCTTCTGAAAAACTAGGTGCATGCTGCTTTCATCTTCTTAACTGCTTTTTTGAAATCCTCCATGGTATTTATAGCAAATTCCAGCAAGTCATAGTCCCGCTTGAGGGCCTATGTATCCTTTGATGGCAGTTCTACTGGAGTTTCTTCATTGTTTTCAAGCCTTGCCATTCTAGCAGTCAGGACTTCAAGGACGTCCTGAGATCTATCTAAAAAGTAAGAGGAGGTCTCCAAGATTTCCTCCAATCAGCCATCTACCTACAACACTTTGCTCCTTTCTCCCTCTATAGCAGTCTGTAGCTGCAACATCTTAGCCTTTTGGGCCAAAACATGCTCTTTGAACGGTTGGAGGTTAACTTGCTGCTCCCTTGCTTCCTCCAGAGCAGTTGTGAGAGAAGAGATCTGCTCTTGATGCTTCTTTTCCTATTCTTTGGTGTGCATCTCATTGGCCTCTAAGAGGATCTTTTGCTACTCTTCTAGCTCTTCTACCTTTTCCTGCAGCCGTTCCTTTTCCATCTTCAGCTCTTGACATTCTTTCTGCACTTTTTCCAGGAATTCTTGTGTTGTTTCTCTGACCTATCTTTCTATTCGGAGGGCCTGCAATTCAGCCTTAGAAGCCTTTATCTCCCTTTGCATGTCTTCATACTTTCGCTTTAGCCTATTGCCTTCCTCTCTCTCTCTCCTCAAAGTGTCTTTCAATTGAGCAGAGGATTTCTTAGATAGCTCCAAGTCTGTCATGATCCTGCCCACATTATCCTCCAAAGCTTGAATCAGTGTTGCTCCGGCTCTAATGGTGAATCTTGGATCTTGGTGTGTTCCCAACATAATAGGCGTATCCGATATCATTTTCCCTGGCAGATCTCTTGTTTCAATTTTCCTTTCTATTCTCTTCACTATCCTCTTTGTTGCCCTATCATAATAAACAGTGTTGAAATTAGGGATTTCTTCACCCACCTTCTGTACAAAGGGGACCAGATTGAGTGTGGGGACCATGGGTGTGCTGGCAGCATGTACTTGTGGGTCCTAAACCTCGGGGTTTTCCATGTCCTGGATCTGCCTTGCAGCTATTTCAGAAGCTGACTGCTCTGTCTGTGTCAGCTTTAGCCTTTTAACTTCTTGTTTTTGGAGCTCTTCATCCAGCTTCCTTTTCTTTTCTTCTTCTTCTTTCTTTGCATCTTCTTCTTTCTTCCTAGCTGCCTCTTGTGTAGCTTTCCTTTTTTCTTCTTCTTCTGTGTGTAGCCACCCTGCAGCTTCTTGTGCCAACCTCTGGGCTTCCTCATTTCTTCTCTTTGATTTTTCCTCAACCTTTGCTTGTTCATCTCACTTCCCACCTTTGGTGGTGATCTTCTTCTTGAACCTTCTTCTCAAGGCTATCATGTTTACTGCATTTCGGAAGATGGATTATTCCCGATCCCAATGGTGGACATACTCAAAATGCACATTATTTGTTTTGCAATGTTCAGCTACTTTACCGTGAGTATCATTTCTACAGAAGGGCATCTCTCTAAAATGGAACTTTTCCAACTCTTCTACAAATTCATCAGCCTTTTTCACTCTGGTAAACTTGTAGCTTCCTAACTTGAAGGGCAAAGGAGGATAGGCGGTCTTCTTGTGCTCAAACAGAAATCTCCCTATGCCATCCAAGAAGACCTTCCTGATTGCTTCCTTGTGTATGATGTAGTCAGTGGTGTATTTGGGCAGCAGGGAGGGTGCTCTTGAACCTCCAAACATCCTGAAGTATAGGCCATCCTTAGTCAAATAGTAATCTGCATATTCTTCGATTACTTGCAGCGCTTCTTCTGACATACAATCACACTCCTTCAGGAAAATGAGTGTGTATAAGGGCATGATGAATTGTTCATAGACTTCTCAGTAATGGCTGTGATATTTATGTGCCCATAGTGGTTTATAAGCATAATAGACAGGCATTCTTTCCCTATCCCAAATGCACCTGAGGCCGGGGAAAGGCTGATTGCATAATATACAGTCTACATGTATGGAACTCATATAGAATTCGGACCTCTTTTGGGCCACTCCTCCCAAAGCTAAGGCCAAGCAAGCTGAAAGACTATTTGATACAAGGTTGGCCCAGTTGAAAATTTTCCCTTGGGTTGCAACACAAAAAATGATTGGGATCCATTCTAACTTGAAGAACCTACCATGTGCTCTTCCGAAAATCCTGTTCAGCATTAAAGCTATGAACCTATAGGGGGCCTTAATCTTGTCGTATCGTAATCACCCGTCGGTCTGTATCTGTAATGTTTTCCCTGCAACAACATCTTTTTAAGAGTCTCTACCAGGTCCATTCTAATGTTCTTCATCCAATCATTAGATAAAAATACTTGGGCTTCTGGCAGGTGGTAAGCTAACACTACATATCCAAGGCTATATGCAGCATAGCCCTGTCTTTCAACATTTTCCAGAATCATTGTTGTGACATCTACCCGGGGCAGAATCCAACTGATTACTTCAGAGCATGGGAACAACTCTGGTCTAGTGGTGATCTTCATCAGTGAAGATCTTTCTATGTTGGCATATATGGACTCTTCTTCTAATCCCATATCAGGAACTTCTCTACGCATGATCAGTCTATATATTTCCCCCCACTGGTATTCAGGTTCGATACCAGAAATGCACTTAGTGTCTTCGTATATGTATTCAGTTTTAGTGACAACTTCTACTTCGGGCTCTTCCTCGACCACCGGGGTCTTCTTCTTTTGCCTCTTTGACATTGTGGATTCTTCTTGCCATAAAATTGTAACATTAATCCCTTTTGGCCGAGTGACAAACTTGAAGACATCAATGTGCAGTGTATTGTTTCCTCTATGTTTAACATGATAGAAATCAGTCAACGAAGCAAATATATACATGTATATAAGCTGAAATGGCCTAACTAACAAAACCATTGAAACACAATGTCCAGTGTTTAGTGACTCTGGCCATGACTAGCATGATGAAAAATAGTTATATATAGTAAAACGTGCAAGCTATCACTGTTGCATGATATTAAACAATTCTATCAAACACATTTAAGACAGAAATAAATCTGAATTAATATGCAACAAAATTCAGCTCTCTGTGCAGGCCATGGTCATCTTGCTGCGCAGGAAAGACAGTAGTAGTTACGCAGGTTTTTTCAATGGTTCCATGCTCATGCACTTATGGTCAATAAACTAAGAGCAGTGGCATATCCCTTTTAGTTGGCTAGGAATTCGACGCTGAGATCGAACGGGGTCGGGCAGAACCATGTAGGTGAAAATGACTGGGGTTTAAAAGATGCAGGTAGCATAAAATCAGGACCAACCGTCCAAACCTAAAGGAAAAGGTCACGGTGAACCTATTCCGACCCACAACATTATCATACAGAGTGGTTTGGTGCAGACAGCGTAACGGTCGTCTGCACCAAACCCCCTCATCCTCTATGCACAGGGTCGCACGACAACGACGATGGGGAAAAACTACTACGTCGGTAAAAATGCCCCTCCCCATGAACAGCAATGCCACCAAGAACCACAATATATACATGCAATTATGGGGAAATAAACAGCCGCAACACCTAACTGTGGAAAACCAAAACCACCAAATGCTCAACGGAACGGGGAAAGGCAATAGAAGCCTACCTGGCACTGATGTGTATCCGGCATGTATGGCGGGAGGAAAATGGTCAGGCTTCTACAGTTGCCACCTAGACACGGGTACCGGCAATAGGGTCCGAACAAGCTTGAGAAATCGACGGCATGATAGCGACAGAGCACGGCAGTTAAAGAATAACAATAGAATAATCCAACGTGCCCCGCGACCTCACATATATGCATACGGTCAAACTCTCACGGCGGGTAACATATTGGATGGCGAACCACTTTTGGATTGAAAGCTGAAAGCAAACTTCCTTCCGCAATGGCGGACAGCCAAAGCGCTAAGCCATCCATGAAGACATGCATATTGGAACCTCGGGAGACTAATAATAGTGAAACGAGAGCCACAACATCGAAGCCACAAAGGATAAATCCATCTGCAATGGGTAAAGTCTGAATCGGAAGCAAAACAACTACACATCGAAAAGGCTAGTTTTTCTCTCTTCCGCAACGGCGGAACCGTAAATTGTACCACCATCTGCAACGTCGGGACTTGAGTCGAAAGCAACAAAACTAAAGGCTCAGAGAGTTTAGAGCTTTGGCAGCCGCAATGGTAGGGCCACAAAACATACGGCCTTCCACAATGGCAAGATTCAAACGACGTAGACATCCAGAAACCGTACAACTTTCCGCGGCTGAAACGGCAGAAAACCATGACTCACGAGATCAGCAAAAACAACGAAGCGAGAGAAAAAACCAAACAGTGATCGGGGGAGATTGCGACTTGCCGTCCACAATGGTGGAAGAAGAAGTGATACAAGTTCTGATGCCAAAACACAAAAGTAGCCGATGTGAAAACAAACAAATCGAAAAGGAAGTCGGAGCCAATACTATTTGTCCATCCACAACGGCGGGAGGAAAAGCAAATACCTTCCGATTCATCCATGATGAAAACATAATTAAAAGGAAAATGATGAATTTTTATCAATCATTGAAGTTTTTAAGCATTAGAAAAATTGAAAACCAGTGGTAGATCAATCCAAGCATAAGAAAAGTCTTTCTGAAAAGTTCTCAGACCAAATCAAAGAAGAAAATCAAACTAATCCAAGCAAAAGGAGGGTCCTAAAAAATTTTGGAATTTTGGGAAATTGTTGTAGCTGCAACAATTGGCAAGTACCTGGTGAACCCTAGATTTCTAAATTAACCCCTTCCCAGTGCAAGACCATCTGAATAAAATTTGAAATCTTCTAGATGTTTGTATCCCTAGGCTGGCCAAATTAAGCATTTAAACCATTGAGAAGTATTCCATTCTTTGGGAAATGGTAAAATCAGAAATATTGCAAGTCTGAATGACTCTTTTGAGGCCTAATAAATGAAGTTTATTTTACCCATCCTGAGGTAGTTTCATGCTTGGACACCACAGGATTGTAACAGATAGTAAACAGCATTATCCTTTTGTTCCTCATTCCCATGCCAATTGCACTTTTGTGCCATTAGAACTTTAGTTCTTGTGAGTCATCCATTTGCCTTTCTTTCTGAATTTTATTCACTCTCCTCTATCCCATAGTGCCCTTTTGTGTGAGAGAAGAATTGGCGTTTCATCTCACGGACGGAGAGGAACTTTCGGCAATTTGAAGTTCATGCTTTTGATACTTTGCTTTCATATGTCTTGTTTCTTTAAGGATCTTTGACTCTTGATAGCTTTTAGCTTTTCTAAAATTATGGCATGGGATCATTTATATATGATATATTGTTTACCTTGCTTCCTTTCCATGGGTCTTTTGCTATCACCTCCTTGGATATTTAAGATGTGAAATGGATGGAGCCTCGAAATAGTATTCCAGACCTCTTTTACTTCTAAGTTATTTACAGGGGTTAAGTAAGACTTCAATGAATGCATGGCCAGCTAGGAACACTGCTACTAGAAGATATTCTATGTTTCAAAGCACAGTATTTTGCTCAAGATTTCAGTTAATAAAGAACCCTGATGTTTCCATTGCAACCAAAATTTTGCCTCTTTATTCAAAAATAGAGCAGTAAAGAAAACAGCATCAAATCAAATAATCAAAAGAAAACAACATCAAAGAATCAAAGAAAAACAACATCAATTTATTTATGTACAAAGCAAAAGAAAATAAAAAATTTTGCCCACTCCTGAATATCTTTAATCTTAAGGAGTTAGAGGGTGGGCTGGATTATAGACATGAGACATCTAACCATGGTCTAGCTCTGCTATTTTTGAAATTGAACACATGTCTACTATCTTATAGTCATCCCTCTCCACCTGAGGAAGTTGAAGGAGATCAGGTTGAGTGTCAATTATAGAACTGGCCTTTCTTGAGGTAGGGTGTCTTAGCGTAAGCTCAGTCAGATAGTTTTCCAGGACAGAATCAGCAGATTCATTTCCCTCTCCTAGCCTAGTAACATTGTGCTTCATGTAGGGCTCTCTTAAAATATTAATCAGTTTTGGGCTCCCCTTCTAAGGCAGCCACAAGTGTGACCAGTCGGAAGCAAAGTACCCATCTAGTCGTGCTGACCAATCTCGTTTCAAGATCAATCCATAGCCATCAGGTATGTCTACTACTACAATATCAAGGTATTGACATATCTTTTTATTCGCAGACAATCGAATCAAAATATTCTTCATCTCCCCCACTACCTTGACACTAGTCTTGTCTAGTTGAGTGATGTCCCAATCAATAGGTTTTGGTTGCCCATTAATTCTTTTGCAGATGGAAAGAGGCATAACATTCACCGATGATCCAGAGTCCACCAGACAATTATGCACCTTATGGTTCAAAATTTCCAGAGTTAAAAGGAAAGGTGGGACGCTATTTTTCCTTTCCCCAGTTGATTCGACCTTTTCTTCTACAGGTTGGTTTTCGATGGGTATTTCCTCTTTAACTTCCTTAGCTTTTCCAGCGTTCTCTTCCTCAACATCTTCCACAAGTTTGACAGGCTCAATGATCGGTTATGTTTCCTGGTTGAAAGTAGTGACTTCAGGCGGTTTATCTTCATTACTGACATCTGCCTGCCTCTTGACATTCTTTTGCAATATTTTGATCTTCGAAATTGTTAAATCCATGTCCTTTGTTGCTGTAGGTGTGCATTCAATTTTGAGAGCGCTCTCTTCAGTGTCAAACAGCGAGACACCATCCCATGAAAACATGGTGTCATTATCTTGTTTCTCCATAGTCTGGTTTTTCTTTTCCTCTTTACCACTGTCCTTGGTCAATTTAGAATCTAGTAGCTGATTCATAACCAATGTCATCAAATTCAACCATTGAGGGCATTTCTTTTCCGAATGAGGTTGTTGGTGAAAAGTGCAGAAATTGTCTCCCCCCACCTCTATTATGTTCATTGATGCTAAATTTGGGGGAGGGATTTTCCATTAGTTGCTATCCTCTTTTTTTGGATGGTATGGTTTGTAAGTTTTCTGCATTTCCCTTTCTTTTTCCAGATCTATGATTCGGTTGGATAGTTTCTACATCATCTTCAGCATACCCTGATAATCATGTGCTTATTCCTCTTTAGGTTTAGACAGCAATAACGTTCTTCTCTCGATAGTCTTTTCTCTCAGTTGCTCAGGATAGTCTTCTATGCTTTCCTTTTCAGCTTCTACCCTTTCTACTTCTTTGTAAGTCTCCACCAACGTAGGTTTGGCTTTCATCTTGGCAAAGATGGCCAGCTCAGGTCCTAGGGATGAGGTATAATATTCAACTAAGACTTTGTCTGAGGGTCTGTCAGCTTCAGAAAAGTTCTTTAGGTATATTGAAAATCTTTGAGTGAAACTATGTACCTTCTCATTCTTCTCTTTTTTTAACAAACCAAGACCTTTCATCAATGAGGCATGTGTTTTTTGGGCTATGTACTTATTTCTGAATATTCTTTCAAAAGTATTCCAGTCTAGGATCGAGTTTGTGGGAAGAGAAAAATACCATGAAGCAGCTACCCCCTACAAGTTATGAGGGAATAATCTACAGATGACATCTTTGTACTCCCCAGCCCTTGACACTTCTACTGCTAAATAGAAACTCTGCAAGTGGTCATCTACAGCAGTCTTTTCCTCAGGGTCAAACTTAGGCAGCAGCTTATCAAAAGCCTGAGGTAGGTTATGCAATGGAGGTGTGAGGTTCAAAGGGGATCTAGATCTCCAAGCAGGTAATGGGTTGGGCTAATTCACAATTACACCATCCATGAGCACAGGTAAAGGAACAAAGTTTGAGTAAAGAGCAACGTAGGGTGAGAATAGGATTTCTTACTTCAAAGGTATAACCAAAACCTGTAAGTAATTGGGTCATGTTACAAGCTTCAAAACATCTACTGGTAAGGTAATCTTGGGAAAATAAGTTTCCACGGCCAGCCATGCACTGGCGGCCCTCCTTCTAGCACCAGAACTGTAGAGGCCTGGAAATTCGCAGGCAACAACAGAAAAGGATTCTCCCCAGTCAACGTTCCCAACTAGCCCATGACTATTTGGTATGGGTAATTCGTCTGGTTTGCGGTCCAGCTACCGTAGGTCAAAGTAACAAAAACAAATGTTTTACCGGTTGCAGCCCGATCCACCGTGTATATTTTTGTATTTTCGACTTAAGTATGATATGCATATGCCTAATTAACCATGCAGGGTGATAAGGATGCAAGGAGTATTCACAATGTGATGCGTAGGTTCTTACCTCTCGTCTTAGGCTCACAAGCATCTAAATCACATATGCGGAAATAAAACTAACTATCTATCTATCTATCTATCCCCGAGGAGCAAACTTTAACTTATTTGTGAGTAATGTGAAATTGTGCATGTATCATAAAGAGAAATTACATATAGCTAATATTTCTTCCTACAACATATGAATGATTAAAGGTATTTCGACAATTAGATAGCTAATTGTTTTATGAACAGCATACATTACTCATGGTGGTAATTCCACAAAATAAACCAGAAATCATTTAAACAAGAACATAGGTTCTGAGAGTTAGAACGATCTCACGGTTAATGGACAAAAAGCTGGAAAAACAAAATAGTTCATCTTTAAGCCATCCACAGCATAACATTTGAAAGTGCCACCAATCTTCTTCCAACAGGAAAACAATACTTCTTTATTGCAAAGAGAAATAGTTCTTCTTACAATATAGCTTTTCATGTCTAACTAAGAAAAATCCCCTTTCTCCCTTCTAAGCTTTCTACATTTATACAAAAGGGTGAGACGGTTGGGCTGCCCAAAGTAACCTTTGGGCTTCCCAACTCTTTGTTTCCCAACGCTTGACTTTTCTCAAATGTTTTTTACAAAATGTTACACATTACAATAAGTGACCAATCCTTTACGAGGAGGGTCCCACTTGGGCATCTAGAAATTTCTTCCAGGCCGAAGCTTCAGAAGCAATGCCCTCAAACGCACAAGGCTCTAAAAACTGAATATTGATCTCAAACTTAGCAGCCTGGTTCGTTATAGCCTCAATCCTGGCTGCACTCAATTGAAGCTGATCCTCCAGAAGTTGCACGCTAATAGCTGAATGATCTACTTCGCTCCTCAAGATCTCATCATCCAGGGCTTTAATATGATGTACTTTAGCTTCCTCCTCCTAGTATCTCTTTTGCAGTAGCTCCACAAAGGCGTTGTGATCCGGGAAAGCCTCAAGCCTCTTCTCGGTCTCTATCTGGCACCGGTTGTAGGTAATGAGAAGCCTTTTAAAAAACTCGGTGCATGCTGCTTTCATCTTCTTAACTGCTCTTTTGAAATCCTCCGTGGTATTTATAGCAAATTCCAGCAAGTCATAGTCCCGCTTGAGGGCCTGTGTATCCTTTGATGGCTGTTCTACTAGAGTTTCTTCATTGTTTTCAAGCCTTGCCATTCTAGTAGTCAGGACTTCAAGGACGTCCTAAGATCTATCTAAAAAGTAAGAGGAGGTCTCCAGGATTTCCTCCAATCGGCCATCTACCTACAGCACTTTGCTCCTCTCTCCCTCTATAGCAGTCTGTAGCTGCAGCATCTTAACCTTTTGGGCAAAAACATGCTCTTTGAATGGTTGGAGGTTAACCTGCTGCTCCCTTGCTTCCTCTAGAGAATTTGTGAGAGAAGAGATTTTATCTTGATGCTTCTTTTCCTATTCTTTGGTGTGCATCTCATTGGCCTCCAAGAGGATCTTTTGCTGCTCTTCTAGCTCTTCTACCTTTTCCTGCAGCCGCTCCTTTTCCATCTTCAGCTCTTGACATTCTTTCTGCACTTTTTCCAGGCATTCTTGTGTTGTTTCTCTGACCTGTCTTTCTATTTGGAGGGCCTGCAATTCAGCCTTAGAAGCCTTTATCTCCCTCTGCATGTCTTCATACTTTCGCTTCAGCCTATTTCCTTCCTCTCTCTCTCTCCTCAAAGTGTCTTTCAATTGAGCAGAGGATTTCTTAGATAGCTCCAAGTCTGTCATGATCCTGCCCACATTATCCTCCGAAGCTTGAATCAGTGCTACTCTGGCTCTAATGGTGAATCTTGGATCTTGGTCTGTTCCCAACATAACAGGCGTATCCGATATCATTTTCCCTGGCAGATCTCCCGTTTCAATTTTCCTTTATGTTCTCTTCACTATCCTCTTTGTTGCCCTATAATAATAAATAGTGTTGAAATCAGGGATTTCTTCACCCACCTTCTGTACAAAGGGGACTAGTTTGAGTGTGGGGACCATGGGTGTGCTGGAAGCATGTACGTGTGGGTCCTGAACCTTAGGGTTCTCCACGTCCTGGGTCTACCCTGCAGTTGTTTCAGAAGCTAACTACTCTGTCTGTGTCAGCTTTATCCTTTCAGCTTCTTGTTTTTGGAGCTCTTCATCCAGCTTCCTTTTCTTTTCTTCTTCTTCTTTCTTTGCATCTTATTCTTTCTTCCTAGCTGCCTCTTGCGCATCTTTCCTTTTTTCTTCTTCTTCTGTGTGTAGCCACCCTGTAGCTTCTTGTGCCAACGTCTGGGCTTCCTCATTTCTTCTCTTTGCTTCTTCCTCAGCCTTTGCTTGTTCATCTCCCTTCCCACCTTTGGTGGTGATCTTCTTCTTGAACCTTCTTCTCACGGTTGTCATGTTTACTGCATTTCGGAAGATGGATTCGTCTCGATCCCAATGGTGGGCATACTCAAAATGCACGTTGTTTGTTTTGCAATGTTTAGCTACTTTACCGTGAGTATCATTTCTACGGAAGGGCATCTCTCCAAAATAGAAGTTTTCCATCTCTTCTACAAATTCATCAGCCTTTTTCACTCTGGTAAACTTGTAGCCTCCTAACCTGAAGGGAAAAGGAGGATAGGCGGTCTTCTTGTGCTGAAATAGAAAGCTCCCTATGCCATCCAAGAAGACCTGCCTAACTGCTTCCGTGTGTATGATGTAGTCAGTGGCATATTTGGGCAGCATGGAGGGTGCTCTTGAACCTCCAAACATCCTGAAGTATAGGCCATCCTCAATCAAATAGTAATCTGCATATTCTTCGATTACTTGCAGCGCTTCTTCTAACATACAATCACACTCCTTCAGGAAAATGAGTGTGTATAAGGGCATGATGAAGTGTTCACAGACTTCTCGGTAATGGCTGTGATATTTATGTGCCCATATTGGTTTATAAGTAGAATAGACAGGCATTCTTTCCCTATCCCAGATGCACCTGAGTCCGGGGAAAGGCTGATTGCATAATATACAGTCTACAAGTATGGAACTCATATAGAATTTGGACCTCTTTTGGGCCACTCCTCCCAAAGCTGAGGCCAAGCAAGCTGAAAGACTATTTGATACAAGGCTATCCCAGTTGAAAATTGTCCCCTGGGTTGCAACACAAAAAATGATTGGGATCCATTCTAACTTGAAGAACCTACCATGTGCTCTTCCAAAAATCCTGTTCAGCATTAAAGCTATGAACCTATAGGGGCCCCTTAAGCTTGCTGTATCGTAATCACCCGTCGGTTTGTATCTATAATTTTTTCCCTACAACAACATCTTTTTAAGAGTCTCTACCAGGTCCATTCTAATGTTGTTCAACCAATCATCAGATAAAAATACATGGGCTTCTGGCAGGTGGTAAGCTAACGCTACATATCTAGGGCTATATGCAGCATAGCCCTATATTTCAACATTTTCCAGAATCATTGTTGTGACATCTGCCCGGGGCAGAATCCAACCAATTACTTCAGAGCACGAGAACAAATATGGTCTAGTGGCGATCTTCATCAGTGAAGATCTTTCTATGTTGGAATATATGGACTCTTCTTCTAATCCCATATCAGGAACTTCTCTGCGCATGATCAGTCTATATATTTCCCCCCACTAGTATTCAGGTTCGATACCATAAATGCACTTAGTGTCTTCGTATATGTATTCAGTTTTAGTGACAACTTCTACTTCGGGCTCTTCCTCGACCACCGGGGTCTTCTTCTTTTGCCTCTTTGACATTGTGGATTCTTCCTGCCATAAAATTGTAACATTAAGCCCTTTTGGCTGAGTGACAAACTTGAAAACATCGAAAAGGCTAGTGTTTCTCTCTTCCACAATGGTGGAACCATAAAGCGTACCATCGTCTGCAACGTCAGGACTTGAGTCAGAAGCAACAAAACTAAAGGCTCGGAGAGTTTAGAGCTTTGGAAGCTGCAATGACGGAGCCACAAAAGATGCAGCCTTCTGCAACGACAAGATTCGAACGACTTAGACATCCAGAAACCGTACAACTCTCTGCGGCCGAAACGGTGGAATCCCATGACTCACGGGATCGACAAAAACAATGAAGTGGGAGCAAAAACCAAATAGTGATCAGGGGAGATTGTGACTTTCCATCTGCAACGGTGGAAGAAGAAGTGATACAAGTTTCGATGCCAAAACACAAAAGAAGCCAATGTGAAAAAAAACAAATCGGAAAGGAAGTCGAAGCCAATACTGTTTGTCCATCCGCAACGGCGGGAGGAAAAGCAAATACCTTCCGATTCAGCCATGATGAAAATGTAATTAAAAGGCAAATGATGAAGTTTGATCAATCACTGAAGTTTTTAAGCATTAGAAAAATTGAAAACCAGCGGTAGATCAATCCAAGCATAAGAAAGTCTTTCTGAAAAGTTCTCAGACCAAATCAAAGAAGAAAATCAAACTAATCCAAGCAAAATGAGGGTCCTAAAAAATTTTGGAATTTTGGGAAATTGTTGCAGCTGCAACAGAAGTGGGAAGAGGAAATTCCTACCTTTAAGGCCGATGGAAAAACGACATCGTATTTTGTATTCAACCAGATTATTTCTAGGTTTGGAATCCCAAAGCATATTGTCACTGACCATGGTAGTCACTTCCAAAACAACATGATGACTAAATTGACCATGATGATAGGGTTTAGGAAAGATCACTCTTCTTCCTTTTACCCTCAGGAAAATTGACGAGTAGAGGAGGTTAGTAAGACCTTGAAAATAATTCGAAAATGCATAATCAACGTGAGTAGGTCAAATTGGAATATCATGTTGTATCATGCACTTTGGGCATACCAGACCAATGTCAAGACTACGACAGGATTCTCTCCTTTCCAACTTGTTCACAGGATGGAAGCATTTACTCCAATTGAATGTGAGATACCTTCATTGAATATTCCATCCATGTTTTCCTTGACATTACAGATATTGAAGAACTTTTGTTGCATTTAGAGAACTTAGATGAGCAGCGCAGAGATGTGCTCACAACAAATGAGGAACATAAGAACCAAGTCAAGAAACAATATGATAAATCCATGAAACCTAGGGTTTTTTTAGAAGGGGAACTTGTCTTAGTCTTGGATCAAGACACGGAACCCCTATGGGCAGGTAAATTTAAATCAATGTGGTTGGACCCATATGTAGTGTCTAAGGTTTTAAATAAGGGAGCATACAAATTGATAGATTATAATGGAAAGAAGTTGTCGGAGCCCCGAAACAGGCTCTACCTAAAAAATTATTATGCATAGGCACAGTGCTTTTTCTTTTATATTTTTGTACAATAGTGGTTACTAGTTCCTGGGATGGCAGGTGCAAGTGGGATCATATTCGATCCCATAGGAAATACAGTGTCTTGTTATGCCTGGGGTATTGGTCGAAAAACCAACAACGAGGCTAAACGGTTGGCACTTTATTTTAGAGTGAATGTTGCAGAGCAACTTGACATCTCTGAAATCACTGTTCTAGGAGACTCTAAGCAAGTAATTCATAAAATGAGTAATGGCTTCAACAAAGGATCTATCAAAATAAAAAAGAATGCATGACCGTATTTGTCATGTCACTGCTACAACACAAGTATCCTACTTCCATATCCTCCGAGGGCTCAATTCAGAGGGGGATAAGTTGGCTAATTTAGGATCCAAGCTCAAAATTGGAATAAACAATGCGAAGGGAAACATTAACAATTGTTGGTATGTTCCCAAAGTATGATAATAACAAAAGGAAACAAAATGGGGCCTTTCCATAGCACCAGCACCTCCCTCACCAGACGTATGACACGTAAAAGAGACGTGAACCTTGTGAAAGGACTCAAGCCACCACTTTTCGTCATTCTGCCAGCCGGTAGGAAGTATGGCAGTCTGTTCACATTTTTCAAGGAAAAGGCCATGTGAAGGTGTTTAATGTGAAGCCTATATCAGGAAGAAAAATTATAATTTTCTCACAAACCCAGTTCGTCTTCCTAATGAAACCTCCCAACGCTCATTTTGATCCCATCACTCATTTATTTTTCTCTCCTCCAAGAGTTTCTCCTAGCATTGAAGCAGAAAGAGTATTAGCAAGTTCTCGTGAAACAGAAGAAGGGAACTCCATCAAAGATAAATAGCTCTCCTCTGTGCATATGTTGTTTCAAGATCCCTTCAGGAATCTTGGTATAGTTTTTCCTCCTTTCAATTCGGAGAATTGGTCTGGAGGAGACTCGTCCATTGTAGGTTTAGACTCTCTCTTGTTGGAGGGCCTTAGTATCACAGGTACAAGCCAATTCATATCCTCAACTCCGTCTTCATTATGTAATGATATGGCTAACAAGGAAGTCAAACTTGAGGAAATTCATAACTCCTTTAAGGATATCAATAATCATCTCAGGTGGCTATATGATATAGTCAATAGAAGCATAGCTGAAGGAAGCAGACATCAGATTGGATGGGTTGTCAGATAGAAAATCAAGACACCCAGATTGAAGACAATCACTGATACCTGCATGATATGTTGGGCACAATAGGATATATGAAGGATGACTTGCAAAATATACTTAATATGTATCAGAGCATCCACATCCATGACTACCCTTCCAGATATCAAGCAATGGAGGAATCCTTGGCGATGCAAACTATCAAAGATATAAAAGGGAAGTTGCAGGTGTAATTTTTCTAAAATGGGTACTCTATGTTTTTTTGTTATTTTTTCTAGGTGTATATGTATGTATCTACCCATTTAAGGGATTTAGTAATTTTATATGGAATAGATGCAAATTCGGGACTTTAATAATATGATCAAACGATTACATAATTTTGAGCTCTACGATACTCTTGGTAGCTCTCAAACCTCCCTTTTTTTGTATGCCTGGCTAGCCACAACCTTTTAATTAATATAATATATTCAAGGTATCTGTTAAAAAAATAGTGGTTACTAGTTAGTGTTTTTTATGTAGTCTAATTTTGTTTTAGATGTCATCCGAATGGTTCGTAGGGTTTGTTGATGGCACAAGCAATCACACCTACTTTACATCTAGATTTATGTGTTGCCATATGTAAAGCAAAATATCCTACCACTCTGACTATGGTGCTCACTAATACTTTCAGCGAAAATCTAGTGATCTGACTAATTGAGATCTAAGTCCCTAGTTTTTGGGTCCCAGACAGACAATATGTGTTGATATAATCTTGGACACTAAGAGGGTCACCTCCCCATCTGGTGTCGTCCATGTTCATAGGTTCTCCCCTATGTGATAATCTCATGATAAAGTAAATGTCTTCCACACTCAGTTCCAAGGTCTTCCCTTGGAGGTCAAACCAGTCGAGCTCATGGTCCCATAAGCTCACTAAAGTCTCTAGAAAATGAACTTGTGTACGTATGTTTGACGTGTAGTAGAATTTTAATAACCCACATATTGGTAAGGAATTTAATGTCATGGGATCCCTTGTAGCAAGCATATCCATATATTCATGGTCCCTTTCTCTCCATCCCAAGACCATGGTTACCTACCCAAAACAAAATTTTCATTACATTTTACAAAAAATCCCCTCATGCCGTAAACGTGACTATCTAGTTAGCAATTCGCAATCCATTTGAGGTTTCTCTATATCCAACTCATGATTAAAACATGAAATCATGGGTGCACAGCAAAGCTACCTGCAGTTACCACATGGTGCCCTTAGGACTAGCCTTAAAACCATTTTTGGACCATGGAAATTAAAAAAGTAATGCATGAAATGAAAGAGAAGGGAAAGAGGAATTAACTGCACTTCACATATTTGAAAACCATCCACTGGATTTCCCACAGTGATCAATCAAAATGAAGAGGTAAAATGGATAAAACTGGTAAAAAAACACAAATGGTATGTTTTATTTTGATTTTGAACTATCTCTAGTAAAAATTTAAAATTTGTACCCATTTTGTATAGTTTAAAATCACTTTTTATGTTTTTGAAATATTTCCATGTGTCTTTAACTAATTGTTACATGTCCTGGATGATTCAAAATATGATTTCCATTGCATTTAAGGTAGTATTTGGTCCCTACAACATACTTTTGCACTTATACCTCACCCTCTGTAAAACCTTAGGATCTATTTTCACCAATGGACTACGATGTATAGACACTCTGCACCTTGAAAATATCGATGTTCTTCCATGCATAGGGCCTCCTTTACATGGGAAACCCTAGTTAGAACAGTTTCTTATCTTTTGGTGCCCATGTATTTGTTGTGCTAGGTTGTAGAAGCCTTTGTAGCGATTTTTCTATCAAAATGAACCTCATTTTACATCTTTTACCAAGCTACCCCTAAAAATAAGGCTCAAACCCTTATGGATTTATCTTTAGGCCCTATTCATTCAGAATCGTTAAGGTAAATTGAACGATCATCCACATCAGTGGTAGATTATCGCTTTTTTAGACCATGTGGATTATTTACGAAAAAGGAGCACTCTAGTTTCTTCAGAATCTAGAAGAGTATCTTTAGTCATAGGGTTATCTCTTTTTCATACCTAAAGGACTAAAATTACGGAAAAAGGGAAAATTTCAAGCTTAGTTTTCTCTTTTTCATGCTCTAGACCTAAACATGAAAAATATTCCGAGCATACTTTATGTCTTTGTCATGCTTGTTAAACCCTAAAGAACAAATCATCGAGTTTACTATTGTAAATAGATGGAACTTTCCAAGTGATATTACCTTCCTTCACACTCGTTAAACTCAGGCTATATGCTTCTTTTGAAGGTGCATCGGTTGGGTCATAGTTTTCCTCTTTTTTGGACCATGTCGACTAAGTACAAAAAAGGTATACCTTATTTCTTTGAAAGCTAAGAGAGTTCTTCTTTGGATTTTTTTATACTTTTTTAGACATGGGAGACTAAATTTATGAAAACTATCCCCCCCTAGAGTTTTCTTTGGATTTTTCGTACTCTCAAAACTATGAAAACACCAACAAGCATTTACTAATTTCGGCTCATAAAATCCATGGATCAACAATCTATCAAGCATTATTCTCTCTTCTCTTCAAGCTTGAAAAAAATGAAGAAGGACTTGAGTTGACTTTCTTGGACTCATTAAAACTTAACAAGAAAGGAAAGGAAGAACTTCACTCTTTGGGTTATAAGTAATGGAGACATGTCATCCTTGAAGAAATTACTCTTTGAACTTCCCAATACTCATGTCTCAGTTTTACACTTCCAGTTCAGCTATGACTTCAATTTTTTACTCCTCCACTTTTCCTTTATACATGGGGAATCTATTCATGTCTCCTACATGACAAATAAGTATAGTTGTACCATTTAAAATTCTAAAGCTATATTGGGTCATCTCTGTGTCGTGCTCATTGTTCAAGGATCTTTACCTCTATTCGGTTATCCCAATTCCCATCATTTTCATCCCTAAGAATTCCTTGTGTCTAACTTCCCTCATCTAGTCTTCCAGTTAATCTTGTGATCTGTTGAAGGATTCATTTCCTTCCTCCTCATACTATGGATTTCGATCAGTACTTCCTGAAAAACAAGACCTGGAGTTTTGAATATGGTACCTTAGGATTCATTACTCATATTGATGGATTCCTTTGCATCATTTTTCAGCCTCCCTCAATCACTACTACTCTGATGGTTTCCTTCCATGTTTGGTTTCAGCTTATATATTTGCATGGTAGGAATCGTACGAGTTTATATGGATTTGGATGAAGACCTTAGGTTACAACCTCTATAACCTAAGTTGCATAATATGGTGTTTTTCTTTGTGACACTCTTTCCATTTTTTGAAGACTCATCATTATACTATTGTGGCTTAGATCCACTATTGTAATTTTCTCATACTATATGATGTAATCTAATATTGTAAAGGAGATAGTGTTCCACACTATTGAACATGGCATCCTCAATTGTGATTTTGTACATGACTTTGATATGTCTCTTTCAGGTACCTCTCAGTGACCTTGATAACTAATATTTCATCCATTAGTACCTCTCTACAACCTTGAAATATTTGTAACGTATTTCGGCCATCGCTTCCTTGTGACCTCATACATTAGGGGGCATCTATTATACAGTGAAACGATACTTCTCCATCTACTAACACTAAATTATTCGGTACACAAAAGGACATCAAGGACATAAGTTTCCAAAAAACCTATAGATGAGAATGAACCTTGATACACTTCTTTCCTTCCATCTTTTCCCATGTTTTTAACTAAACTTGTCTTGTAATCGTGACTCTTTCCATTGCAACACATGGGTCATTCATGGGTAGCCGGTTATGAAATCCATGATTATATAATAAAGGTTTGTATTCACAAGTTTCCTTCATAGAAGTCGCGTTCCATTCACAACTTGCTAGTATATGCACCCGTAGTTACATTAAGAAAAAAATGGAAAAAAATGAAACATGATTAGTCAGGGAAAGTTGGGTTTGAAATCATAACATCCCCAACCTCCCTAACCATCTTTACCTTCATAACTCCCCTTGATTACCAAGTATAAATAGAGGGGAGGGGGTTGAGGGTGGGGGAAGCGAATTTGGAGCAACGTTATGCTATAGGAAATCTTGGAGATTTGGTGCAAGAGAACTCATTTCTTGGTCAATAGAGGAGGGATCGCCTTAGGAAGAGGTTGTATTTGTCCTTGCTTATAAATAAAGAGTGAAGTTCTTCCACATGGTGTATCAATGTTCTTACTTGTTATGGTGTATGAAAAGTATTGTCATATTTCTTATGTGAAATCTATAATATTTCATTCATTTTTATATAAAAATTAATATCTATGTGCTAGATGTCAATCTCTTTTGCAGGTGTGGATCATCTTGACTCTTCTGGAACATTTGGAGTGAAGGTTTAAAGCTAGGACCAGCCTTCATAAATAAGGTGCATTTTCTTTCTACCTTGTTTCTCTCTCAAATATCTAGAGAGATGTATGTATTCAAGTTGAATATTTGTATCTTGGTGACCCTATACCCTTGTGACATAAGGTATATTTTCCCTAAACAACACATCTCTCCTCCCATTCTCTCAATTTCTACTTCCATATTTTCATGTTTTTCTATGAAGGCGCACTTGTCTGAATGGTGGTTGCGCCCCATTGAGTTTAGTTGATTCCCAAGAATGGGTGAATGATTAATATCTCTATAATATGTCTCTCATATTCTTTGTAATTTGAAATCAGAAGAAATGAATATGAAAATGTCCACATTTCCAATCTTTATTGTGACTAGTTTCGATGTGATGATTTTCCCTTTCAATGGAGATTGTATATCTGATGTATATTGTGACTTGGGTCAAATTTATATGATGTTTGTGATATATTGAAATGATTTCAATGGTATATATTCATCAATCGATGTTATGAACCATTATATTCACCATTTATGAGACAAAGTTGAGCTTTTATATGGCATTTACCTTAAGCAAATATCACTGAAATTATGCATTCAAATATGAAGCTTTAATCCTCTATTGTAGAACTCTTAACCACACCAAATGAAATCAAATAAAGTCTAATTACATTCCTCATACTCTTTTCTAAAATTTAGGAGGGTTTCATAGGAGTTGGAGAGCCATTTATACCCACACCCTAGGGGGAATTGTATCATAAATTGCTTGTATTTTTTCCCTTTTTACGATCATGCCCAAATCAATTTGCAGATGTCTATGAAATTTAATAAAAATACTAGAGATTAAATTAAATATTCCTAATACTCATGTAACATACCCATATAACATGTTAACATGCATAAAAACAAATTTCTTTATATAAAAATATGTGACATTAGTCATAAAACCCTTGTATTCATTCTCTATCCCACATTCCACATAAAAAAAATACAAAGGATTACATTTGGGGTTTTATCCTAACTCCTTTAACTGATTTAAAATCCATAAACCTAAGTTAAAAATCCTTTTTGTAGCAGGTCTTCCTCAACAGTCCTTTCCACATATAAAAATCCCTTCCACAATTCCGCTTCTGCAATGTGGATTACGGATGGCAGAAAAACCCCATATTATCTTATAATACTCTTCACTTTATTCCTTTCGCCTTCTGCATTCTGTATTCTGGAATGTGGTTTGCAGTAGGAGGAAACTCTTAAGTTTGCCATTGTTATTTCTCATCCTTCTACTTTCCTTTTTTCTCCTTTCCACCTTCCCTTGCGGACTTAGAGAGTCGAGAACTTAACATACTACATAATCATCTACCACATTTCTCCTTCCGCATTCCTCCTTCTACTGCAAACTGCGGGAATCAGAAACTTAACATGTGGTGGAATCATTCCTCCACATTTCTTCCTTCTTCCTTTCTCCTTTCCACCTTCCGCTCCAGATTGTGGGAATTGGAAACTCAACATGCGGTGGAATCATTTATCCACACTTCTGACTTCCTCCTTCTGCTGCGTACTATGGGAATTGAAAACTCAATACGTGGTGGAATCATTTGTCAACACTTCCTCCTTCCTCCTTCCTCCTTTCCATCTTCCACTACGGACTACGGGAATCAGAAACTTAACAAACAATAATTTCATTTGTTCGACTTCCTCTTTCCCCCTTATACCTTCTGTAGGAAGAATCTGGTAGCAAAAAACCCAAAATAACTTACCTTTATGAATTTTTGTGTAGGTTTCAGAGGCTATTTGCCACACTTTCCTTCATGGATTACCTTCATCTAAGGACGAAGGTTTTGTACAGGGACTTCAATAAGATGGGTATGGTTTATCACGTTCAACACTTAGTATTTCTATAGGGGTCCCTTACAAGTGGAACTTAGCAGGAGAACAATAATACAACCAAAAAAATCATCACAGAATAGTAAATACCATATTTAGAAAGGTCATGTGACCAAGGGTAAATTAGTAGACCCCTAGCACAAAGCATGGATTATATAACTAGAGAGGCCATATATCAAATACAGTCATAGAATTTCAACCCCAAAAAGGAGTAATAGATTTTAGGAAACTATATCAACTAGAAGTTTCCAGTGAAATAAAACAAAGTAGGTGCATTACTTCTTCCATGATCTATGCATCTATATGCAGTCATAACCATTCCTTAACCGAACATGAATACTTATCTTTGGAGAGTGATAAGACCTATATTGAAAGCATCAATCAAAGTAGGTGTATCATACCATTAGTGAGCTATATACCCAATGCAACCCTAGTCATTCCTAATAGGGCATGAACATACACCAGTTTATGAGCAATGCTCCCATCAACAAACTTAGAGTTATTCTTTATCATTTTTTCATAGACATTCATACACACAAAGATATTCCCTGAGCTCATCAATCAAGGAATTCATATAGTACTCAGATAACCCCTTACAAGAACAATATTTCACTAGTTGGGTTACCATTTTACATATGAAAGGCACCATCATTCAAACGATGTTCCTTGCAAGGATACTTCTAAACCTAATAAATATAAATGGCTAAGCACCACAACATTCTACGAAAACCCAAAATATTCCAACAACCAGTACATGATTCGAATATTAGGACACAGAGAACATAGTAATAACTGGAAGTAACCACATTTATGCATGTAAAACTGATAAAACACTAACTCATGAGCATGCAAGACTTAAACATCTTAACCCAATAAAGAAACCATATTACCAAATGCATTCCATAGTCAATCCCATAGAGTACAAGATTACACTGGCTCTTTAAGAAAAAATTTCCTTAATAACCTAAAAGTGGCATTTATCATTTCGTTAACATTGAAACACCTATTAGCAGATGTACATT
This sequence comes from Pseudotsuga menziesii, assembly GCA_001517045.1. NCBI lineage: Eukaryota > Viridiplantae > Streptophyta > Pinopsida > Pinales > Pinaceae > Pseudotsuga > Pseudotsuga menziesii. The sequence goes on from LPNX010026973.1 coordinate 176,258, forward strand.
CATACCCTGAGATTAATAGATTTGTAGAAGAAAGAAAGAAAAAAAATAGTAATGAAACATGTTTACAACATGAGCCGCAATGAAATTGGAACAACCACATTCCACCCAACTGTATATTAGGCATAGATCTCTCCGTCCTTAATCACCCCTAATCTAAATAAACTATGCATGTCGAGAGTGGTGACAGTCAAACTTAGTCCAATTCTCCAATGAGGAATCACTTGCCTAACACAGGGTGCTCATACAGCAAGTATTCCTTGTTCCAGCATACTCGGACCTCCCCCCTCCTATCATATACTTCCTTACTTATAGTTTTGTTTTGTCTAGGTCTTTTGCAGCTAATGGCCAATTGCTCTTGGAATTTCCGTTGTCATTACATCCTTGATTCCCTAGGGTGGTTCTAGTGCCATACTGGCATTCCCACACCTGATGAAACCTCCTTGATGTTGAATCTTCACACCCCCACTCTCACATGCATATTTTCCTCATTCAACATGGTTTTCCCTATCATTCATATTTTTATTACAAGCATAATGTTCCAGTTACATGTGTCCTCCAAGGACCGATCGACATATTCCAAGTCCACCAATCACATTCAAAAATAAAAAATTATTTCAAAAAATATCACAAATAATTTTTATCACTTGGGGGATATTACAACTCCCCACATCATTCCCTAACAAACTCGAGACCCTATTGAGCCATTCGAATCCCCCATAGTCAAAACTAGTCAAGACAATTTTTCCAAAATTATTCCTTTATTGGGAATTTTTGAATTGGGACATTAAAAGTGGTATCAAAGCATGATATTGGAACCTGATAGATATCTCTATTCGTGTTTCCTAATTATGACCTCCCTCCATTAGAAACTGGAACTAGAGACCTTTACAGTGAAAGGGAAGAAGGTGGTTCTAGTTCTTTTTACAAGGAGATTAAGCCAAAACTAGAACTAAGAGATATGGATGACAAAGATAGTAATGTGGAACTTAATACATTAATTAAATCAGCCCTTAAAGGGATGTCCAAACACTCTATGCAAGGGTTATAATTATTGGCTATCCAATTTTGGAGCAAGTCAACACCAAGGAGTAGAAGTAGTCCACCTCGTGATGAGAAGAAGACCAATGGAAAAACCAATTTTTCAAACACTAGACCTCATAAAAAAACTCATGAATTAAAAAGTCAGAATGGACCTGCAATACCTAATTTTTTAGAGTCCAAAGAAGGCCCTTACCATCTATGATGTTAGAGAAGCAACAAATGATTAGTAGCAATTAAGTGATGAATGTATGAAAATCCTACCTTTTGATCAGTTCATTAGAGCTTCTCTTCAGTTCAAGCAAGGAGGTAATGGGAATAGGGCATCTCATATTAACCATGAATTAAAATACACCATGGGAAAAGTAACAATTTCTTCCTTTGATGGTTCCTCACAAATGTCTACTAGTGTTTGATTGCAAAAATTAAGTGTATATTTCCAATTAAATCCTATGGTTGAAGATGATGTATTGAAAATGGCCATTCTGCATCTTGAAGGGGAAGATAGTGATTGGTGGTTCCATGGTTTTATAAACTTGGGACATGATCATATTTTATCTTATGAGGATTTCTCCAATGCATTAATGGAGATATTTGAGAGGAAAGACCTGTTAGCACCCCAACAACTCTCTTCAATTTTAGTGAAAATAAAGGGAGCCCCACATAAATTTTGTAAATGCTTAGCTTTTAGCTTGATTTAGTTTGGCTTGTTTCCTAGATCCTTTTCTTTTCTATTGCTTTTTCTTTGACTTGGTGATTCAATTAAAATGTTTCAAGTACTAGATCATCTTATAAATCCTTAGGGGTGATGCATACGTTTTAGTATTTGAGAATTTGTTTGATGAGTATCATATTCCATAAGGCTTTATTTATAACAATTCAAAAATATTTCATATAAAAAGTAATTGGATAAAATGTGAAAATCTTAAGATTTTAACATTTGAAATTGTAAAGTTTACAAAAATTTCTTTATTTTTATTTTAAATCTTTTTTTTATAAACTTTATTTATTTATTTATATTCAATTTCTTCCTCCACAATGCTTTAAGAAATAAGTAATAGTTTTTGGAATTACTATATAAACTACTCTAAGAAAATGTGTTGCATTTATCTATGTATTTAGATGCAAAAGATACATATTAACACTGCAAGGTGACATCATCTTTTCAAATAGTGCTAGTTTTTTAAAGAAATAAAACTTTGGTTTTATTAAAGATTCATTTTGATATTTTGATATTTTTAATAAAATTAATAATTTTAATATGGTGCACTTAGATCTATGCTAATAAACTTGCAAGTTAATTCAATAAACTAACTTCGATATGAATGGAGATGAATGATACTTAAAAGCTTTTATGTATAGTGAATATTATTTTTCTCAAATGGCTAGCGTGTTACTTTAAACCTTACTTCTCAATCCATGAATATCCTTAAGAAACTTGGAAGATTGATAACTTATTAATTTCTAAAAAACTTTATTGGATAGTTATAACATTCTAAGGTGCATCTTGAAAAGGTTACGTCTAGTCATGCAGATAGTATTGATTTTAAATGACTTTAACTTTGTCATTTTTATTGGTTTTCCATTACATCTTTTTGAGAATTCTCTCTTTCTCCACATATCGACACCAGTTGCAAGCCAATATATTTATGGATGACTACATCAGCTCCACAGAATTTGTGCACAACGTTATGAAATTGCAAGAGGTTTGAAGAACTTGTCATAAATTAGAGATCATCAACGACGTCTATACGAGACATAATCTTAATGTAATCAGATTTCAGATATAAAGAATAAGATCTGCCAACTAAATCACTAACGGAATTTTCAAGTAGTTGTTGATTGTCATTAATGCCTTGTCACCAAACTGCCCAAACTGCCAAAGAGGATAGCACGCTAATGAGATCACAACGATTGCTGAGTTTGGGATGCCACACAGATTACTGAATCACATAAATTAAGGAGATCAATGTCATTCCTTTGTCAGTTAAGGAAGAATGGCCAATGCATTGAAAAGGTGGAACTCCAAATGCAAATAGAGAGGATCTTTGCCACCAAAAATCAACACGTCAACTTGATGTGTCACGATAATTTTATTAAGGAAGTGAATATATTTCTATATTAAGCAATGAACCCAACGTCATGTAAAGCTGATATTCTTCAAGTCACATCAAAATTATTTCTATATCGCCGGAAGATGCTGAAGAATAAGATCACAAGGTTGAAAGCATATTACTGCTACGGAGTTCGATGCCATCGCTATAGTTCTATTTTTCTAGCTATATATAAAGGGGGATAATTCTAACTCTTTTACTAAGTCACCCTTTTACCATATTATTACGCACTGTTTAAAAAAATGAAATGTTATTGTTATATTTTCTTAATTCTTCATATAACCATTTTGATATGGTTACTCCATATTTCTCTTTATGTGCAGATCTCAAAGTGCATAAGAGGATGTACAATTTTTCAAGGAGGTTAGCTGAGAATATGGAAAAAGTTCCATGAAGCTCGAAGATTGATGAAGAGAAGATAACAAAAAAACAGATGACGCACCAATTGAAAGAGGCGATATTGCGGGGATCATTTTGAGCAAACCGTTTTGAATATGGAAAAACTATCGAAAACCCACTTCCCAAATGGGGTCCTTTACCCCTAGTTGGGAGCCGTTTTTGAATTCTCTCAACCAACATGGAGAAATTCGGGTCCAAACAGAGGTGTATTTTCAGCATTTTGTTGTGGCCGGTTTGGGGTTTTGGGAACGAACCAGAATTTTAGGGATTGGATTCTATCCTTTCCACTGTATTGTACGGCTATATATTTGACCTCAAAGGTCAGATAAGTGGGGAGGGTCTCCACAGAATAGAAGAGCTGTGTCTTTATATATTCTGATTTTTATTTTGTAAAGGGGGATGTTTGCAAATAGAAGGGGAGACACTGCTGCTAGTGGATGAGAGTATGACTGGGAAAAACTTATACTGAAATAAATATTATACTTGTTGGTATTCTGAATAATTTTGTCTTCCTTGGATTTCTTCGAAGCGCTGATTTCAAAACTGGTATCATTTTGTTACAGTTTTGAAACATAATAAATATATATTTCATATTAGACTTTCTCAATTGATTTATGTACGATTATGCTGTGATATAATTTGTATGTATTATGGGAAAGAATTACTTGAATCACTAGTTCATTTCTTTTCCTGGTACAGATATTAGATATGTCATCTTATTAATTTTTCTTGATAAGACTGAGTGTATGATATCATCAATTCATTAACTAATGGATTGAAATATTTGTAGTTTCACAAATATTTTAAAATAATTAGTTAATTATCTTTATACTCAGATATAGAAATGCTAAACGTTGATTATTCTCTGGCTTATATGTTATTAGAATAATAAAATGATTTATTGTTTTATTACTCCTTTATCATAAAATATTATTGAATCAGAAATTTATTATAACTTCGACTTTGATAAATTATTTTTTAGAGTTGTATTATTTGCTCTCTGATATTTATATTGTCAGCAGATTGTCAACTTAGACGATAACATTTGCTCTCGGCCGAGATAGTTTAAAATAGTTTTAATTTGCATTTATATTTTTCTTTAGCTTAAACTTCTTAGTTTAAATTTTGCAGTTGCTAAAATAGGTCATACACTTAGTTAATTGTTTATATTCATGAATAGTTTCTTTCTTCAAAGATTCAAACAAAACCAAAAATTAGACTCTCTGTAAGAGAGCAACATATAAAGCAGACATAATAGTTAAATTTCATTCAGTAATAAAAAATTCTTTTAGTTCGCAGATTAGATGTAATTTTATTAGTAGCTTAATTTAATTTATAGATTATTATTTACATTTAGTTTTAATAGGTTTAGTTGCATTAATTAGAATTCAATAGCATAAAGTAGTTTAAAATACACTTTTCTAGGTTTAAGTTTAGATAAGTTTCCTTAAGAGAGTTAAAACCTAGAGGCAGTGGGGCCTTTTCGTGTGAGTGTTAACCATACCAAACATACTGGGGGCTGTTTTAAGCACTTTGTGTGGAATGATTCTCCGTATTTGGCCTAATTCATAAAATCCGGCCAAAAAGACCTTGAAATTCCTTTCAAAGAACTAGCACAATTGAAGCAAGTAGGAACTCCTGAACCATATATGTTAAAATTTGAAAATATTTTAGTAATGGTTTCTGATGTATCTATAGTTAGGTTGGTTTTATTTTTTACTGAAGGATTAACAGAACCTTTGAGAGGGATAGTGAAATCCCACAAGCCAACCACATTGAAGGATGCCATGAATTTGACAAGGGATTTGCAGAATGTATTTCCAAGAACCAAATACCCTCCCAAGATAAATTTCCCCTCCAAGTTCAAGGAAGGTAAGAAAACATGGAAAAGGACTCCTCTACCAAATAAAATAAAGGAGGACCAAGCAAAGAAGAGCTTAGAAGAAAGAATATATGTTTTACATGCCAACAACCTTGGGTCCTAGGACATAAATGTGCCAAGGGGAAGACACACTACATTGAAGTTTTTTCTGAATATGATGACGAGTAGGAGGAGGAAGAATAATAAAAAATTGTTCCCAAGAATAAGGGTATCAAACAACATAATAATGACAACCCACTCCCGATACAGGAAAAATAGCAACACTCTCAGATGTACCTAGATTCCACATCTCAAGGCTTAAGGGTAGCATACAAGTCCAAAAGGTCATGGTTCTAGTGGATGGTGGATCCACTCACAACTTCATAGATGCAACCTTGGTGGAGAGGATAAAGTTACAATCTGAAACTTTTGATGGTTTCACAGTCATCATTCCGGGTAACAATTCTATGAACTGCACTAAATGGATTCCGAAGCTTCAAGTTACTCTAGGAAATCATACTATCACTGCCAATTTTTATATAGTGAATGTGGATTATAAAAATGTGGTTTTTGGAGTACAATGGATATATTATTTAGGGGATCATACCATGAATTATCAAGTTGCTGAAATAATGTTCAAAAATTCAAAATGGAAACCCATCTTGTTGAGGGGAATACACACTTACCTAAATCAAGTGGTGTCCTCTCACAACATGAGGACTATATTGAGGCATGGAGATATATAATGGGCTTCTAAATGTTTAATTACATATCCTAAACCTCACTTGAACATTTCCAAGCACCCTCGGGAGATATATCAATTGTTGATTAAGTATGAGAAGGTTTTTGGAGACCTTCCCCTAGGAATACCACCAGATAGAGGTGTTGAGCATATCATTGAGTTAGAGATAGGGACCCAACCTATCAAAATGAATCCATATAGGCACCCCAAAATGATTTGAGATGGTATTAAAGAGGCCATTAAAGAACTCTTGGATTTGGGTCTCATAAGGCCTATTTCTAACCCACTTTCTTCTTTAGTTGTTATGGTAAAAAAGAAATATGGAACTTTGAGAATGTGCATTGAATTCAGAGAATTAAACAAGAAGAATGTAAAAAATAGATACCCCATCCCAAGGATTGATGAGCTCATGGATGAGATCCATGGGTCCAATTTATTCTCAAATATTGACCTTAGATCTGGTTATCATCAAATTCGAATCAAAGAACAAGACATACCAAAGACTTCTTCCAGATGCCACTTTGGTCACTTTGAGTTTGTTGACATGCACTTTGTCCTGAAAAATGCACCTGCCACATTCCAATCATGCATGAACAACATCTTCCAAATGCAAGTTCATAATTTTGTACTAGTTTTCTTTGATGACTTTCTTATTTACATTAAAACTTGGAAGGAACATTTGCATCATGTAGAAGAGGTATTAAAAATTCTCCATGATAAATATTTGTTTGCTAAGATGTCAAAATGTGAGTTTGGTTTTACATATATATTTTATATTGGACACATCATTGCTCAATATGGTGTGAAGGTGTATATGGATAAAATAAGAGCCATTTTAGAGTGGCCTCATCCCAAAAGTCTCACTGAATTAAGAGGATTCATTGGAATTTGCACCTACTATAGAAATTTTGTGAAGGGGTTATCCCAACTCACTTCACCTATAACTGATTTCAAAAACATAGATGCTCTCCAATGGAAATAAGGGGGTGAAAAATACTCCCAAATAATGAAGGGGTAATAAGAAACTGTCCTATTCTAGCCTTGCCTGACTTTTCTACACCATTTGTCTTGGAATACGATGCATCAGGAGAAGGCATTAGAGCAATCCTAAAATAAGGAAAATATCCAAAATATTTTGAGAGTAGGAAGATACAACCACATGAGAATATGTATTCCATTTATGATAAATAAATTATATCCATCATGAATTATTTTATCAAGTTTATACAATACTTGGTGGGAAACAAATTTGTGGTCAAAACTGACTATAACAGTTTAAGGTACTTCCTCACTCAAAAAGATTTAAATGAAAGGAAGAAAAATTATGTGAGTAATATTCAATAATTTTACTTTGATATTGAATATGTGAAGGGAAAAAATAATGTGGTATTTGATGCCTTATCTAGAAGACCTTCGATTTCTCTAATGGATGTAGCATAAAATTTGAAAGCCACATTAGAAGTAGATTATGCCATAGGATACATTTTATTGTGAACTGTTTTATGGAACTAACCATGATGATAGGTATAAGGTGTTGGAAGGAATCATATACTACAAAGTAAGAATCTATATGGTCCCTAATTCGAGTTTGAAGGAGTAAATTTTAAATAAATCTCATGATTCTCCTCTAGCATGTCACCCAGTTTCTTCAAAACATACCAAATGTTGAGGGAAATATTTGCATGGAAATGGTTGAAGGATGATGTTCTGAAGTATGTTAATGAATTCCCCACATTTTAGAAAAATAAAGTGGAGCACACTCATCCATCTGGTCTCTTACATCCCTTGTCTATTCCATCACAAAAATGGAAGAGAATCTCCATGGAGTTCATCACTCGTTTCCAAAAGTATTTGGTAAGGATTGTATATTTATGGTGGTGTATAGACTAACTAAATTTTCTAATTTCCTTTTTGTTACTACCAATTTCACTACTGCACAAGTGGCTGAATTATGTTTTAAAGAAGTTTCCAGATTGCATGGGCTTCCTAAGAACATTGTCAGTGACAGAGATAACAGATTTTTGAGTGCATTTTGGAAATAACTCTTCAAACTGGTGGGGAAAAATTTGACACATGGAACAAGATATAATTCCCAAACATATGTCCAAACAGAGAGGGTGAATCAATGATTGAAAGGCTACTTGAGGAACTATGTTAGTGGGTAGCAAAAAACATAGATAAAATGGTTGCATTTGGGTGAGTTTTGTTACAATACTATTTTCCATATGTCCATTGGCATGTCTCCTTTTAAAGAAATTTATGGTTATGATGCATCCACTTTTATTGACCACATTTTTGGTGGTAGTAAAGCTACAAAGGCTAAGGATTGTATTGAATAAAGTCAAGAAATTTTGAAAGTGAGAGATAACTTGCAAGTTGCTCAAAATTGACAGAAACAATATGCATATAAACATAGAATGGAGAGACAATTCCAAGTGAATGACTTGGTGTATTTGAGTTTGAAACCCTACAAACAAACCACCATAAAAGGTAAAGTTTCAGAAAATATCAAACCAATATTTTATGGTCCCTGCAAGGTGAATCAAAAAGTTGGAGAAGTAGCCTATAAATTGGAGCTTCCCATGGGAAGAAAAATTCATAATGTGTTTCATGTTTCTTGTCTAAATAAGGTTATAGGGAATCACATTTAAGTTTCATATAATTTACCACCTTTGTATTATGAATTACGTCTTGTTCTCATTCCAAACAAAATCTTGAGAACAAGGGAGAGAAGGCTACGAAGCAGAACAATAAAAGTATATTTGGTACAATGGGATGTTTTTCCTAGTGAGGAGGCCACTTGGGAAGATGATAAAATTTATTAGAATCCAAACTTGGAACTGCTTGAGGAAAATAAATATTGGGTGGGGAGGACTTTCATGTCCCCATTCTAATAGGTCTACTAGTTGGCAATGTTTCACCTACCTACTAGTTCCCTAGGTTGGGGGAGGAGGAATTAAATATTGCAATAAGAGAGATAAATATGGAGAAAATAAAGTGGCATTGCTTCATAAGGACATTTGGAGGTCCATGGGGGCCTTGGCTGGCTAGATTCCTCCTTACACATGTCATGAATTAACCCAAAATTAGAAATTATGAGTGATGGAATGTTATTGGAAGGTGAACAGTCATAAAATTACATATCATTATCCCAATGATTCTAATGGGCGAGGAGGATTAACTCCCCATAGAAGAGGAAGAGCCTAGGAAGAAAATGGGTGCCATGTGGAGCTAAATTCCCTGCACATTGTGACAACAGTGATGGAAGATTATATGAAGATTGGCATTTGGATAGCATTAGCTTGTCCATTACACGATGAGTGCACACTTACCCTGCCAGTGAGTCAATTTTGAGAGAGTGAGATTCTCATCATAGTTGGACATGGGAGAGGGAATTCAGACATATAATTGAGAAATTCATGGACTATTTTTATGAATATAGGAGGATTCCACTGTTCTTTACCCATATCTCCTCCCATTCTCTCAATCTCCACTTCCATATTTCCATGTTTTTTCTATGAAGGCGCACTTATGTGAATGGTGGTTGCATCCAATTGAGTTTAGCTGATACCAAAGAGTGGTCGAATGATTAATTTATCTTTAATAATCCTCTCATATTATTTGTAATTCGAAATCAGAAGAAATACATATGAAAATGTACACAGTTCCAAGCTTTATTGTGACTAGTTTCCATGTGATGATCTTCCCTTTCATGGAGATTGTATCTCTGTTGTATATTGCGACTTGGGTCAATTTTATATGTTGTTAGTGAGATATTGAAATGATTTAAATGGTATATTTTCATATTTATCTATTTTGAACCATTATATGCACCATTTTTGAGTCGAAGTTGAGCTTTTATTTGTCATTTCCCTTAAGCAAATATCATTGAAATTATGCATTCGAATATGAAGCTTTAATACTTTGTTTCAGAAATATGAACTCCAAAAAATGAAAGAAAATGAAGTCTAGTTATAGTCCAGGTACTATGTTCTGAAATTTTGGGGGGTTGCATAAGATTTGGTGAGCCATTTATTCCCACACCCTAGGGGGAACTGCATCTTAAATTGCTAGTAATTTTTCCCTTTTTACCATCATACCAAAATAGAGTTGCAGATGTATATGATATATCATAAAACTATAAGAGAGTCAATTGAAGGTTCCTAAGACTCCCAACATTATTCCCTAACAAATTCAATACCCTCTTGAGCCATTCGAATCCCCCACAGCCAAAACTAGTCAAGACAGTTTTTCCAAAATTATTCCTTTATTGGGAATTTTCAAATTGGGACATTACAAAAGGAAACATTATAGTTTAGTTTGCTAGTATTTCCAGTCCCCCGAAATATATCCAAGACCTGTGTGCTATATCGAGTGCTTAACTGTAAGGATACATATGTGGAGTTATTATTTATATCACAACAATTTCCATATTTGAGTATCACAAAATAAATACATTATTCATAGAAAATGTATAATGAGAAATGCATAATAGATCTATGAAAAAACAGAAATATATAACACATAAAATTGAGGGGACAAAAAATCCTTAATTATTATGTCAAATAAACTTCATGTGACATCACAGCTCTATGGCCTTACAACAACTGCAAAATTACCCATCATGACGTCATACAAAATAGAGAAGTAAAACCTATATACCTGAAACCTAGATACATTATCTTTTCTTATGTCTTGACCTTTTGTCCTATGATTATCTTTGATCTCTTCTTCCTATGTTCTTCCTCTTCTCTAATATTCCCTCTCATTGTTCACTTTATTTATGCTTCATTTTATGCTTGTCAGGGAGGGTCCAAAATTATTGTGGCCTTTACAATATTTCCACAAATCCCACTCCTTTACCCTACACTTCTGTCTTTCATACATTACTCTTCCACCTTTTGCAGTTCTTGTTGGTGTTTCTCCCTTCGATCCAAATCCAATCTCTAGTTTTTCCATTAACAAAGCCCAAGATATCGGCCCAACAGAGCAGGGCTTAGATAGTAGCACCTGTGATGCAGATGTAGTCTCACTCGATATATCTCTTATGCATAACTTATAGAACTAGGTTTCGGTAGTTGTGTGGGGATTTCCTCTTCTTTGGAACCTTACTATCTTACTCAACCGAAGTCGATGGTTATATTACTTTTCTTATTGCATGCATTCAATATATGACTCTATTTGTCCATCGACATAGATAATAACAGTTAATATACTTCCTTATTAGAGGTTCCAACTAAAAATAGTACGACAGATGAATACATTTATTCCCTAAAGAACGTGTGAATCTAGTTGAATTCTAACCCACGATCTCTTAGGTTGTCCTTTTCAACCGTTGCATTCCTTCTATTGTGGTTCCTTCGATCATGTCTGATCTTGTCACATATTTCCATTTTGTCACAAAATTCTTCCCTCGTGGCTACTTCTTACGTAGCTTTCTTTCTACTGCTACTTCTTTTGCCATATCTCTTCCTCCATCACTCTTCCTTTGTAGCGCAACCATTCTTTTCATCTTTTTGAATAGAATTCAACCTAAATTATGCCTATCTTTCCTAGGGCCAATGGGACCCCAACACTCACTTGTGGCTCATCTTGAGCCACATTATCATATTCCAAAGATTCTACCATTGTAACGACCTTACTTTGAAAATATTGAAAGATTCTCATTATCTCCTTTGTTTCTCATCGCACATCCTCTTCTTTCTTCTGCAAATTTTCCACAAGATCGAAACTAATGTGTTTCAACATTGTAAGTCTTGTGAATAACTCTACTACTTGCCACACTTTTTTATAGATAGTATGAGTAATGCATGTAATTCTTTCTGCTTCACCCTACAAATCGAGGACTTTGTCAATCCTCTGTTGTTGTTGAGTGCGCAACACTGCGACTTGCTGTTGTAGTTTTTTTATATTAGCATCCTTAACCATTTTCTCTACTAAGAGAAAATTCTTCATTTCATTTTCTGCTAATTCACCTCTATCTCAGCAATGCGCAGCTACTCTGCGACTCTCTCTTATTATTCATCATCAATCAATGCTTCCCATGTATGAGAAATATGTTTGAATTCCTTCGCACATAGTGCCTCTGCTTCTTCTATTTTATTCGCAACTTCTGTGGATGTCATCCTTCTTTATTTTAACACCTATGGCGTTGTACTGGGCCTCATATATGCTTCTAAATTTATGAATTTTTTAATAAATTTCCTCTACTATTTCTCCAAGTCGAATGACCTTGGCCTCTGCGAACATTTCATATGTTATTCCTTCTTCTCCAAAATTATTGCAAGCAAGTGTTACAGCATTGCCGATCCTATGTCTATCCTCCTCTCAGGTCTTGTATTTCTTCTTGGTTTCTTTTACTTTTTTATTCATCTTACTAACATTCTTACTTGATGTGCACACTTTCTTTATCAATGCACCTTCTCTAGACTTCATTTCTGTGACTGCAGCATTCTATATCGCATAAAATTCATACAACAACATCTATGAAAAATCAATGGTGACATGGCCTAAGTTCTTGGACATGGTATTCAATTATGTCATTCCTACGTCGAATTATTCTCCCACCAGTTGAGTTTTTATTGGTGGAATAGGTATCAACACCTCAACCAATCGCTCTTCTGATGGACCCGCTAAGTCTTGCAACTCTAGAACTTATGGTCTGTAGTCGACTGCGACCCATACTCCTTTAACAATTGTACAAAGCATATGGAGTAAGTCAATAATACTTCTTGTGAGCTCTACTTATTTCTCAGCTACGTTTTGAAGGCTCTACGTAGAAAATTCTGCCATTACTTATAATGTCAGCAGGGTAACACCATCATTGTCAAGGACGACAATTCCTGCTATTTTTTCAACCTTCATTTTCTAATGACTTGCATCAGGATGCTCAGTTTGCTTCCTCTTATTTCCCACAAATGGATCTGGTTGGGTTGCGCTTGAATCATTCTAGGGATGGTTGGAAGAATTTTGTGGGTATTGTGCTATTGCTGGTGGGTCCCCTCCATTTTATCCATCCTTATGTGCTAGTGGATCATCTTGTCGCAAGTCTTCTTCAATAGATAATAGGTCATTTGCAATAGGAGCTTGACATTCTTCCAACAAATATTGGATAATTTTCTTGAATTCTTCTTCAGGAAACAAGAAATTGGGTCCCAAACTATTGGTGTTGTGGATGTTGTTGCAGATGCAACAAGATGTGATGGGGACCAATTATATATTTTCTAATGTTTCAAATCAACTGAATGGTTTCGATCATGACTCTTTCTTGCTACTTCACCTGATAGCGCATGACCTCTCCATGCATAAAAAAAATGAACATTTTTGTCCTTTTTTGCTCCTTTTTATCTTTCTTGATCCAGATATTCTGGTATCGATATCCTCAACATCGCACACTGTATGTCTACCACTTGGTAGTTTGCTGGTTCATACCATGCAACAAACGAAATCAAGATAAGAAAACGTGAATAATGGAATGTAATACCTTTTTCATGTGACTCTTCTGCATCTTCTAATGACTCATTCAACAAATAATGTGACCAGTTCATTTGAACTCCCTCTGCATAGAATTTAGATTCTATGATCGTACCTTTAGTACATTGGTTTAGTCGCATCTTCTGTAACAATTTGTTAGTTAACACCTTAGTTGGGAATCGAATAGTATGGTAATTGATGGAGCTTATTAAAAAACCTCTGGTATCTCTGTCCAAATCATACTTATCATGTATCTTGTTTGTTAGCATAGTGTCCTAGTATTTTTTTTAAATGATGTTGGATCTATTCCTGCAAATGGTAGTCTTATAATTGTTTCTATCAGCTCGACACCCATAGAAATGTTTCTATATATCCATAGGCAACCACCATGAAATGATACCAGTAACTGTTTTACATGCACATTCACTTCTACGCTTCGACCAAAATGCGACATATACAACAATGGATGTAAACCTTCCTGGTCGAGTCCTCTTTCCCATTCCATTGGAGCTAGGTGCTTTGGGCCATTCGATGTATCTTGTATAACCACCATGTATTTATTCATGTCCAAATATGTATATTTCCTTGTGTCGTGATCAACAAAGGTCAACTTCTTAAGGTTTGGAAAAATGTTTTGCGACGCATGAACTCCTTCTAGCATAGTTGATGCTATCATTGGGTACCACGAATTCTTCAAAACTCTAATTCTTGGCACATCAAATAATCTTAGTCAAACATATGGTGGCATCATAGTAGCAGATCCTAATTCTTCCTCCTCCTTCAGTGGTGGTGGTGTTGGTGCTTTCTTATTTCGGCTTCTGGAATGTTTCCCCATTGTTGTACCAAATGGACTTGGTGGGTTTAGTCTTACCCTAACTATAGGGATAAATGCAACATGTTTGTCTTCTTCAACAAATGTGGCTTTTGGTGTAACATATCCAATAGTGTCTTCCATAATGAGTGTGGGTGATGTGGTTGTGACACTGAATTCGATAGTTGTGCTTGTGTTGGAAATCGAAATAACCATGCTCTGTGGAAATTGAGTTAGGCTCTTACATTTGTAGAAATAAATATCTCTTTTGAATGTAGTAGAATGAATTGAATACTCAGGTGTGAATGGAAATAATTTCTATCCATTCATTCTGACAGTCCTCCACATGAGTGGGTAATAAATTGAAAGGTAGTTGTCCTTTTTGTCACATGGGATGATCATCTGAATGATTATTATGAAACTTCTATGCATGCTACCACTCACCTATCACATTAGTGGTATTTATTGTGCAATAAATATGGAAGTGACCAAAAAGCACATCACCAAAATCTCTCAGTCCTTTAAACTAACTATGACTGCCTTTGAATTAATTATGGCTAGTTGTCACTTATGCAACTTATTTTAACTTGTGATAGCATCGTTCTTTCTTCATCTGATATCCATCCTTCAATATTTTTCTTTTCTTGCAACAAACGAATTGTCTTCATCATCATTTCTTTTCTTGCGACAAATGGATTGTATTTTTCATCATTTCTTTTCTTGCGACAGATCTATTGTCTTCGCCATAATTTTCCTTTTCTTGTGGCATACAAAGAATCTGTGACAACTTTCCTCTCTCTGTGACATACTAGTAGTATGCAACGGTCTTTTCTTTTTCTTTGCGACAACTCATTCCTACAATTAAAACTAAATTTTTCGAAGGGTCTTGTTTTTATTTTCCGTTCTTTTCTCTTTTCTTTATTTTTATTTTTTATGTTTTTTTCATTCGACCGATTCACGACTATCTTGATAAGGATTTAGATGGATTTTTTTTACCATTTCTTTGATAGGTGTTTCATCAAACTTTTTCAATTGCATTGCACCTCCGTCAGTGATGTTCCTTACAACATACAATCCTAACCAGTATGTTTTTAGCTTACCCAAATTCTTGAAGAATTTTCTATCATACAGAAGAACAAGTCCTTCAACCTGAAATTGCTTATTATTGATGTGGCAATAATGCCATGATTTCTCTAATTCTTTCTCAACATTTTGATGATATTCTTCAACAAAATGATCTTCTTCCAACTGTATCAGCTGCGAAAGTCTTTCCTCAACACCACCAACATATGCCATCTCCATGATCGCAATGATGATTACGATGGGTACAACGTATTCCATCGTCATAAAAACTTATTTTCCATATACCAATCAAAATGGAGTTCATCATTTCAACTTCTTATAGGTCATTTGATATGCCCAGAATACTGCAGAAATTTTTTTATCCTGGTCATCTCTTTGGATATTGCAAATCTTTGTCAATGCATTCTCTGGGGTTTTCTTAAATTGTTCAACAACACCATTCATTTGAGGGTGATATGGCATTGTATTTCTGTACTATATTTGGAATTCTTCTAGCAGTTCATCAATTAAATGGTTGACAAAGTGTGTGCCTTGGTCTTTTATCAAAAAATTTCAGGAATCCAAATCTAGTCACAACATTTTCAAACAAAAAATTAGCAGCAATCACAGCAATACAATATTTTATTGGCGCTCCTTTGGCCCATATGGTTAGGTAGTTAATCGCAAAAATTCTATATCTTGTGCCTATACACTTCCCTATTGGACTAATAGGGACAACAAAATCAATGGCCCAGTTATCAAATTCCTGAAGAGTTATTTGGGGTACTAATGGAATTTCATATCATCATGACGGATTTCTGGTTCTTTGACAGACATCACAGCTACAATAGTATTCTTGGGCATCTGCATGCTTGGTGGGCCACCATAATACTTCTTGCAATATCTTCCACACTGTAGATTTTCCACCACAGTGGCCTCCTGCGACACCATCATGCGCTTCATTTAGTATCATTGGTCACTCATGTTCCAAGACATAGTGATGAAGAATCTCATTAGGGCCCATTTTATATAACTATCTAGCAATCAACTGGAAGTATGCAACTCACAAAACTAATTGTTTCTTCTATTTAGTAGTAAATTTAGATGGTGCATATCCTATACTTAAATATTTTATAATGTCTTTATAATTATCATCAAACATTTTTATCGCAATTCGTTGTGCACCAGGGAGACTATCGTTGAGGTTACGAGGTTCGTAGATGCTTTTGATCCTCGACAAATAGTTTGGTCCTAAATTCAGTCGACCTGGTTTAAATTCAAAGTCAAATTCTTGAAAGAGGACAATCCAACGGAAAATCTTCCCCCCCAACATTGGATTATTAACCAGGTATTTCAACACTGAATTATTTGTGTACATTTTGAAATGTCCACCCATCAAGTAGTGTCAAAATTTCTACATATCGTATACCATAGATAGTCCTTCTCTTTTTGTCATGGTATAGTTCTTCTCTATTGTTGATAATTTTCTACTAGCGAAGGAAATAGGATGATCAATCAGCCCTTCGACAGGATGCTCTACTACTACATGGAACGTGACAGATGATGCATCGACGTGTACATGAAAATCCTCTTTCCATTTTGGAAATACAAGTATGGGCATTGTAACCATATTGTTATTTAAAATATCCAGACTCTCTTGGAGAAATTCCATCCACTAGAACTTAACATCTTTCTTCAATAACTTCTCAATCAAATCAGTCACCTCCACATATCCTTTGATAAATTGTCAGTAGTATCCTACATGTCCCAATGTTCCTCTCAATTTCTTTACTGTGGTAGGTGGTGGTAGGTCGACTATAACTACAATTTTGGCAGGGCTGACCAATATTCCATTGCAACAAACTATGTGTCCCAATAGAATTCCAAACGTGGCACAAAAGATACATTTCTTTAATTTTGGTGAAATTTGATACTGGTGACAACATTCCAACTTCATCCTGAGGCTCTCAAAATGATCCTGAATGAACCCAAATACTTTCCAATCATTGAATTATACCTCAAGAAATTTATGAATAAAATCTTTAAAGGAAGCCACTACTATTATGGAAAAAATATCAGGAGCATTCTTCACTCCAAATGGAATTACCGTGTATTGGAAAAAACCCCAATCCATCCCAAAGGTTGTCTTGTGTTGGTATTCCTTTGCAATTCTAATATGATGGTAGTTAGATAATCCATCAGTTAAAGAGTAAATTTCTTGACCCCTGACACTCTACAGTACCTCTTCTATAAATGGAGTCAGAAATAGGTCATGTAAACAAGCATACTAAGACTTTATTAGGTCAACACAAATCTACACTTTACTAGTAGCCGTTTTATATTGCACTACTGTCAGACTAATCCATTCTGATTCTTCTACATGTTCTATGATACCTACATCCAGCATTTACTCCAAATTTTCCTTGACTTTTTCTTTATACTGTGGATTCAATCGGTATGGTCGATGCTCGATAGGTTTTACCTCGGGATTTAAAGGTATCTTCATTTCTCTAAGGCATCTGATAATCCCTTTCATCTTTGAGAATTTTGTAGGGAATAGATCTTGAAACTCATGCAATATATCTGTGATCTTCCCGACAATCTTATCATCCCAATAATCTCCAATATTGGAAAATTTTGGATTCTCTAGAGAACCAATATTTACTTTCTTAACTTTTAGTGGATTTAGAAATTGGTCGCTACAAATACCAAATCCTTCCACTATGCACATACCTTCAGACTCATGTATTCTTATGTCGAGTGGATCATCATCATCAGGTTCTCTTGTCACATTATACCACTCCATCCAGTGTTAGATTGTTGCATTGTGTTGTTTGAAGTTTGTCATTGCAATATGGATATCTTCAAATATTTTTGTCTTTATTACTTGCAATGTGGAATCAATTGATGGATGATCATCAACAAATTCAAATGTGTGTATGAATATAGTATCTAATTAATCCCATTCAATAGTCCCTCATCTCAGTTCGATTGATGTGTACCAGATCATTGGTATCATGTCTAACGTGTGTATGAACTGATGAATCCATTTTTGTCGTAGACATGCCTCCCATGTCACACGACAATACTCTATATGTTGGACATGATCAGTCAATCATGTATAATTTTAACCAGTATAGTTGATCTATTCACTGAACCTTGTCTTCAGAAATATTTGACATTGTGGCCATTCTGAGATAGATTCTTTATGTGCAACCCACCATCTGGTGGGTGTAGATTTTAGCACGAATTCCAAGGCAGATAAGCATTGATGTTCTGTGACTTTTTCTTCAAAATATGTCATAAAATATGCCAAGTTAGGTAAAGCTTCATAAGTAGGTATCTCACTTGCCTCAATTCCTAACCATCGCATAAACCATGTAATTCTTGTGCACTTTTTCATGGATACTTCATGCATCCTTTTCTGCCAATTTTCCAATGCCTCGCTAGAATCTGATGTATAGGAACTAATACTTCTCCAACTAAGCTTTTCGTCAGCTGTTGAATTTACATAATCATCCCTCATAGACATGATGTTATAAATATGGTCAAGATATAAGTCATCTTATCCTTAACCATTTACTGGCTTGACGTATCTCTGTCCTTCTAGTGAATCAATTAGTGTGACCACCCTTAGATCTGAATCTTCAAATTTTAAGATCTTAAAATTGATGATGGTCTGATTATCGATCACCTAGATGATCCCAAAAAGTGTAGGATATGGGTTTGTATCATCAACAATGTCGATGAATTCAAAGTCAACATATGTTCTCAGGCCTTCTACCTTGACAGGAACTTGAATCAATCAACCGATAGGTAGGAGTTTCATCTTATTTACTAATCTGAGATAAATAGGATACCACTCCAATCGCATTCACCACATGCTTTCCCATGTTTGCCTTGTCAAAATGTGGATATTAGAGCCTAATTCTAGGATAATATAGTCCATATCATAATCTCATATCTAAGAAGTAATTCTTAACTCATGACCGGTCTTTAATCTTTTTCCACATGGTTTACTCTTCTAGATGGTCATACGTCTTCTTGAGGTTCTTCTATAAGAGTTTTCAATTCTGCGACAACATCTTTATCTTGTATTAGCAATAAGAAACTTTTAAAAAAATATTTAAGCTTACCAACCTTTCCTGTCGGTTGCTTTTGAATAGTTGATCGAACCTTTCAGGAATCTCCATTATTGGTCTTCTTGTTAGTGTAGGAGAAGACGTCGATGCTTGATTATTGTCAATGAATTTTGGTTGCGCATCCAAGTATAATTCCTTTTCTCTTTGGAATTCGAAAGACACTTTATTTTGTATTGTTGTTCGTACATGTCGTTGGTCATGTTGTGCATCTTGGTCTGATCCAGTCGCAACACCTCCCCTTGTCACAAAAACAACATTTGGTTCCCTCGGCTCAGTATAAATCATCTAAATATTTTGATTGGGATTTGAATTGGGATTCTGTAGATGGTTTGGATTTCCCACATTTCTAGCATGCCATGTTGCAATCAACTATGGACACTGTTTGATAGTATGATAAAAGGATTTGCAATATGAACATGTCTTTGCAGGGCTCGTAAAGTCCCTAGAAAAATTTCATGGTTGTCCACAATTATGACATATGATTTTGCCTCTTCCACGATCAATTCCTCCTACTTTCCCTCGACCTCGATAATTTCCACCCCCACTGTGTTGAGGGTATTGTTGTTGTGGGTATTGATTCTGTGGATACTGGGTATGAGGATACTGAGCTTGTTTATACTAAGTTTGGTACCACTCAGCTTGCATCTACTCTTCATTTTTCATTAAATAAGTGTTGATCATTTTCTCCTGCAGTAGCTGGAATGTTCTACAGTCGTTCTCATCATGGAATTTTGATTTACAAAATTTTCAGTATAAACTAGCTGTTGCACTTACAATATTGTGCAAGTACAATCAACCTTTCACCGATAGCCACTAGTTTGTCATATTCTACACCAAGGTGTCCCTTGTTTATTTATCGATTTTGGTGCTCCCACTGTGACATAGTTCATAATCACCCGACAATTGTCCTTATGGTATCTTTCAGTTCTACACCTAGTACACCATATTTCTTCTTGGGCTTCCTTTCCTTTTTCAATGTACTGGAATTGTAGCATAAGGTTATATAGATACAAATGAATCTGCATCATTCATGCACCTGTCTCTCCTACAGGTGAGGATTCTAGCTTCATGGCCAGCTCCAGATATTCAATCTATGATGCAATATTTTGTTGCATCAATATGTGCAATAAAAGCGCTACAATGAACCACTCTTTGTGATGTATATCTGACATTTGGAAGCTTACTTTATCCATTAATATATTAAATCTCTAGTCGAAGTCCCACATAGACTCCGTGGACAATTTCTTAATTTCTTTAATCTTCGTAATACACTAAGATTAAGATTTAGGATTTCTAAATACTTTTATTAGTCTCGCGTGAATTTGGTTGAGCGTTCTCTTTGCAACTCCTATTGAAACCACATAAAAATTTGTATACCAATCTAGTGGAAGACCCCTCAGGGTTGTGATCTTTTGCACCTTCTTTATTGCTTCATCTTGGACTTGTTGCACAATTCATATGGATTCACATAGAAAACAATGTTTCTTTGGGTATTCTAACCCATTTCCAGTGAACATCGACAGCTTAATATCATTCCCATCCATTATATTATTCCTCAATATTGTTGGATAAAATGTTTGGCTAGAAGGACTCCCTTGTCTACTATTCCCACTGTTAGTATTACTTGTATTGACAAACCTACTAGGAGACGAGTTTCTGTACCTTACCTTCGGAGATGTACAGATATTCGTAGGTGTGTCATATTCATATTTTGGATCTGGGGATTCTTCTTCTTCTTCCCTTATGAGGATAGGCTAATATTCCTCTTCTTCATCACAAGAATCTCCGTCGAAGTGCGATGTCAACTTGTAGTCTTATCCTCTAGTCGTACTGCAACTTCCTCTTCTTTTCACATCTCTTCTTCTTATTCCTGACCAAAATTTCTTTCCACTTCTTAGACATCCACCCTTAGTGCATTTCTACTATCACCAGGGACCACCTCAACTTAACTTGCTCCATTTTTCTCGCACTTCTTTTGTGACATAACCCAAGTATTTATACAGTTCTTTACTCATCGGACTCCATTCTCAAGATCCCTTTCTTTCCTATGAGTATTTTGATCGATACTTTCAAAGATTTCAAATACCTTCCTATGGGTCCTTGGAAAAATTTTCTTTCTACCTCATTATATGATGTTATTGTGTCGATAGAAAACTCATTAATGTATCCCTCCAAAATATTTTCTACCCAAAAGTCAACAGCCCTAGATACATGGTTTCTAATACTCTTTAGTCGCTGAATCAACTGGGGACCCCACTCTGTCGATTCTCCTCCTTGGAAATTTTTTCGTTGAGTTTCTAACTTCAACAACCATTCATACAACAAAATAGGAAAATCAGAAAAAAAAATCATGGGTATCCTTATAGAGGTATCGCTCCAACCACTTTGTTGTATTCAACTGCGATCCTTCACTTTCTTCTTGTGCAAACTCTAATGCTTTAAAATACACACACTCTTGAATTTATGGCTTTTGGGATGTAAAAATGCATCTCTCACAAAATGATTCACACTCTTGGCAATAGAACCATCTGTTGACATTTCTCCATCCGATCTAGGTTCGGTCCCTCGTTTGTCCATCAACAAATCCCAAGATATCAACCCGACAGGGGAGGTCTCAATCGGTAGTATCTGCAATGCAAATGCAGTCCCACCTGAGATATCTCTTATGGGTAACTTCCAAAACTAGGTTTCTACACTTGTGTGGGGATTTCCTCTTCTTTGGCACCTTACTATCTTACTCTACCGAATTCGATGGTTCTATTACTTCTCTTATTGCATACATTCAAGATATGAATCTATTTATCCATCAACAAATATTATAACACTTATTATACTTCCTTATTAGAGGTTCCAAGTAACAACGATGTGACAAATGAATACAAGAACTCATTCATAAGAAAATACGCATACATTCATTCACAACATACATTCATTCGTCATGAGCACAATCATCAAATATACACATAAACAACGTTTAATGTGGAAACCCATCCGAGAAAAACCACAAAGGAACTCTTCATCTGGAATGAGAAATATATGGAACTTTCTTCTATGCACTCAGCTTACAGACTCTGTTCTAGATCTTTTTCTACAATCTATACATACTTCTCTCTCCTCTCATGCAACCTAGTCTTATATCTATGAATTTTTCCTCTTTTTCACTCTACTATCGATCCGCACACAACCTGGATCTACTAACTCTTCTCTACAACTATACAACTCTACAAACAAACACATACCAACTAGGAAGTAAGAAACCAACTGATTGACTAAGAAGTGACCTGGACACATCTTGGTTTCTTCCATTCATAGACTCTAACATGTCATAATCATTGGACTTCATTCTTTTATTCGTCAGGATATCATTCCTATTCTTATGCATTTATGTTACAACTATCAGTAGGCATCTGTCGGCCCAAATTACAAATATGCTTTATTCCCTAAAGCACACATGAATCTAGCCAAGTTCTTACCCATGACATCTCGAGCTATCCTTTTCAATTGTTTCATTCCTTCTATCACGGTTCCTTCCACCGTGACTTATCTCATCGCATAGTTCCCTTCTTTGTGATTTTTTTCCCTTGTGTCTGCTTCTATCGTGGCTTTCCTCCTACCACTACTTCTTTTGTTGTATCTCTTCCTCCATCCAATATTCCTCTATCATGCGACCAGATTCTTCATCTTTCTGAACATAACTCTGCCTATATTTTTCCAATATTTTCCTAGGGCCAACGATCCTCTCCAAAAATGAAGGAGCCAACATCCCCCACCAGTTTGATTGCACTCAAAATTTTCTTGAATCATTTCTTTATTGGATTATCCCTCTCACCATTAGTGACACTTAGTCTCCTTTTCCTTATCCAACTATTCTTTGTTGTTCCCCAATCCTCAAATTTCCACCTTCATTTTTTAACAATATCCTCATCAATTCATATCCTCCTGCCCTACCTTAAACCTCACCTCACCCTACAACACATTTAATACAACACACCATAAACTATAACTAAGGTTCCCAAAGGTTGAACTTGGCTCCACACCCCCTCTTAGGTTTATGGAAACCTCTAAATCCTTGATTGAAAGTTCATTTTCCCAAGATAAAGGTACAAATTTACCCGCATGCACATTAAGGGGACATGAATGTGTTGACAGGCATATTTGACTATGCACGTAACGGGGAAGACAACCCAGACCGAGATCCTTAGAGCAGGTTCCAAGCTGTTTGGGATGGTTGCTTCCGACAGGTTTAAAGGCTCTGTTAGCCTGAAAGTCTAAAACTAAAACGAAGCTATTGTTAAATCTATCAAATACCTACAAATATACACAACAAACTTGTTAACAGATGTACAAAATTAAACTATTTAATCTAATTACTAATAAATTATTAATATAATTAAATTAGTCTATGAACTAAATCTATGCAATTAATCTTAACTTATAATATAATAATCACAAAATTAATCAAATATTAACATGTTAAAATAATTACAAATTTGTATTATTAAAAAATATACATTAATTACAAAAATCAAAGACTAATCTCACAGCAGTATAAATATTAAATTCTGATTTAATGAATTGTTAATAACATAATGAAAAGAAAAGAAATTGTGTTATTTTGCTGTAAGTTTAATCCTGAATGTGATTCACTGGCTGTTTTCCATAAAATAGTTTAAAGAAACAACATATTAATCTATCATCGATCTTATCCTCATCAAAAGTGAAAAGAATATTAAACCTGGAATCGAATTATGCTGATAGGAATACTGCATGAATACACTTGATAATATTTAAAGAAATTTAAACATTAACAAAACCATATAGTAATCATTACATATTATATAAACAATGATATCGATCATTAATTAAACAACATGACATATCAGCAAGATCAAAAACATTAAAAATCGATAATCATACAAGACATGTATATTTGCAAAATTCTTTAGAGAATTATAACAAACATAGATAAAGTAGAAAAGAAATGACAAGACTGATAGATATCAAAACTATATGCCAAGTATACAAACTAGAAACATATATTAAAAATATCACCAGTTTAACATATCGTAGCTGAAGACAGATAGCTGCCTAAAATCGCAAATAAATCAAACCACAGTCTTGTTGTCTCCTCTCCATCAACTATCGACCTCAGGCAGCAGTGTTTTTTGAGCTTACAAGAGAGAAATCTCTTCAACTTTGGCAGCCCCCACGTCCACCTCCTTTTCCAGCAAATTCCAGTCTGCTTAAATAACCAAAAACAGAATCCAAATTAGGTTTTACACAGGCGAAATTTTGCCGGCCGCAACTGCAAAAATCGCGTCCAGAAAACCCCCGAAATATCCCAGAATCCATCACTTTTTGGAAAAATCCGCCTGAGTACAACTAAATGGGTCCGTTCTGAGAAAAACCCATGTGGCAAATTTTTCATATCTGTCTCCATTTGTTCACAACGTGGCCTGGAAAAACTCCTATTATTTGAAAACGCGTTTTTAATAACTGGCAGAGAATAAAATTCGTCTCCTGGCAATTTCCAGAATCATAACAATCTCCTTAGCATCTGCACATGAAAAACAAAAAACCTAATAAAAGAAAGAAGTGTAAACAGAATTCAATCATGAGAAAATAAATAGCTTAACCAATGATCTTTCCAGCGCTTTTGGCGTTTTCAAAATGTGCGATTTGTTTCAATATGTGCAATTAAAACATTTCAGCATCTACAGGATATTTGTTTTATCATTATTAGCAATATAATAATCCATAGATTCAGCTGACATCTCTCAAATCTCTACAATAGCGGAGAACAGATAGCTGGTTTAATATGAGAATCCCGTTGTGGATAAAACAAAATTCACAAACCTTTCCATTGAATTAATAGCTCCTTCAATCTTCATTGATAACCACGTGTCGTTATTCAAATAACCGGTGGATAAATTAGACAACAATCTTCAATAAAAAAGAAAAGTATGCTCATTTCTAAGCCTTTATAAAATTCACATTAATTCCTGGTGTTTTTGCAAATATGATAAAAATGAAATAAAGTGTTAATTATACCTAATTTTCTAGGTAAACATTTAAAAGATCAAAAAACTTTATTTATTATATTTACACAAAATAATTAAAAGATTTATTTATCTTGTATAAATAATATAAAAAAAAATAAAGTCTATTAATTATAAATATACTTATTTGATCTTTATTTATTCAACACTTTTAATAATATAGCAAAAATAATAAGATAGGCTTAGTAAAATATTTTTCAAACTCTTAAATTGAATGCATGGTTTTCTTTTTCAATATCCATCGTTAAATGAATCAGAATTACCAAGTTGAATAATTGAATCAAAATTACCCATTTATAAGGTGTCATCAATACCATAATCAGCCTTCCAATTTCAAAACAAAACCACATAATCGAATGATAAATGATTGGATAAGAAATCACTACTAGGTTATGACCAATTATTAACACTTATCCACTCAAAATAATAATTTCAAAATAGTGATTTTTTCAACTAATCCATAGTTCACAAAGGTTTCTTTAAAAACATTGAATTTCATGTTTCAATAGCTTCTAGAATGTTACCATTTCAATAGCTGTTAATTCTTTAGTTTTGCCATATGAAATTCAAACATTTCATCAAAAATAAAATACAATTTTATTTGATGAAATAATGTTTTTTAAAGGCTGTTGGGTAGGGGCACAACAAAATGCTAACAATTGATCTGAAAATGATATCCTAATAAGCATCCCTAAGTTTTAGTAGCCAAAACTAAGCTGTGACTACCTTCACCATCTTCAATGTCCCATCCAGATCCTACAAACCCTCATCACTTCCCTTTTACCTAACCTCGTACCTCTTGAAACTATACTCATTCCCTTTGGTAGAGCGGACTAGAGTGGTTGGACATCCAATGGATTTGAAGTGTAATCTACCTCCTCCATCACCCTCACTCCTCTAAATTATCCCTAAAAATTTTCAAGATCCATTTACACCTTCGACTCCCCCATCACATTTTTGCATTGTCTTCCCAAAACTAAACATCATGCTCTTACTATGTGAGAAATAAGAAATAAAGTCTTTTATGACATCACTTCTTATGATGTTGTTACCATGGAATTATTAGAAATTTTATCAAGTCAACGCTTGAATATATTAATGTTATGCAACCAAGTCCCAGAAAGAGTAATCCATGCCTTAATAATGAATAAAAGAGATGAATAACAAGCCTCTTCAAGGGGGAAACCTATTTATACAATGTACTAAGTACACAAGACAAGACAAGTTGAGATGATTCAAATAAGATTACATCCTTCCTATATATAGGAGACAAAGAGGTACAATTACAAATAATAGACCCAATTCGACATAATTAATATAATAATACTAATGACAGTTACCACTTATAAACCCAAGCCAAAATCAATAATATGTAATGAGCCACAATATAGGGGTAATGTGGCAACATTTGGGAATAACATGCCCCTCCCCTTTAGACAATTGTTGTCCTCAACACTTGATTAGTTGTGGATGCTTCTGTAAGAAGAAATCATGTTCCCATGTCAAATATTCAACTGGTAATGTCTTCCATTTGATGAGTTACTTGGTAATATCCCGATTGTGTAGTTGTTTGGTCCTTGTTTCAATAAAAAATTTAGGTTGCAATATGAATTTTCCTTATTAATCAAGCACCAACAAGATATTTTGAATTTGAGTCTTGTCTCCTATTACCTTATTTAATCAAGAAACATGAAAAAATGGGTCTACCCTTGAACATGAAAGGAGATCCAATTTGTAATCCATACTACCGATATTGGGAAACACTTTATAAGGACCATAGTACTTGGATGCTAAATTATAGTCTTTATTTAGTTTCTTGAGGGACATTTTCTTGTAATATTATAACCTCAAAAATACCCGATTCCCTTCTTCAAAACACCTTTCATTGCAATGTTGATATGCTTGTTGTTTCGTCTTGTTTTTTGACATAGACAAGTTTTCTTTCAATAACTGGATAAATTCTTGCCAGTGCTCTAGGTGACCTTCTACAACTTGAAATTTAGATTTTCCTTTTCAAGGAGATGTGATAGATGGAGGATGGTATCCATAAATTTCCATAAATGGAGATATTTCCTTATGACGAATGGAAGGAAGTATTCTACCACCATTTTTCCAAACATAACCATTTCACCCACTGTGTTTGTTTATTAAATTCAAAGCAACGAAGATAGCCTTCCAAGAATTTGTTCGCTATATCAATTTTCCCATTGGATTGAGGATGATAAGAAGAACTATGATCCAAATCGGTACCCAAACTAGAAAATAATTCAGTTCAAAATTTTCCAATGAAATTGGATCTCTATCACTTACAATACTCCAAGTTTCCATGTAACTTCTAAATTATTTCCATGAAGGCTATAGAAATTGTACTTGCATTAAAATGGTGAGAGAGTGCCACAAAAGTGTGAATACTTTGTGAGTCTATCGAAAACCACCATAATAACATTATTTCCTTTTGAATTGGGTATACATGTGATAAAATCCATTTATACTTCCTCCCAGTGCTAACATGGTGTTTCTAGTGGTTGTAAAATACCTAGGGCCTTAACTGTTTCAACCTTATTTTGTTGGAAAACCAAACATTCTTACACGAACCTTTGGAGTACATCAGATTTAAGACCTTCCCAAAATAATTCCTTATTCACCATATGGTAATTTTTTGGGAATCCTGAGTGCCCACCTATAGGAAAGGTGTGTAATTCCAAAAGAATATTTTGCTTGTGTTGAGAGTTGTTGCATGTATATGAGTGATCCCTATACTACAATGAATCATTTTTCCACACTAAAGTATTTGATACACTTGGATCCTTTTGTATATTTTGAATGAGTGTCCACATAGATAGGTCATTCTTTCATTCTTCCCTTTCTAGTACAACCCAATAGGGTTGTATCATCAAAATCACAAATAATAATGCCTCAACATCCTCATCTTTTTTGGAAAGTGTAGTTGCCACCACATTCTGGTTCCCTTTTTAATACATTATTTCAAAGTCATATCCCAATATCTTGGTTACCCATTTTTGTTTCTCTTCTAAAGATAGTCTTTGTTCCAATAAGTATTTAATACTATCATGATATGTTTTGACCTTGAAGTTCCTACCTATTAGGTAAGGATGCCATTTCTTAAGTGCATGTAGTATTGCCTTTATTTCCTTCTCATAAATGGGTTTTTGTAATTTCATTCCCTTGATTGGTAAAATTTTGAAAGCAAGGGGCAATCCTTATTACATTAGAACAACACCGATTCCATTTCCTAAGGAATCACATTCCACAATGAAGGGTTTTGTGTATTCTAGTGTAGTCAAAACAAGAGCTTTTCACATTGCTTTTTTAAGTTGTTCAAATTCTCAAGTTTCCTCTAGAGTCCACAAAAATGCTTCCTTCTTCAATAATTTTGTGGAGGTGTTGCTATTCTTCCATAGTTTTTAACAAACTTGCAGTAGTGCGCTGTCAAACCTAAGAATCCTCTAAGATTCTTCAAGGTTTTGGTAACCAACCAATCCATCATGGCTTTGATTTTGGTAGGGTCTGTCTTAACACCTTCATGAGATACAATATGACCTAAATACTCTACCTCCTTTACCCCAAAGAAACAGTTGGAAGTTTTTTCATATAGTTGTTTCTCCTTTAGTAGTTGTAGCACCTTTTCTACATGTTGAACATGTTCTTCCCAAAACTTGCTATAGATTAGTATATCATCAAAAAACACAAAACATTTTTTTCTAAGGGCTTCAAAATGGAATTCTTCAAACCTTGAAATGTGGAAGGTGCATTTGTAAGGCTAAAAGGCATGACAAAAAATTCATAATGACCTTCATGAGTTCTAAATATTATTTTTGGGATGTCTTATTCCTTCATTCTAATATGGTGATACCCTTAACAAAGATCCAATTGTGAAGTAAATTACTCTTTGTAGTTCATCTAGTTCAATTCATCAATGATGGGAATGAGGAATTTCCTTTAATGGTGATCTTGTCCATATCTCTATAATCTAGACACATACTCCATGCTCCCTCCTTATGTACCATTGCCATTGGTACAGAGTAAGAAATATGGATAGGCATAATTATACCAGTCTCTAACCATTTTCTTCAACCATAAACTCAATTTCACTCTTCTGGCCATAGGGGTATCTGTAAGGTCTGATGTTAGGAGTAACACTTTCTGAAATTAAGTGAATAACATGATCAAATATTTAGTATGTGGAAGACCTTTTGGAATATATTCAAATATCTTGAAGTGCTTATGAATGACCCTTTGGAGATCCATGGGAATAGGAGGATTATATGTTTGAACATCTAATTGTGTTCTAACTATGATGTCCCTTTTCAACAATTTTTTCATACCATTAGAGCTTATCACCTTGATTGGATTCCCTATGATACCCCTTAATTCAAATTATTTTCATTCCCAAGAAAAATTTCATGAAAATTTCTTGAAAATTAAAATCCATTGTTCCCAATGATTATAACCATTGAACCTGTAAGACAACATCAACACCACCTATTGAGGTATCAATCATAGGACTATTCAATACATATTCCCCTATAGTAAGATTGATATCATGGAATAATTTCCCTAAGCAATTGATAGTTCCTCCATCCACAATTATTACTAGAAACGTAGTGTTGGATATACAAATCAATTGAGAACCTTACCTAATTAACAATGAATGCAATTATGATTACTACCCATAATCAATCAACACTGTTAACTTTTTCTTTTTGATATATCCTTCAATATTGAGAGTTTGAGGAGTTCTAATTCCATCCAATGCATGACAAGATATGGTGGGGGTAATCTCTTATATTTCTTCATCTAGATATAGTTCTTGTTCTTTTTCTTCTTACTCTTCACAATCTATGTAGAATAATTTATTCTCGCCATGCTTCTCACCGCACTTATGTCCCTTACTATACTTGATGTCATAGTTAAAGAATATACCTTTTGATCTTATTTAATCTAGTTTTTTAGGTGTAAACCTTTGATGTGGGTTAGAAGAAGGAACAATATTCTCTCTATATGTGTTGGAGGTGGTTCTTCTGGTATCCATCACCACATTTTTACTTCCCACCTTCCTTGCCAAGGTGAAATCTTTCTTTAAGGATGTTGGATTGAAGAGGGATACCTCATGTTGGATGTTATATGTAATATACCTAAATATTATATTACTATTATTATTAATTTTTTTAACAATTAGGATAATTAGTATTAATGGTCAAAGGTCACATATTTTCAAGGTCCGGTCATTCATAGGTTAACTCCATATATAATGTAATCCTATGAATGTAATAATCATCAATTCATGATTAAAAACATATATATATTGTCTATTATGATAATCATGTAAAGCGATACCTTACAATTGGTATCACAGCTCTTGGCTCTCGGATCGACTCTCCATAATTACCTACTTGAATCTTGACTCTCTCAACCCTAACTCCATCTTCCACAATCCATGGTCTAACCTCGCGATATCTCCTCGAGTTCCCTTGCCATAATAATTCACTCGCCACACCTCACACCATGTCCATTCTACGAAGATGAACCCCCTTGACTGTTGCACTCCTCCATTGCTCCACCCCTATACACCTGTTCTCGCCCTTTCATCATTGTCCTCTACCTACATCTTCATCTACCCCGTCTTCCCACACTACTCTCTCTCTCTCAACTTTCTCTCGCGCTCGCTCTCTCTCCCCACGTGCTTCTCTAGATACCTCATGATGCATGCACTCCTACAGCCTCCTCCCTATGACCTATTGATCCCTCACTTTTCCTATGTTCTTCACGCCATTTCTCCTCCCACGTCCTGCTCCACCTCACACCCTTTCACCAACGCAGATCCCATCTACGTCCATAGATCCACGCCCATGCCACACCCCCACGCCCACCCTCCCTCCTACCATGACCGCTCCCTCTAGATCCCCTCAGCTATTACCACAGCTACCACCTTTGCATACGTCCTCCTACCCTCACATTCGTCATCGTCCATGCTCGCCATCGCTTGCAGCTCTTTATTATAAAAAGATATGTGAAATACCTTCACGCCTCCCCCTCACTACTCTCCATCCACACCTTCCTTCACATGCATCTCCTTTACCGCTTCCCTCCACGCCCTCCCCACGTTTCATCTCTTGCTACTCCCAACTCTTCTGCCTCTGCATCACTCCTCCGTGTTCGTGCCCGTGCTCCTCCGTAGATCCCACCTGCTCGCTGCACCGCCCTCCCTCATTGTCGTTTCCTTATCCCTTCACTCGCTGCTCCAACTCTCTCACATCCATATCCTCCCCATGATTGCACTTCCCTTCCATCAATAGTCCAGCTCCCGACACTCCACTCCACGTCAACCAAAAAAAAATTAAATAATAATATATAATATATATATAGACACATTTATATAATATTATTAAATATATATATATATAATTCAAATGAAAAAAATATATATTAAAACAATATATTTATACTTTATAAAATAATAATATTATTATTATTAATTTATTTATTTATTGTTATTATTATTAAAAAAGGAAGATTTTGTATCAGACAATGTGGTCTTCAATGTGGCCATTGTAGGTTTTTTAAAAGAAATAAAATAACTCAAGAAATTAAAAAAGGATTTAAATTTATAGATTAAAACAATAAAACCTATAGAGCTTGAAGCTAAAAATATCGGATATCGACATGGCGGCGCGTTCTATATGAAAATATAAAAGAATTAGTTGAAGAAATGAAAATGGTGATAATATAATAGCCAAAAGAAGAATCTAAGAAGCATGCGAACAAAGAAAAACCAAAAACACATGAATCCTACCCCTCAAGTCAGTTGAAGGAAGAAGATGCTACAACATCTGACTTTTCAAGCAAGAGAATGCAAGCTGCTATGGCACCTAAGATAGCAGAAGCGTTTATGCCCCCTAGAATTTCCAAATAAAGAGTTGGAAATTGATTTTGCACCCACGATAGAAGAATATGGAATCAAGGAAGAAGTTGTTGTGACTTCCAAGTACTCAGGCCGAATAGAGATGGCGTCTGCACCAGCTCTCACGTCCGAAGAAGGGATTCCTATCATAAAGGAACAAGCTATGTCAACTCCCAAGTTCTCAAGTCAAGCAGAGCTAGGGTCTGCATCGGTACTCATAACAAAAAAATGGACTAAGACCGAAAAAGAAGAATATGATACGACTTCCAAGTGCTCAGTTCAAGAAGTGTTGGGATCTACAACCTTAACAAAAGAAGTAAACATGACTCTCGATTTACCAATTCAAGAGGAACAAGGGACTATTGTGACTCCTACGTATTCAAGTAAGGATGAATATAAAATCCCTACAACTCCCAGGAAGAAAAGGAAGCTGCATTAGAGGAAATTTGAGGTCTAAAATGGGCCTTATAAGAAAATGTGCCAAAATAAGTTCTTGTGAGTTGGAATTCAAGAACCAATAGATTTTCAATAAAATGAGTCAACCATAATGGTTGAATTGACATATTTGTCATAAAAAGACTACTTTTTTTGTTCGTATTTTTGACACATCTCCCTGTGTTTTTACTCAAATTTTGATCAGGAGAGCTCGTTGGATGTGGAATTTGATTTTACATCCAATGAGTATCCACACTGCATACTTTTGATGGACCCATCTACCCCAAAAACAAGAAATACCTGAGAAAACGTGATGATGATGTCATCATCATGTTTTTTCAAGCATTTCTTGTTTTTGGGGTAGCAAGGTCTGTCAAAAGTATGTAGTGTGGGTACTCGTTGGATGTATAATCAAATTCCGCATCCAACGAGCTCTCCCTATCGAAATTTGAGTAAAAACACAGGGAGATATGTTGAAAATATGAACACAAAAAGTAGTTTTTTTCTTTCTTCCTCCAAAATTAATAAATATTATTTTATTATTTTAACTATTATTTTATTATTTTATTATTTTCCTTAGGAGGCCCATTTTAGACCCCAAAATTCCTCTAATGGAAGAAGTTGTTGTGAGTTTCGAGTGCTCAAGACGAATAGAGCTGGTGTCTGCATCAACACTTATGTTAGAAGAAGAGATTCCTATCATAAAGGAACAAGTTATTTCGACTCCCAACTTTTCAGGTCAAGCAGAGATGGGGTCTACATTGACACTTGTGACAAAAGAAGGGACTATGACCAAAAAAGAAAAAGATGTTGCGACTTCCGAGTTCTCAGGTCAAAAAGTGTTGGGATCTACACACTCGAAAGAAGAAGTAACTGTTGGGTAAAATTATTACTAATTAATTTACCTTCAATTTAATTATCGACCGGGATACGTATACTTTGAGCTGCTACACTATATGTGCAGAGAAAAATGGTTTCAAGCTCATGCCTAGGGTAATTTTGATTTGCTCGTGTATAAAGAAAAAGAATGTAGTTTATGAAACTAACTACCACAAGTTGTTAAATCTAATCTAAGGAAAGGGAATCAGCTTGCTGAGCCCTGTTTTACAGTCTACAAAATTGTCAAATCCAATGAAATCTACAGCAATCTCAAATTATGCTAGTTATTGATCTATTCCTTAAAACAAGCAACCAAGCAAGTAAATAGTTCATTAAAGGAAACCCTGCTTTCAAACCTGCCTACAAAATAAATACTTTTGATCAATCCTAGTGGTCTTATACCTTTTAACATTACATCTAAGACTACACTCATCACCCATAAAGAATCTTACGCTAACATGATGACTCTTCTTAACCCTAATTAACACAAACACTTATCATTTAGAAACAATTACTAGAATTAAATTTGTCTTTCTGCTAACAATGGATACACTCTACTTACATTCTATGCTCACAAAAATGTATTGGAACTATTCAGACAACACACACTTCACTCTCATTTGCCTATCCTACGAGACTTATCTTCAAACCATAGGAAACAACGCTGTTAAATATTAATGAACTGTGATTCTTCTTTTTAATTTCATTCAAGATCATAAAATAAACATAACTCCAATCCTCTATATAACCAGTTCGAAATGCTATCTTAAAAAAAACCTATAAACTCTATAAGTTAAAATCTCTGCAAATTCTATATACTTCTAAAACCACTGTGAATTCAGTAAATGCTGCAAGTTCTTTTAAATTCTTTAAAGCAATACAATCCTTTGAAACACTCCACAGCCTTGTAAACTTTGTGACCTAAAAGAATTCTGGACAAGCACTTTAACCATTCAATAATCAGTATCACTTCTGGAAGTAAAAGAAATCTCAAATTCAAATCCAACTCTCACTACTCTACTAAATCGAACCTACAGACCAAACTGAAGGTAGCTATTTTATCCAAAAGTGTTGAGTAATGCAATCAAGCTTATCACACATATTTTAATGGCATCGACTAGCTTAATGTAAGCATGAATTTCATTCCCAAATCACAAGTTATTAAAAACCATTAGCATACATCCATGAAAGACAATATCAAAATATACAGTGTAACTTTACCTACAACAGTAAAAACAACGATATACACAGATGATCAGAGTTGAAGGTGGGCCCGACCTTCAATGCCCATGAATCTGAAATTGAAGCTTGAGGAAAGAAAACGCAACTGTTGGTCAATTAATTAAAAGTCAAATTTTTTACAATGTTTTTTTTCTCATCCTTCTTGGGATTTATTTATACATGGATAGATGGACAAGATCCATCCCAAAATTCAGAAATTCATGCAACTACCTAGAAAACGACCAACACTAAAATATGGAAAAACCACGTCTGTTCCGGAAAGGATTTCTCCACATTCATTCAGAAATTCTGAAAATTTCCCACAGTTAGGGGTCAACAGGGCCATTTATGAAGTGGGTTTTGAACTGTTTTTATTAATTCCCCACCAATTACTCAGAAATTGATCCCAAAATCAGGTTCCTGATTAATGACAGAAATTCCATTGCCAGATTGCTTGAGATTAGGGCCATGACTTCTGGAGGAAATAGAGCATTTGAATGATGACTGATAGCTCATAATCTATATTGAAACGATCAAGCATAAAATCCATGAGTAATTTTGGACGAATGAATCCCCCAAATATCTGAACCAATCAATACATGCTCAGTGAGTGCCGGAACAAGTGTCGGATCGAGCAACCAGAAGAACCACTGCGTGGGAAACAAGAGTTTGTCAATTGATCAGCATTTAATCAAAAGCTAAAGTTTCATTTATGAATTGAAACCCATCAAAATGATAAATAAATAAATAAGAAATGTTAAGAATTCACCTCTTAAAGCATCTTGGAATGTTACCCTTGAAAACACATATTCAAGCACAAAACACAACAAAATAAAGTCAAATATACTTAATCTCATATAGCTTTGAACTAGGAATAGGGTGCTAGACAAGCAAAAACAGAAGGCCATCAGTAACTGTGAATCAAGTTACCAAGTCAATAGGAACAAGGGATTACGACGACCTCTATGTATTCAAGTAGGGATGAATACAAAATCATTACTACCCCCAGGAAGGAAAGGAATCCTAGCCAATCGACTCATTATACCCCTCCTCACAAAATATCCATACCACCAAACACCAAGTGAAGTAATAAAAGACATCCCAACTACAAACCTCGAAATGTGATACTTAATAAAAAGTATGCACACCTGTTAGAACTTCATTGTGGCTTCTTACAAGGTAGGGAATAAAGACACATTAATACGTCAGCTAAGAAATCTATAAAATTTTCTAGTGAAATTCCAGAACAAGGACTTGTTAATAAAGACAATAACAAGGACGATGAAACAGAAGAAGTAGAAGACATGGATATGAAAGATCAAGATGATATTGACAATCACAATGTCAATATCAATAGTAAAGAAAATGGCATTATCATAGAAGTCAATAAATTCAATAAAGTCACTGTTAACAACAATTATGAGAGAATTGAAGTTGTAAGAGAATGCAATGATGGAAATAAAAGTGTTAAATATGGCCTTAATCATGATAACATATAAGAACAAAACCCATAGGATGGTGCGACAAATAATGAGATGAACATTCTATTAGTAGTCGCAACTCAAGATGTTAGAAAAATTTTCAAATATTTGAAAATTTTTACCCCCTTTCCTATAGTTTTGACCGTTTCTAACCTTTTTGGACCGTTTCTGACCTAATTTGTGATGTAGAAGACCTTTTTCAGCAACATTTCAGCCTTTGGATTGACCCGTTCGTACTGATCTCAGGTATAACGTCTATACTGGCATATAGGTTAGGTTCACCACCGTTTGCATTTTGCATGACCTTATGACCATGTCACTATATCCTTAGGTACGAACCCACTCTATTATGTCACGGAACCTTCTTGCTGCTATAGAAGTGGCATGATGTGAGTGGTAGAGACTCACCTTACATGGGTACCCTAGATAGCGCCTTATTTGCATTTGGTGCCCATGCCGATGTTTCCCCCTTTAGGGTGTGGGAGTCCGTTGTATAGTATTTCCATGACATTTAGCAAAAGCCTCATACTCCTCTTGGTCTTATGCTGGCCTGTATCCCCCCGGACTCCCCTTATATCGAGTTGTGAATGCATTATCACGAGCTTTGCCTGTCTTATTGAGCTTTATGCCGGCTCCCCTGACATTGCGTTTCAGCCATATAGCCCGAGCTTGTCTCATGTCTAGCCATGCAGAGCCTTTATTCATATCTTTCGCAGCTTGATTCCCTTTTTTTATCAGGAGGGGATTTTCCCCCGAGTGTCGATATCCTACACATGTATCCTTGCATTGAGCATAGGTATGTTCCACTGCTTGGAACTAGTTTGTTTTCCTCTATGACACTCGTCTCCTCCTAGTTTGTAACTATAAAGCTAGTTTATTCTTTTTTCAAGCTTTTCAAATAACTGAAAAAGACCAAAAAAAAATCAAAAAACCAAAAAGCCGGACAAGAAAAGATATTATCTTTGGCAGCTGTCGAGTCGTGTCGCCTTCAAACAGAGCACTGTATTTCACATCCATTGGTTGGGTTATAGTTTGACTTTAGGAGCTGTACTCGTTATCTGAGTTTTATCTCCGCCGACTGGTTAAGCTTCCAATCCCTATGGAGCCTCTATTGATGCCTCCTACGTCATAGAGATGTCCCAGTTTGTATATTGAGTCTATGCTACCTTCATTCAGTCACCATACGCCGTTATGCTCTTGTTCGAAGGAAGTTGAAACCTGAGTC
>LPNX010026973.1:216422-239785 GCA_001517045.1 Pseudotsuga menziesii
TACTTTAACTTTCAAATTTTGCAATTGTTCAATGTGCTTTCTTACTAGACCCTTTTTCCTTAGATTTATCAAATGGGTAAAGAAAGAATTTCTCTTAATATCGTCATGATATGATATTAATTCTGCTATAAAAATGGACCAAGAGATAATGGAGTTCTTTTTACACAACCATTGGTATCACAAAAAACTGCTCAATTTCTAATTATAAATATGCAATAGGTTCCTTTTGGAGTTCTGGCAAGTGTATATCAAAGAATTGTTCCATCTAGAATATCCATGTTAAGGGGTCCTTTCCATCAAACTTACTCATGTCAATTTTGGGGAGTTGGATACCCCTTGGGGACCATCCCTGGTTACTTCCATTACTAGAATTAATTCCTCTTCGAATATTCTTATTAATGGAACATTTCTCGACATGGACATTATCTCTGTCTTCCTAAGTACCCTGGAACACATCATCAACTATAGATATATTATCCTTTGAATTTTGTATGAGCTTAGCAATATCTTTCATAGATTCATCCATCTTATTATCCATATGTCTCATCATGTTGTCCATGTGTCTCATATTTTCCTTTAATTTAAGTAAAGCAGTCATTTGCATAGGCACATTTAATCATATCTTCCAACTTGGACACTTGAAAATATAGGTCTTCACTTTCATTGTAGTTCAGGGATTAATCCATGGGTAGCTTGAATGGGGTGTGATTTTTTCCACTACCTTTTGGTGGAATTTTGAACAATATAAATAGGTATCACACATTAGGTTCACCTCAAATAGATCATTCTACTAAAATTTATTCAAATTAAAATGGTGTACCTTTTTCAAACCTTGATTTGAAGATTGGCTTTCTATCTGACCTTTCAATTGAGGTAACGCTGAAATTTTGGCCCCTCTAAATATGAAATATTGACCTTTGGTAGCCTAATATGTCCTCTTTATAATTTCGTAGGTTTCGTTGAATTTGGATGTGCCAAAAAAAGTTGTGACAAATTTCCCAACACTTATTATTTTTGGCCTTTTCAGAAGAGCGAGAGTGTACAACTTGCCACATGTCCAATTTATTGAGTATGGTTCTGAAATTGCTACCCAAGCTAGTGTGGTCTTTCTTCTTTCTGATGCAATAGGTATCACTCAATTTGGATCTTCCATGCTCCCGATATAATTGGTTTTCCCAAAACACATGTTTTAGACTAGTTTTTGGACTAGTTAGAAACCCCTAACTTCCACCAAGTATAACTCCAAACTTGTAATGAGTCAGGATTTGAAACTACTACCACAAATTGCTTAGCTTTTCCTCCAAGTTTCTTGTGAGTTTCACTGTCTGAAATGCTCTAGAAAAAAATTATATAAAAAATTCCAAGATGTCTTGTTTTGGAAGTATCCAAGCTCTAATACCAAACGTTATGCAAACAATTCTCCTAAAAGCATGAAAATATCATAAATTGACCATAATGATAATCCACACCTTAATAATGAAGAAAAGAGATGGATTACAAGCCTCCCCAAGGAGGGAACATCTTATACAATGTACTAAGTACAGAAGACAAAACCAAATTTAGATGATTCAAATCAAAACGTATCATTCTTATATATAGGAAACAAAAAAGTACAATTACAACTAATGGACTCAACTCACTAATTTAATAATACTATTAAAAATTATCACTAATAAACACAAACCGACATCAATAATGTGTATTAAACTACATTACAAAAATTAATATACAAACATTTAGAAATTAACCATTAAAAGCTTTTTTTTACTCATAATGTGTAACAATTAATTTTACAACAATTAAATATAATTTGCTTTTTATATCAAAATTATGATGCACTTTTATTAACGAAAACCAAATTTCAAAAGAAAAGGAAAAATGCTAATGAGCAAATTATGCTATAAAGTGTTGCATATTATCTGTATGGAAACATTGATTCTTATAATGTAAGCAAATATTTTAATAAACTTTTATGTTTTATTTTTTAATTTAATATTTTTTTAACTTATTTTATCGTTATTATTATTTGTATTTAATTTTTGTATATATAACGTAAATGTAATATAAAATTTGGATTTTCGTTACTATTATTTGTTATTTAAATTTTTATATATATATAATGTAAATGTTATCTAAGTTTTGGATTTTTCAAGTTATCATATAAGTTATAATTTTTCATTACTAAAATTACATATTTAAATACATAAATGAATTTGACATCTTTAATTATCTTTATTATATCTCAATTTTGTAATCTCAAAAACCTATATTTACAATTTCAATCAATTTTCTCAATTTTTACATAGATTTTAAAAATAAATCTTTAACATGTATATTTTAAAATAAATATTTTTTAATTATTATTTCAGTATAAAAATAAAATAAAAGTATGTTTTATTAAATCAATTAAAATAATTTAAAGTTAAATAAATATTTACTAAAACATAATGTTTTTTTTAATATAGTTCATAGCATCGTATATCCATTTTTTGGTATAGTGGGGCTCAATAACAAGAGCTTCTTATAGACCCATTTAAGAGATCAAACATGTCCCTTACACCAATTGAACCTAAGTGTAAAGGGTAATAATGATTACTCCTAACCATCCAAACTATATCTAATAAACAAATTAATTAAAACATAATTATAATTATAATTAATTATATATTTATAATAAAAATGGCACATCAATCTTATTTATTTTAAATGAAATTGATTTTATGAAAATCACTTATTTTTTTGTAAGTTGCTAATCTATTTTGAAGAAAGAATAGTGGTACATAAAAGTTACAGTAGTGAGATGCACACGTGCTCATGGGAAGTAGGCATAGAAATTCTGAAATGCAGGAAGGAAAACAGGTCCCCAAAACTGGAACCCTCCCTCCAAGAGGGAAAACAGACCAAAAAAAAAGACATATACAAAAAACTCCATGTTCTCGGAGTGCCTGACAAAGAGAGTCGAAGTTTGCAAAGCTAGAAGCAAGATAAAAACTTGAGTATGTCTTGCAGATCCACATGTAGCTAAACAAAACAAAAAAGCTTAAAAAACCTTATTATGGTTTGTGAAAAGGTTCCTCCTCAATTGGGCAACTGTAACCTATGAAATCTAGGTGCGCTAAATCACTTCTTACTTTAACTTTTATAAACCTTTTGTGGAAGCACTTAAAAGTTAAAACCACTCATATAAGCATTTGACAATAATAAATTGTATTTTGTGATTTTATGAAAATCACTTTTTACTTTCACTTTTGTAAACTTTATGTAGAAGCACTTTTTTTTTATTTTAAATTAAATTGATTTTATAAAAATCACTTCTTAATTTAACTTTGGTAAACGTTTTTTAGAAGCACTTAAAAGTTAAAACCACTCATATAAATATTTGACAATAATATAATTATATTTACAAATTTAAGCAGACATGTAAATATTTGGCATTGATATAATTGTAGCCTTCACGTGACATTTTGGAAGACCTAAACGAGACATTTTGGAAAACCTTTTTATAGAAATTGAACTACTCGTGATAATAAATGTTCTCATTTTAAACTTAAATGAGCATGATAGAAATATTCAACATCTTTAAGACTAATTTTCTTTTTTCATTTTGGAAATTCACTATGTCAAAGTTTAAAGCTGTTAGTTTTTTATTTTTAAAAAGTTCATAAATTATATCTTCATAAAATAAATAAAAAGGTGATTTTAATAATTTATAGTATAATTATTATTTAAATAAAAAATAAAAAAAACTTTAACAACAAACATTTTCATCGCAACTTGGATTGTAATTTTAGTGAAATACCTTTTCTATATTAGTTTAATAAGCCATTCTCCTCCTTATAGAAATTGAACTAGAAAACCATTTTCCGGTGAAATTTTGTTTTTCATATTTGAAATTTCTCATCATATTGACATATTGGCTCGTTGAGAAACATTTTTTAATAAAAATTATACAAGTTAGAATAGATTATTAGTTTTTAGATATCTAATTTTTTTCTTTTATATAGACTTAAGTCCTTGGACTTGATGACTTGGATTATCGTTTTTAATTGTAATTCAAAAAATTATAACCTAAGTTTCGGAAGTATACTTTATTTTGACCAATCAAGACCATGAGACCTTAACTCATCATATAAAAAACTTGGAGGCCTTATTTGACCTCATAACAAGGCCAGAGGACTTTTTGCATTTCAGACTTGTGTTAAAATTTAAATTCATTTATATGTATACAGTTTTTTAATAATGCTACCACTTTGTTCGCATTAGTTCCAAACATTAGATGCCACTATGTTGTATTGGTGAAGGCTATGAGCCATCGTTGTGCTTGATTCAATTGACAAATGGTGTGTTTTACTATATGCAACATGCATTGCATGTGTCTTTTAGAAGCACAATCTATTATATGCACAATTTGTTCTAGGTGGACTTCTTCATTCTTAGCATAGGCTCACACGAACAAATCAAGAAGTGTATGAGCATACAATCAAGTCCTTGCTTATACACCTACATGACACTCTTCTGCTACATCAAGCCCAAGGACATATTCTTCTTTAACTATGTGGCCACATCACTTTCATTCTATTACGAAACTCCATCAGCTAGCCCTATGGTGCATTTCTTATTATGGTCATTAGTAAACCTAATACAAATTAAGAACAATTCAATTTGATAACTCTACAAATTTTTGTTATAGCCTTATTTTATCCAATTAGATGTGCAAAACAATAATTAATAAATACTAATAAACTCGTGTTTAATTAAATAACTCTCCAAATTTTGTTATAGCCTTATTTTATCCAATTGAATGTTGCAAAAAAAAAATTAATAAATACTAATAAACTCGTGTTTAATTAATCAATATAATATAGATTAGGTGGTTGAAAAATTATATTCAAAACATATTTCTACTATCATCCTTGATAGAATAAACCACACTCAAAAAACAAATTCATGCTTAATCAATTCCATAAATCTATGAAACATTTTGAATAGCACTAGCCAAAGGCAAAACATTAAAACAATATAAAATACTCTTAAAAATTGCACCCAATTATTCTCCAAATGCACCGTGAAAAGTGTGGATAGACGAAAAATTAAAGTCCACGGTAATAATGGATGTATGGTTATCATTACATTTACCTTTAAATTCAAACACTTTATAAAGATATCATTTCAATATGAATTTAATATCTTTAACCATTTTGAAGAAAATTTAAAATATTTGCAAAGTCTCCCCATCACGATATCAACTTTTTAAGTAAAACACTTTAACATGAATTTAGATATCTTTAAATATTTTGAAATAAAAATAAAATATTTGTAAGGTCTTCACATCATGATTTGAACTTTTTAAGTAAAACACTTTACAAGATATCATTTCACCATGGATTTTATATTTTGAAATAAGAAAAACTAAAATATTTCTAATGCCCAACATAAATGACGATAACGATGTCTTCCTAGCGTGACTAATGTTTTCACGTGAGCGACACAAATAATTTAAAAATTTGCGAAACAAAGTCAATGTCTTTGACTTCGTAACATCAAATGATTTCAATGGTATTGGGATAATGATTTTATCTTTGTTTATCAATTGAATACTCGAAATGATTATTTTATCTTTTTTATCAATTGAATACTCGAAATGATTATTTTAGATTTTTAAAATTTTTAAGTTGGTTTTTAATTATTTATCTTCAAAATCTTGTGGAATTATATTTAAAGTGATTATTTTAATTTTAAAAAAATAAGTTGGTTGTTAATTATTTATTTTTAAAATTTTGTTGGATTATTAGAATTGCATAAATAAGATGTTGAGATTGTACAATGGAGGTATAGAAAGTG
Organism: Pseudotsuga menziesii; assembly: GCA_001517045.1. Lineage (NCBI taxonomy): Eukaryota > Viridiplantae > Streptophyta > Pinopsida > Pinales > Pinaceae > Pseudotsuga > Pseudotsuga menziesii. Next base: position 222,264 of record LPNX010026973.1, read on the forward strand.
CTAATCCATTTTTTCAATCAAAATTAGATTTTGAATAATGAAAAATTATGATATGATAAAAAATTAGATTGCCAATCAAGTAAATTATAATCGAAAAAATCAAAATCATTTATTTTTTTCCGAGAGGATGAGCTCTTATGTCATAATTTTATGTCTTAGTGCATGATAAGAAATGTGATTTCTACTTACAGAGTATTCAAAAGCCGGTATTGTCACAACCAAATGCAGCGTGTCTTAGGACGAGAACACTACCACTATGCGGAACTTCTCAAGACGCTCCTTGACAGTGTGGCCAAGTCAAGGGCAATCAAGTAGACTACGCCTACCAACCACGTGGAATTCATTTTTACCCTTAACACTTTAACACATTGGCCTTTTGATGCACATTAACAAGATGCATGCACAACAGAAATTTACACAAGTGTATGGGTGGATTTGCCAAAACCAGCGAACCTCGTTTATCTTTAATAATATAGAATAAACTACATCAGTGGAGTTTCAAAATCGATAGAGCTCCAACATGCCTTTACAAGAAATACAAAGAGAATAGATTGTCTCCTTCCTGCAAATGCTCAGTCCTCTAACCCCCGAAATCAGAGGTCTCTTCTTGTTAGCGAACCTCTTCCTTCTTTCTTTTTGGCTAACTTCCTTGGTATTTTATAGTAGGAGCGTGCCCACCTAGCGTGTCTCGGAAGGAAGCTCGTCACCCACCTTTGTGAACCTTCCGCCCATTTCCGTCGTCATTTTTGTTTTGAGCCAACACTTGTTTGTTGTTGTGTGCTAGCGCTCCCACCTTGGGGTGGGACTAACTCCCAACGTTGTCGCTAGTCACAAACACTTTCATGTGCATGCGTGTCGAGGATGATCCCATCACTCGTCTTTCCAAGGTATTTGTCAGGCACCTGCAATCAAACTTGTTGGGAGCACGCCCCACCCTGTTAGCGCGTCCCTTTGTCGAGTGATATTCAAGTGTGTTTAGTGGAGGGGTCGTGACAACCTCCCCCACTGGATTGGTCGTCGTCTCGATGACGCTTCTTCCACAGGTTGTGTCAAGGAGGGAGTCCATGCTCCTCCTTGAACACCCTTATGATGTCTTCTGATTTCCACAAGGTATTCTTCCACTCCCAACTGTTCTCCTCATCCAGAAATCCTTTCTACTTGATGAAGTACTCAAACTTTGAGTGTTTTCCACGCTTATTGAATCGGTGTCGTAGGATGGTTTCCACTTCTCAATTTGGTTTGTCAATGATCATCATAGGAGCTCGTTTTGGAACGTTCCATTATCTTTCTTCTTTATCAACTCCACATCTTCGCAATTGACTAACGTGAAAAACTGGGTAGTACGCTTGAAGGTGTTCCGGGAGTTTGAGTTTGTAGACCACCTTTCCCACCCTCTTAATGGTCTCGAATGGGTCATCATACTTATGCACCAAAGAGATTTACAAACTCTTCGAAGGAACAAAATGCTCATGCCCAATTTTGAGGAGGATGCTCTCTCCACCTTGGAATTCTTCATCTCTATGCTTCATATCCACCCACTTATTCATTCATTTGGTTGCTCTTTCCAAGTAAGCCTTAGACAACTTCAACTTTTCTTTCCATTCTTTTATAAACTCGATCGCAACCTAGTTGGAACCGATTTCCCCTGTCACAATAACTTGTGGAAACAATGGTTTATGCCCGGTCACAAACAAAAATAGGCTGTAACTTGTTGTTGAGCATCACTGCATGTTGTAGTTGAACAGTGCTGCATCTTACACCTCCGTCCAGTTCTTTGTATCAGCATGCACAATGATCCTCGAGTAAATATCCAAACCTGCGTTAACTCTCTCCGTATGTCCATCCGTTTTTGGATGGAAGCCTGAACATGTGAGCGATTGCGTCCTAATTAGCTTGAACAACACCAGTCAAAAAATTTCGATGAAACGAGCATCTTTGTCAGACACTATGTTGAGTGACAAGCCCCAATACTTAACCAAATGTCTGAAAAACTTCTTTACAACATCCGCTGCTTTGGATGACGACTTCATCGGCATGAAAGTCGCATACTTGGAGAAATTGTATACCACCACAGGAATACCATTGTACCCCTGAGCGACTAGCAACTATGTAATGAATTCCATGGAGATACTTCCCCAAGGCCTCTCTAGAACCGCCAGCGGCTGCAGCAACCTTGCTTTCTTCTTTGTACTTGACTTGTCTTGTTGGTAGATGAGACATGAATTCCATGGAGATACTTACCCAAGGCCTCTCTAGAACCGCCAGCGGCTGCAGCAACCTTGCTTTCTTCTTTGTACTTGACTTGTCTTGTTGGTAGATGAGACTGGTGCGTACATACTCCTCGATATCTCATTGTAAATGCTCAAAAAAAGAAACTTTCTTGACCAAGGATTGTGTTCTATGATGCCCCGGGAGGCCTTCCCATGTTGAGTCGTGACACTCCCGCAACAAGTATTTTCGAAGGTGAGCCACTTTCGGCACATACAAATTTTCGTCAATGAAAATTAGTCCATCCTTCACCTGAAATTTGTTCACCTTACCTTCCTTAACCTGTGCCATAATGCTTCTAGTAGTCGAGTGACAGGTCTCCCAACAGGTTTTCCCAAATCTTATGTCGCAAGTTGGACATAACTTGAACTGTTGGATCCAGAGGATGCTCTAATGTTGCAAGCTAATATTTATTTCTTAAAGCGTCTGCAACTATGTCTAGTCTTTCCAACCGATACTCCAAGATCATGTCGAAATCTGCTAGAAAATTCTACCACCTCGCTTCTTTTGGTGACAACTTAGCCTGAGTAGAAAATTAGTTGGTCGCTACGTTATCCATCTTCACCATGAAGGGATTATTGAGTATGTAATGGAACCAAATCCTCAAGCAATGCACCATCGTCGTCATTTCTTTTTTCTGAACCAGGTACCTCCTTTCCCGATCCTGAAGCTCCTGACTTTCATATGCCACTGGATGACATTCCTGCATCAAAACTCCTCCAATTGCAAAGTCCGGCGCATCCATTTGCACTTTGAATTATTTCTCAAAGTCAGGAAACCACAACATTCGAACGATTGCAAGTTTTCATTTAAGTTCATAAAACACTTCTTGGAAATTTTCTAACCACTTCCATGCCTTTTCCAGCAATTCTATGAAAGGTGCAACCACTTTAGAGTATCTCTCCACAAACCTGCAGTAGTAGTTTGCTAAGTCTAGGAATCTATGCACTTCCTACATTGTCTGTGGCTCTTCCCATTCCTGGATCGCATCAACTTTTTTATCCTCCATGTGGACCTCCCCATGTCCAATTCTATGGCCTAGGAATGAAATCTCCTCTTTCCTAAACATGTACTTGGATGTATTCAAGTAAAACTTGTTCTCCCACATCGCTTCAAAAACCTCTGTCAAATGTCACTTGTGTTCTTCCATCGTTTCACTGTAGACAATGATGTTGTATAGATACACCACAACCGATTTGTACAAATACATACGTAGCACATTATTCATCAATGTGCAGAGTGTCATAGGGGCATTGCATGGCCCAAACGGCATAACAAGGAACTTGCAGCTCCTATACTCACCTACGCACGTTGTCTTGTGCTCGTCGTATTCTGCAATTTTGACTAATTAGTACCCCTTCCTAAAATGTATATTTGAGAACACCCTTGCCTTAGATAACTTGTCAAAACAATCATCCTCCAATGAAAGTTGATACCGATTTCTTCTTCAACATTCTGTACTCCAAGCACATCTGTAATTCTGGTGTATCCTTCTTCTTCTAAAACAACACTAGGGCTCCATATGGTGACCTTGAAGGACTTATGAAACCAACATCCATGATCTCGGTTATCTGTCATTTCAGATCCTCCAAATCCGGTCTGGATAGTCTCTATGGATATTTTTCCACAGGCTTGGAGCCTGGCTCTAGCTCAATCCAGTGATCCACTACTCTTCTTAGAGAAAACACCTTCGGTAAGTCTTCGAGCATCAATTCTGCAAAGGTAGCCAGCATGTCAGAGAGTACATGAGGCATAGGCGTCCCCACACTTCCCATGTCAGACTCATCCAATAACACTGCAGCATACATCTGTGATCCTGACCGTCAAGCCACTTTATTTATCCTTAGCACATAAATAAAATTTTCATGTCTTCCCCCTTCGATATTAACATTGTACACCACACTTGGATTTCTCCCACTTAAGGTCACGAAGTTGTGAGAAGCACCTGTGTCAACTAGGGCTTTTACCTGTCTCCCATTCACCACGACATCCAAAACAATTGGCTCATTTTGGCCACTTTGCATGGCACCGAGGTGATAGTGACTTCCCTTCACCTCGCAATGCTTTTCTTTTGTTGATGCCGTGAGAACACATCATTCTCTAATGCACTTGGATATAATTCTCTCAGTTCTAGCACCCTCTGTTGCAATGCACCACACTGCAACGTGCATCTTCCTTCGCTTGACTGCAGCGTCCGCACTTGTGGATTTTTGGCTCCGTCTCCACAAAGCTTTGGTCTCATCCACCCACAAACATGCTTCCAACTCTTCCTTCCAACGTGCGCTTCCTCTACCCTCGACGCTAAAGACAGGAACTCATCACCAACGATTCTCCTCTCAGCTGCTAAGGAATGTAGCCACCATTCCGGTGACATTCATCTCAGCAAATTCAAAGGTTCTTCCAAGAGGATCATCCATGCTCTTAAACACCTTCGTCGCATCCTTCCCAACTCGTTTCTTCCTAGTGTCTTGGTGGTATGGAGCCAATAATGAATGCTCTAATACCATCTGTCACATCAAAGCACAACAAGTCCTAGGATGATCTCATTACAACTATGTGGCACTTCCCAGAACGCTCCTTGAGGGTGTGGCCAACTCAAGGGAGTTCCAATAGACTACACCTACCAATTGTGCAGAATTCATTTTTACCCTTAACACTTTAACACATTGGCCTTCCAGTACACATTAACAAGATGCATGCACAATAGAAATTTACACAAGCATATGGATAGGGTTGTCAAAAACCAACGAACCCCGTTTATCTTTATTAATATAGAAGGAGTTACAATAGTGGATTTACCAAAAAAATAGAGCTCCAACGTGGCTAAACCAGTAGAATTCATTTACAATAAATACAAAGTGAATATACTCACCTCTTTCCTGAAGATGCTCAATCCTCAAACCCTCGAAATTAGAGCTCTCTTCTTGTTATCGAACCTCTTCCTTCTTTCTTTTGGGATGAGTTCCTTTGGATTTTTATACTAGGAGAATGCGACCCATGTGTGGGAACATTCCCACCTAGCGTATCTTGGAATGAATCTTGTCGCCCACCTCTGTGACCCTTCCACCCATTTCTGTCGACATTTATGTTTTGAGTTGACACTTGTTTGTCTCCATGTGCTACCACACCCACCTTGGGGTGGTAGTAATGCTTAGCGATGCCGCTAGTCACAAAGGATTTCTTGTGCATGCATGTGTTTCTTCGAGGATGCTCTCATCATGTATCTTTCCAAGGTGGTTACCGAGGTTCTCATCGAGTTCCTGCGACCAAACTTGTTGGGAGCGATGTAATGTCTCCGTTCAAATAATTGCATAGCAAGACAATTCCATCAATCCTACTAGTTCCCTAGGTTGGATACATTTGGATTTTTAAAAAGGGAGATAATAAATGATGTTCATGCATTATAATGTAATAAATATTTAATCATGGAGCTAATTAAATAAATACAAGAGAAAATTGAAGTGGCAATGGAGCATGGAGACGCATGGATATTATGGGGCCCATACAAGCTAGAATTTATGTGCCACATGGCATCCTCCTCTTGAAATTTTGAATCCAGGGGAAGCCTAATGTTCTTGGATAAGCTATATGGATAATACACTTGGCCATATGCATTATAGGTCGAATTTGGAAGTAAATGTAGCTTACATGGGAGAAGAAGAGTCAAATGGGAGCTTCTTGGACACTTGGGCTAGATTCCCTAACATATATGACATCTATGACACCAATGATGAAGATGCTATGACATTTATGACATATTGCAGACATAAAGGCTAACATTTTACCATTATGATATTCCAGGCCTAAATATAGCATCCAAGAAGGATCTCATGTACGTTGGGGAAGATCAATGGGTCCCTAGTCGAATTGGGGGAAGATGGAAGGCTAGGGAAGGTTTGACACATGGAAAATATTGAGCACACAAACTAATTCGAATTGGATTGAGTTTGTGGATGGATTGGTAACCTTAGAAAGCTAATTATTTTTATTAAATACAAGTATCAACCAAGAGAAGGGCTTTAGATCATTTGAGAAATTTGCATTTGTGAAGAGAGAGAGCTAGTGGATGACTAGTTTCTTGCCTTAGCCAATTTCGGGGGTGAAAGATTCCCATCCAAGTTGGTGTTTGGAGAGTCCATTAAGGTATTTCATGGATTATTAATGGAGTTTGTATTTTCAGGTGTAATCTACATGGAATCCCTTGGTTTCTTCTAGTGCATTACATTCTCTCAACCATTTCCAGTCTTTATTGCATATTCTTGCTCATGGAGGGATTGCGCTTTAGGTGAGATATTGTACCCTTTGGGAGAGCTTCTCATGCTCCATTTATGGTTTTAATAATATTAATATACTCTTGTATTCATCTTCAGAAAGTCTCAGGTCGAAATACCAAATGGTTGTATGTAAACGTGATTATTAATGAACAAACAATGACCATTTCCCCACTATATTCATGTATGTCATTGTAATGTTGATGATTTCAAATGAAATAATGTTTATATGATATATTTATGGTGAATGGACTTCCATTTATGAGTATTACAATTTTCATATCCATCACTTAAGCATTTTAAGTCATCTTACTCAGTTTATTTGCCTTTGGAGAAGATTTGGTGCTATTTCCCCAAGCGTCGAACTAGTGATTTTGTAGGTGTTTGGGATAGGGTTATAACAGCCTCTATAAACTGAATAATGATTCAAATGAGACCTTAATAATATTCCTTAATCTTTCTCTTCCTCTATTCATAAATTTTAGTGGGTTTGGGAGCATTTGGAAAGCCATTTTCAGCATTTAGCTTGGGGAAATTGGAACCCCAATTTGCTAGTGAAAACTCCTACTTTGGCTAGAATATTAAACAAGTATTAAGAAGTATTTGGAGGGTAATAAATCATTCCTTAACATCGTATTCAAGTATTAATATCATTCATATACCTTTTCATAATATTTGGGAGCATTTGGGTCAATTTGGATATCTAGACATCAAAACTAGTCAAAGGTTGACATAGGGAAACAAGTGTAAAATTGGTCATTTTAATAAAATTTATTAAAAAGGGACATTAAAAGTGGTATGAGATCATTTTCCTTGCACATTTTGATTAATACCATCCATTGAATAAAATTTTGCAGACATGTCTTGGTTTCATAATCGACCCACCAAGCCCACTTTCCTTCCTCCTCGACCAACGAAAGAAGAAATTACAACCATAGACATTGAAGCGTGTTTCTAGGAGTATCGAAATTTGAGAGGGGATATTCATGAGAGGTATTATTTCCAAGAATATATTTTCGAGTATGTATTTATGCACAAGAAGGAAAATGTGAATTCATTAAGGGACAAACAACAATCCACAACTTTGGAGGAGCATTAAATGAGAAAAAATCATCCTATTTGTGAAAAGAGCCTAGATACACTATTAAAGGAAGAAACAAATAATCATGAAGTGGAGCATCAATTACCTCAAGGTTATTTTAGAGAAGAACATAAAGAGGAATTTTAAGACAATAACACAAACCTTACTAACGGGGGTTGTTCCAATCAAAGAGAATCTATTGATGGATCTGTGAACTATGAAGGAGTACCTACTGATGGGTGTTGACAACTCTATGTTGGTGACATAGAGATAATATTTGAGAATGTTGATGCAAGACAAATTTCTCATAAGCATGAAGATGAATACCTTGTGACATATAATGAAGATCCAAGATCAACTTCCCCATCACCACTTGAGCTTCAAGGAGTTGATCAAATCAAGAAGAAAGAAGAAGAGGAGGTTCACTCCCATTAACCATCCTTCATTGAAGGGTATTTGAATATGATTGAAATGGATATCCATGAGGCCCTTATAATACTCCATGATACTAAAGCATTGGTGTCAACTTCTTGTTGGAAAATTTCTTCGTTTGAGAATCCATCCTTCCTTGAAGACATGGAGAAGATTCAAAGAGAAATGTGCAACATTGAAGGTAATTTCATGTCTTTTCTTTTTTATAGAAATAATTTGGTTGAGATTAATGAATTTTTACATGAAGAATACTTGAATAATAATGAGGATATTCATAATCTCAAAACTCAAAATGAGCAACTTCCAAAAAGGTTGCAAGATACTTGTTATTCCTCCCATGTTTTAGATTTTCATATGGTAGATTGCTTGGAGGATTCTCATGACATGAGGGATCATGAGAAACATGGAAAATTGCAGGTTATTGATTTGTTTGAATATGAGCTTTATGAGACCCAAACACTAGTTGTGGTGGAAGAGGAACTTGAGTTTCCTCTTGAATATGGGTGCACACTTTTCGAAGAAGTACATGATTCCACTACCTTGGAACCAACCCATGAGGAAATTTTTGCATTTTTAAGGGAGTGCATACTCCTACCCTTATGGATCCTTCACATGATGACAATTTTGTTCTTTTTTATCATTTGGGTGAGTTGGTTCTTTCTCCTACATCCTACACTTCCAAATTTTGCAGCGTTCACCCTAATGAAGTATGGATGAAAGGTATCTTTTTTATGGTGCCACATGAAGAGTTTGGACTTTCTATCTCTCCTTTTGATGATGACATGATTATAGAACCATATTTTTCACATTTGCAGCAGAATCCATTTTTATATTATGATGATACAAATCTACATGGATGCACCTATGGTATTCACTTGAGTCACTTGGAGACTTATGATTTTCCTTGCTCCTTGCCTAGTCCATTTGATGTTGGAGGAACTTCATCCCACACTTGGGTGAAGATATATATGATTGAAGAACATTATTTTTGGTAGAAACATACTCTTTTATGTCATGATGATATACATATTCATGGGTGTATTGATGAGACTTATTTGAGCCACTTGAAGTCTTCATGTTTTCTTTGCTCCTTATTTGTTTCATATTTTGGTGGAGGGTCCTCATTCACTTCTTGGATGAAATAAAACATGGCTTATTATATTGATTCACATTATATATTTTTGTAGAAGAATTATGGGACATGGGATCCTCACCTATGTCATTGGGGCAGATCTGATATAATATTTGATGCTTGTGTGTATGGGCCACATGGTGATCTACTTACTTGGATGTACAAACACTTTCATGATTCTTTGATGAGGTACCTTCTTGATGCACATTTGTATGATGTTGTTATGTACTTTCATGATCTCTATTTTGTACTCGTAATGTTTGGAAGGGTGTAATACCAGCAATGGGATCCTGGAATTGCTTGGTTTCATCTCACTTGGAGTAGCAGTTTGGTTGTTGGTTTGAGAAAGAAAACCAACCTTCAATTATTTGAGTTCATCTTTGCAGAGCAGTGTTCGAGTTTCCTATGTGGGAGAAATTTTGAGAGATGGATTCAATTTTCACATGCTTGGTTTTCATGGAATTTCATCATAGAAATTTCACACCATGCATGTATCAGGATCATATGCGACCCTGGGATCATTATTGGTCTCATTGGTTTCAAGTTTGGGGGCAACAAGAAACATTGGAGATTTAGTCACCACTTGAGAAGATGATTGTAATCAGAGTAGTGAAACAACAAGCATGGCGGTTCCTCTCTAATATTTTCTTGGAATCTTAATAAACTCAAAGTTTGGTAACTTGGTACCCACCTCAAAGATTTATACAAAAGCAAAACGGGGTGAAAGTTCAGAAAATGTTTCCAAAATATGGAGGTAAACGTTATTTGCACAAATTTGGTTTTTATGGATTTTATTAATCCTTTTGGTTTTAGTGGTGATATTAAAGGATATCTCAATATGCACAATCCACATCTCTTTAATTTTCGGAACACAAAATTGCAGTACATGAGTGCCACTACTAAAATTGCTACTAAAGAAAATTAATGAGCGGAACCATAACAAAGCACTTGGTGCAAAGGAATGAGTACCAAATGAGGATGCCAATGGGGAAATATGAAAAATTTTTGCAGCATCCAAATCTGAAATTGCTTGAGGACAAGAAATATTGGGTGGGGAGGACTATAATGTCCCCATTCAAATAATTGCATAGCAGGACAATTCCATCAATCCTACTAGTTCCCTAGGTTGGATGATTACATTTGGAGTTTTAATAAGGGAGCTAATAAATGATGTTCAGACATTAGAATGGAATAAATATTTAATCATGGAGAAAATTAAATAAATACAAGAGAAAATTGAAGTGGCAATGGGTCATGGAGACACATGGACATTATGGGGCCCACACAAGCTAGAATTTTTGTGCCACATGGCATCCTCCTCTCTCAATTTCGAATCCTTGGGAATCCTAATGTTCTTGGATGATTTATAAGGCTAATACACTTGGACATATGAATAATAGGTCGAATTTGTAAATAAAATTAACTTACATGGGGGAGGAAGAGTCAAATGGGAGCTTCTTGGACACTTGGGCTAGATTCCCTAACATTTATGACATCTATGGCACCAATGATGAAGATGATATGAAAATTATAACATATTGTAGACATAAATGATGAAATCTGACCATTATGACATGTCAGGCCTAAATATAGCATCCAGGAAGGCTCTCATGTGAGTTTGGGAAGCTCAATGGGTCCCTACTCGAATTGGGGAAAGATGGAAGGCTACGAAAGGGAGGACACATGGAAAATATTAAGTACAAACCCTAATTAAAATTGGCTTGAGTTTGTGGATGGATTGGTAACCTTTTAGAAGGATAAGGATGTTTATAAAATAAAGGGTTCAACCAAGATAATGAATTTTGATCATTTGAGAAATTTGCATTTGTGAAAAGAGAGAGCTAGTGGATGACTAGTTTCTTGCCTTACCCAATTTTGAGGGTGAAAGATTCCCATCCAAGTTGGTGTTTGGAGAGGACATTCAAATATTTCATGGAGATTTAATGGAGTTTGTATTTACAGGTGTAAGCTATAGGGAAACCCTTGGTTTATTCTAGTGCAACACATTCTCTCAAGCATTTCTAGTCTTTATTGCATATTCTTGCTCATGGAGGGATTGTGCTTTTGGTGATATATTGTACTCTTTGGGAGAGATTATCATGGTAAATTTATGATTGTAATAATATTAATATACTATTTTATTCATCTTCAGAAAGTCTCAGGTCGAAATACCAAATTTTTGTATGTAAAAGTGATTATTAATGAGCAAACAATGACCATTTCCCCACTATATTGATGTATGCCATTGTAATGTTGATGATTTAGAATGGAAGAATGTTTATATGATATATTTATTATGAATAGAATGCAATTTATGAGTATTACAAGTTTCATATCCATAACTTAAGCATTTGAAGTCATCTTACTCAGTTTATTTTCCTTTAGAGAAGATTCGGTGCCATTTCCCCAAGGGTCGAACTAGTGATTTTGTAGTTGTTTGGGAGAGGGTTATAACAACATTTATAAACTAAATAATGATGCACATGAGACCTTAATAATTTCCCTTAATCATACTCTTCCTCTTTTCATAAATTCGAGTGGTTTTGGGAGCATTTGGAAAGCCATTTTCAACATTTACCTTGAGGGAATTGGAACCCCAATTTGCTAGTGAAAACTCCTACTTTGGCCAGAATATTAAAAAAGTTTGAAGAATTATTTGGAGGGTCATAAATAATCCCTGAACATAATATTCAATTCTTAATATAATTCATATACCTTCTCAGAATATCTAGGAGCATTTGGGTCAATTTGGAGATCTAGACATCAAAACTAGTCAAAGGTCGAAATAGGGAAAAAAGTTAAAAATTGCTCATTTTAATCAAATTTCTTAAAAAGGGACATTACAAGCATGCCGCAACCTAATAGTACATCTAGTTACCGAGCGTTCTTCAAGTGAGTTAGCGGAGGGGTCGTGACAACCTCCCCCATTGGACTGGTCGTCATGTCGATGATGCTTCTTCCGTGAGTTGCATCAAGGAGGGATCCCATGCTCCTATTAGAATGCCATTATGATGTATTCTGATTTCCACAAGGTATTATTCCACCCCCAACTTTTCTCCTCATCTGAAAAGCCTTTTCACTTGACGAAGTACTCCAAGCTTGAGTCTTTTCCATGTTTATTGAAGCGATGTCGTAGGATGGCTTCCACTTCTCGATATGGTCTTTCAATTATCACCACGGGAGATCATGTTGGAATGTTCTGTCCCGGTTCTTCTTTATCAGCTCAACATCTCCGCGACTGACTTACATGAAAAACTAGGTGGTACGCTTGAAGGTGTTTCAGGAATTTTAGTTTGTTAACCACCTTGCCCACCCTCTCAACAATATCGAATGAACCGTCATACTTCCGCGCCAAAGAGATTGAAAAAACCTTTGGTGGAACAAACTTCCCACCAGGGTAATTTTTAGTGGCGAAATTTCGCCAATTGGCTATTTTTTTTTCAAAAAATAAATTCGTTATTTGGTGTCTAATATCGCCTATATTTACATAAAATATGTTTTTTTTATCATAATATTCTTCAAAATTTAAACATTTCAGTGTTAATTTTATGTTTCGTATTTAATATTCACCTACCTATCTATAAACGTGTTTTTTCAATCCAGAACAATCGCCTAGAATACTATACTAAGTATAATATTAGAATCCTTAAAAAATACCCAGCTTCCCACACCCAAGTTTGAGGAGGATGCTCTCTCCAACTTGGAATTCTTCATCTATGTGCTTCATATCCTCCTACTTCTTCATTAATTTGGCTTCTCTTTCTAAGTGATCCTTATCCATCCTCATCTTTTCTTCCCATTTTTTAATAAACTTGATCGCAACCGGGTTGGAACCAATTTTCCCTATCGCAATAACTTGTGGTGCAATGGTTTCTATCTAATCACAAAATAAAATGGAGTATAACCTGTTTCCAAGCTCGAGTGCATGTTGTAGCTTAATTGTGATTTGTCTAACAACTCTATCCAATTCGTTTAATCAGTATGCACAAAGTGCCTCAATTAAATCTCCAAACCTATGTTAACTCTCTTCATTTGTCTGTTTGTTTCTAGATAGAAGCCTGAACTTGTGAGCAATTGCATCTTGATTATCTTAAACAATGACGACCAAAATTTCTTGGTGAACCAAGCATCCCTGTAAAACACTATGTTGAGTGGAAATCCCCAATACTTAACCACATTTATGAAAAAAAAACATCATAACGTTTGTTGCTTTAGATGGCGACTTCATCGATACGAAGGTCACATACTTGGAGAAATGATCTACCACCATGAATATATCGTTGTACCCATGAGAGAATGGAAACTGCATAATGAATTCCATGGATATGCTTACCGAAGTCCTCTATGAAACCAACAATAGTTGCAAAATTCATGCTTTCTTCTTTGTACTTGAATTTTCTTGTTGGAATATGAGACAGGTGCATACATACTCCTCAACATCTCATCGTAAATGCTCCCAAAACAAACTCTTCTCGACCAAGGCTCACATCCTATGTTTCCCCAGGTTTCCTACCCACATTGATTTGTGAACTTCCCACAATAATCCTTTTCAAAGATGAGCCACTTTTGGAACATAAAAACATCCATCAAAGAAAAGTAGTCTTTCCTTCACCTGAAATTTGTTCACCTTACCTTCCTTGACCTACCCCATGATGCTTCTAGTAGTCTGTTCTCACAACAAATTTTCCAAAATATTCTATCACAAGTCGGACATAACTTGAAATGTTGGATCCAGAAGATACCTTAAGGCTACAAGAGGAGCCTTCCTTCTCAAATAATCTACAACTACATTCAATATTCCTAGTCAATACTCCAAGATCATGTCGAACTCTTCTATAAAATCCTACCATCTCACTTGCTTTAGCGATAGCTTGGGATGAGTAGAAAAGTATCTAGTTTCCATGTTATCTATCTTCTACACGAAGGTATTTTCGAGTAGGTAATGCCACCAAGTCATCAAGCAATGCTCCACCACCATCATTTCCTTTTTTTAAACCAGGTACCTCCTTTCTCGATCCTAAAGCTTCCTACTTTCATACGCCACCAAATAACCTTCATGTATCAAAAATCCTCTGATAGCAAAGTCATACGCATCCATTTACTTCGAATTATTTCTCAAAGTCCCGAAACCACAACACTAGAGTGGTTGCAACTTTTCATTTAAGTTCGTTGAATGCTTATTGACATTTTTATAACCAATTCCATGCCATATTCTTTTTCAGGAACTCTGTGAGAGGTGCATCCAATTCAGAGCAGCTCTCCACAAACATGTGGTAGTAGTTCTCCAAGCCTAGGAAGCTACGCACTTTTTACATTGTTCACAACTCTTCCCATTTCTGGATCAAATTAACTTTTTTGTTTTCAATGCAGACCTCCCCATGTCCAATTCTATGGCCTACGACCAAAATATCCTCTTTCCTAAACATGAACTTGGATGTCTTGAGGTACAACATGTATCCCGCAACGCTTAAAAACCTCTTCCAAATGTCTCTTTTGTTCTTCCATAGTTTCATTGTAGACAATGATGTCTTCTAGATACACCATAACCGATTGGTTGAAAAATGAGCACAACACATCATTCATCAACATGGATAATGTCGCAAGGGCATTGCACAACCCAAATGGCATACAAAGGAACTCAACACTCCAATACCAAGTCAAATACATTGTCTTGTGATTGTCTCCTTCTAAAATTATGACTTGGAAGTACCCTCCCTCAAGGGCCAGCTTTGAGAACACCCTTTCCTTAGATAACTTCTCAAAACAATCAATCGCCAATGACAGTGGATACGGATTCTTGATGGTTTTCTTGTTGAACATTCTGTAGTGCAATCACATCCATAAATATGAAATATCCTTCTTCTTCTGAAACATCACCAGGGAACCATATGGATACCTTGAATTCCTTATGAAACCAACATTTGAGAGCTCGGTTAGTTGTCATTTCAACTCCTCCAACTCTACTCCCGATAGAGTATATGGATATTTTTCCATGGGCTTGGAGCCTGGCCCCAACTCAATCTGGTGATCCACTGTTCTTCTCAGAGGAAACACCTTTGGTAAGTCTTCAGGCACCAATTCTGCAAAGGTATCTAGCATGTCAGAAAGGATAGGAGGTGTAGGTGTCCCCACACTTCCCTTGTCAGACTCTTCCAACAACGATGCAACATACATCCGTGACCTTGACCGTTGAGCCACTTTCTTCATCCTTAGTGCAGAAACAAACTTTTCAGGTATTACCACTTTTATAGTAATGGTGTGCCCCACACTTGGATTTATCCCACTTAGGATCACCATTTTGTCTGCAAATAGTATTAGCAATGCTTGATGTCTTCACAAGAAATCCTTTCCAAGGATCATCTTGAAGTCATCGAGGGGCATCACTGCAAAGTCTTCCATTCCTGTCAAGAGACCCAATTGAACGTTACTTCGAAAGAAAACCATTCCACAACTTTAGCAGATCAGTTCATCACCATCATCATCATCATCATCACCATCAACATCATCTTCATCATCTTCATCTTCATCATCATCCTCATCCTCATCATCATCATCACCTTCATCATCATCATCATCAACATGATCATCATCATCACCATTAACATCGCGAACATCATCATCATCATCCTCATCATCATCTTCCTCATCCTCATCCTCATCATCATCATCACCTTCATCATCACCTTCATCATCATCATCATCATCATCATCACCACCACCATCAACATCGTGAACATCATCATCATCATCATCACCATCAACATCATTACCATCATCACCATCATCTTCATCATATTCGTCTTCATCTTCATCATCATCATCATCCTGATCATCATCATCATCATCATTATCATCATCAACATGATCATCATCATCACCATCAACATCGTGAACATCATCCTCATCATCCTCATCATCATCACCATCAACATCATCTTCATCATCTTCATCTTCATCTTCATCATCATCATCATCATCCTCATCATCATCATCACCATGAACATTGTGAACATCCTCATCATCATCCTCATCATCATCACCATCAACATCATGAACATCATCATCCTCATCATCATCATCAACATCATCATCATCATCATCATCATCTTCATCATCTTCGTCTTCATCTTCATCATCATCATCATCATCATCCTCATCATCATCATGACTTTCATCATCATCATCATCACCATTAACATCGTGAACATCATCATCATCATCCTCATGATCATCACCATCATGATCATCACCAGGCTGATGCACAATCATGGACTCCTTTAAGGACACTTTAGATGCCACATAATACTGAAATAAACGGAAAACTCTGATTTTAGGTGACAATTAGGGGTACTTCCCTAACTTATTTGAAGATGAAGTAAAAAGAGAAAAGATAGGTAATTGAATCAGCTTTCATAATATATAGGGTTTATGCAGAGAAAGTGTGTGCAAATGATTATAAAATTAGTTTCCGTGAAAGTGGGTTTTCAAATTTTCAGCACATCTTAACATATATGTTTGTGCGGGTGCAGCAATATATGAGGTAAATGATGTCCATTTGAGATAAAATCTTGCAGACATATAAAGGACATATGGGCCTAGTGCAACACTATTTATTCGGAAATTTTCATGAATCATTTTTTTTATTATTAATTATTGAAGTCAGAAAAGATTGAAATGAAAACCTTATGTGCGGGTGCAACACTTTAGGGGCAAAAATTAATGAAATCCTTGATTTCTTAATATAAGATCACAGAGCTTGATCTCGTCTAGTGCACCATATAGTTTTTATGGGAAATGGTGATGGAAATCGAAAGTTATATAAGAAACAATCGATGTATGTATTCTCGAAAACTAACGTGTGTCATTTAGAAAAATAATTATAAATAAATAAAACATAGTTTTGTAGGAAAAAATTATATATTCAGAATCGTCATTTCTTACTCTACAATATCGTACATTTTCATAAAAAAATATTGTGTTTGTCATATCAAAATAGGGATCTAATCTGAGCATATTGATCTAGAGTTCTAAAAGACTTGAGCAATAGCCCTGGTTGATTTGTCCTAGCCATTGGGTTCGGTATTCCGAAGCTGCTTCCAAATCCAATGACAAACCTTAGTCCCGCCAAATATTTAAATTTTCCAATAACGCATATGCGATATAGCCTATCCATATCGCATGTGCGATATAACGCATATGCGATATGGATAGGCTATATCGCATATGCGTTATATCGTATATGCGATATATAGAATTACATTCATTCATCATAGAGGATCTTATGGTGCAATTTGTTTTAAAAAAAATATATGTCCTTCATACCAACCAGCATCATGGC
>LPNX010026976.1:0-24738 GCA_001517045.1 Pseudotsuga menziesii
ACCTTCTACCACCAATTAACCCTTCCTCTGATCTCTCTTCCAAGTAAGCCCATCCTCAAAACCTTCCACATTAATCCACCAATATATTTATTCCAAGTGTCTGTGTAACCAATTACATGCCTCCAAATGTGTCAAGTGGTCAATACCATGTGCCCCCATCTTTAAGGACAAACCATGATTGAGGAAGTTGGAAGTTCACTCCTTATATCATGGGTCAAGTGCACAAGAATACATCAATACTTCACCTTATCGATCTCCTATTTAGTATTTTTCTATTTGTTTTCCTATCGCTATATATAGATTTTATACATTTTCAAAAAATGCGCCAAGACTTCAAAATATTTTATAATTTAGTAAAATATTTGCTTAGTGAAATGTTCGTGAAGACTTTCCAAGGTTTTATAATTTAGTAAAATATTTGCCAAGATTCTTTAATTCAATAAGAGTTTTTCTAAAAAAAAGACACACACACACACATACACTGAATATAACATTGATAATAATAAAAAACCTTCATATTTTCCTATATATCATGGGGATTCACCCATTTATTATACATAGAAATTTACTAGGGGTTCTTAAAATTTTCCCTGCTAGATTCCACCTCATTTTGGCATTGGAACTCACCACACAAACCGAGTATATTTGTCCTTAGGTCTCTACATTCATTTTCCTTCATTCACCATCCATATATATGTTGAGGCCATTTCATTATATAAGGGAAGACTATTTTATGCATTTTTATACTGTTGGAATCTAGATTGAATTTTACTACCATTGAGATCAACCCATTATATGAGTCAAGGAAGGTTTGGAGAGAGAAGCTTACAGGAGTCCTACATTAAGATTCAAGGTATAATCTGATGTATCACTTATTGTTCATGATTATATAGATATATTCATTCCCCCCCCCCCCTCATATCATAGTTTATTAATGAATGTATATGATTCAAATCTGTATTTTTGATGTAAAGTTTGTGGTGGATTTGATCTCCCTTAAATAGATTAGATTTAAATGGTTATGTCATTTACATGCAAATTTATATATGCTAGAAGGGTTTGAAGGAAGGTATTTGTTTTCTATATCTGTGCAGGATAATAGCAAGTGGAGTTGAAGCAAAGTCCACAAGATCTGCAGTAGCTAGGATCCATCTTCATCGACAAAGTTCATATGAACTTAGATATGTTCATTCTTCTTCCTCATTTTCTTAATTCTTCTGTGTAAATGTGTTACTAGATCTAGGGTCAAAATCATAGTGGTCTACCCCCTTAATCTGTCTTGATCATGGAAAGGGTCCAAGGGAGTTCTCACCTTTCCACAGGAGGGAAATCTCCATAACAAAAACAAATGCATTCTATGTTTAGATATGAAAGCAATGATCCAAGATTTGAAGATATCAAATCTATGTCAATTTGTGTTAGGTTCCTAGGGTATCAAGAAGATGTTTAAAACTATTGGTAATATTGTAGGAAAAATTTGTAGTGGTGGATTAATTTTTCAAGCACAGTGTGAGTTGAAGAGTGGTGCCTTGATTTTTTCCATCAATTCATCATGGGAAACAAATAAATATACCCACTTCTACATTCTCTCTTTCAAACACAATTTGATTTCTTGATAATGTCTTTGAAAGGAAGGAATTTGTAGTCATACATCATCTCTCATTAATATTGGGGTTTATGTAGTATTACTCGGTGGTTACCTCAACTACTACCCCAAAACCCCTAGAATCACTATGTATCCACCAATTTATGAGCCCATTTGTTATTTCTATCCATGGACAATTTTGAATAAGAGATGGAAGGATTTTTTACCTGCTTCAATGCTTCTTCTTTACCCAGCTTGACTTGAAAGATTACCCTTGAGTGAAGTGTCACATATATGGAGATATAATGATGGATTATGCTTGAAGAAAGGATCTACAAAATTTATTTAATAATAATTAAAGGTAAAAAAGTTGGTACATAATCTCAGTAAAGGATATGAATCTTATTCGGCGCCAATTAAAGGTTATAAGTTGGCAAATTAAAAATAAAACCATTCCAAAGAGAAGCAGAGCTAGGTGAAGGATATGAATCTTATTTGGATACAATTAAAGTCTATAAGCTAACAAATTCACTACAACAAATCACCATTTTAGCAACGATTTTCGCTTGCAACAATATTGCTAAAAATGCATGAAAAAAATTGGGCCTTTGGGGGTGGTTTTTAAAAAGGCCCAAAAGTCATGAGAATTTCACTTTTGGGGTAGGTTTTTTAAAAACCACCCACAAAAGTTCAATTATCACGACTTTTTTCTTTGGGGGGGGGGGGCATAAAAAGACTTCCCTAAAGGTATTTTTCAAGGTGTATTTTGAAACCCCCTCCCCCACCCTCCCCACCAAAAGTCTTGATAATTGAACTTTTGTGGGTGGTTTTTAAAAAGGCCCAAAAGTCATGAGAATTTCACTTTTGGGGTAGGTTTTTTAAAAACCCCCCACAAAAGTTCAATTATCCCGACTTTTTTCTTTGGGGGGGGGGGGCATAAAAAGACTTCCCTAAAGGTATTTTTCAAGGTGTATTTTGAAACCCCCTCCCCCACCCTCCCCACCAAAAGTCTTGATAATTGAACTTTTTGAGACGATTTGAAAAATCACACCTCCAATTGTTAAATTCTCATTATTTTTAGGGGGGGTGTTTAGAAAGACTGCCCCTAAATATATGTTTCAAGGCAGTTTTTTGAAAGCAAACCTCCCCCTCTAAAATTCAAGAGAATTTTACTTTTGGAGGTGGTGTTTTAAACATCACTACCAAATGTTCAATGCTCATGAATTTTAGGGGGGGATTCGAAGGAGTACCCCTAAATATATTTTTCAGGTATATTCTCTAAATCTGTCCTCTCAAAGAATATTGAAATGGCCTGGTTGTTGTTGTGAACTTGTTCCTTCCCCAACCTCTTCTTGATTTATCTGAAAATTTGTCAACTTATTTCAAAATCTAAGCAATAAAATGATTATGATTTAAAAGCACTTGCAAAATCAGCAAAAACTTGCTTCATTCAAGGATTCTTCATGTGTAAAGCATCATTTCAATGCTAGGAAAATATTGCTACATTTAGATGAGATAACTTTTACTTTTACGTGTTTATGAAGGCGTTTCCTCTTCGTGCATCTATCATCTAGAGATACAATGCTTCTTTGTACATGAAGATAAGTTAGATGAAGTTGTTATTTCCCCTATATTTAGTGTTTTGTTTTTAGGACAATTCTTACATGTGAGGGTTTCAATTTTATTGAGGCCTATATTTAGTTTAAGATTGGGCATTGTCATAAGTTGATTTTTAGTAATTAAAAGAACTTGGCTTGCAATGTTTTCATGTCGTTCTATTCTCATGAGTCAAGGCACTTTTGTTGAGAGGCTAGAGGGTAGCTTTTGTTTAGGAACTATTTTTTTATTATTTATGTCTACTATTTTTAGTATTAGGAAGGAATTGGAGTTAAAGGAGTTAATGTATGGATAAGTCATTGTCTTCAGAGTTCTATCCTCGCATGCACATAATGAGATTTGGGCACTGTCATTAGTACAATTTATAGGACTTCACTTTGGTATTTTATTAACAAGAATTGGCATTTCCCTTGTGCCTTTCTATGGATAATCCAAGATTTGTAATGTTAGTACCTTTGCTTTACTTATTTTGATCAATCCCATGAGAGATACCTACTATGTCATGTGAGATCCGTGTGAGTCCATGACAGGTTGAAAACCATGAAGTCATCTATGGTTCCTTGGCTAATATCCTAACGATGTTCCTTGCTATAATTATTATATGCGTAATAAGATTAAATTCAAATGGCAATCATCTACTATTAGAGATGGAGATGCCTCTAAAAGAGAGGATGATTTTTTAGAAGGAGTTCTGAATCTTCTCCAAGGATCAAAATAATGTGTATCAATGGGAAATGAATATCTAATGTTGTTGGAAGTTGCATACTTTATAACATTGAAACATCTAAAAGCATTTTATGCTCATGGTTGAAAAATGTATT
Source organism: Pseudotsuga menziesii (assembly GCA_001517045.1). NCBI lineage: Eukaryota > Viridiplantae > Streptophyta > Pinopsida > Pinales > Pinaceae > Pseudotsuga > Pseudotsuga menziesii. Next base: position 4,024 of record LPNX010026976.1, read on the forward strand.
TTCATAGAATTTTGTGGTTTGAATTGTGTATTTTCTTTTCATTTGTAAGGTCACTACTAATTATTTCTATTTTGTACAAAGAATAGACTTGAGACATGAAAACTTATCTTTATTTTCTTTTGCAGGTCCCAAACTGAGTTTTACCTTTGAATTTCATTTGAAATTTGAGATAAGTTCTAGAATAATAGAAGGGATAAATGTTAATGACTTAATTTTATAACAATTTCAATGTTTACACAAGTACCACTAGTTTTAATTTTATAATGATTTCAATAGTTACACAAATACCACTAGTTTTTCTTATTAATGGAGATAAGCTTCTTGTAATCTCTTCCAACTTACCAAGGACCCTTCTAGTTGTAGCCAAGCACAAGTGTTTTTCATTGTGCTTGGGTTTTGATACTGGGTGGGGATAGTGATAGACTACTTCCCCAAGCACCCAACCTACAAGAAAAACCCTGCCAAGCACAGGTTTTACAAACACTGTATATTCTTGTAACTATTACTAGAATGCATTTGGGACACTACCAGTACTACAACCACATTTCCACTATGCTACTATGATCCATTCTACTAGTTAACATACACCACTCTTGGTTATGCTTGTGATCAAACTCTATTCTAAAACTTGTGTTGATTTTTAGCTTCAGATCTGAAAAGAATCAGATGAAAATGGAACTAGATCACTCTAATTTATAGACTTTTACGCAATCTTGATGTACCTCTATGCTTTGTTTCCTTCTACATGTTTCACTTTCTATGAATTTAATAGGAGCTTCATATCTTTCAATCTCAATTTTATTTAATAGAGATTGCTCCCTTGTCCTTCTTATTTGACACTCAAACCATATGCTACACTTTCTAGTGCAAAATTTTGTTATTCTTTTAGAACCCCCCATATATCTAAATAACATCTATGTGACTTGTGTCATCTTGTAAACCCACGATTAAAAGCATCAACAGGTACTTAACAGATGAGAAACACTTACAATTTCTAACATCAAAATTGTGGACAAGGATAAAATGCCAGATATCAACACTATTGATACCAATTTCCATCATCTTTTGCCAAATATTCAAGCTTTCAGGTCATCATAGACACGGACGACTAAAAAATGAATATGTATATATGAAACATAAACCCAAGCTCGAAGAAACAAACCATCCATTTTATCTGGGTTACGGAATTTCCTCTATTTGTCACGGCGAAAGAATCTTAATGCTAAGCTATGTACTACTTCAATACTTTGGTCCCCTACTGTGTTGTTAATTGTGACAATGACTCTAATGAGATTACAAGAAAATCGTGAGAAAGAAACCAAACATGTAGCAATGTTGCTCTTGAATCCATAACAAAAAAATCACATTGAATCACAAAGGGAATAAATTGGTTCATTGTGTGAAAGAAGCCAACATGAAACAATAGATAAATTTATGAACTCTATGTGTATTGTTTGATGGAGGAACTGGACAATTTCCTCTATCACAATTATTATAAAACAAAATGAAATCATTATAACAGTTTGGAAAGTTATTTGCAAAGTGAAGAGTTATAATCTCTTTGCTTATATCCTTTACAATTTATACTAAAAACATAGCTTAGTTTTCTAACCAAAAATACTTTAATTACAAAATCATGTTCCCTCAAAAGATAATACCAAAGACCAAATAATATTTTATAAAATGAGAATTTTTTTCTCAACAACTTGCTCTTTCTTATTACTTTAAAGGTTGTAAAAAACACAATGAATATATTCTGTTGTGTGTTGGAAAACAAAGTAGAAGGTGATAGAGACACAAAAGTAATTAAGAAACATGTCCTCTCACTTCATGGTGTGATGCACTAATGATGAGAAAAAAATGGAAAAAATACAGTAGAGACCAAACTAGAGATAGGAAAATAGATGTTTATACAAAGGAGGATATGCATTGCAGCTATTGTTTGACCCCTCAATCATATATATTTTATTCCCTAAAAAATTGCAAGATTGATCACTCAACCATTGAGATATGCATCCCATCACCATCTCCTTAGGATTGAATATCCCAATTCATGAAACAATTTGAAATATGAATTCATGACTCAACAATTTCCTAGCAAAAATATTCAATCATACAATAGATCCTCAAAATCATGTCTAGGAAAAACTTATTAAGATTGAATGTATAGTGTATAAATCCTCATTCCAACTGCCCCTTTTGAATGTTTTGAATTTTACCCACCACGACATCCCTTTACCCCTGATTGGATTGAGAAGCATGTTTCAATGCAAATTTATGTTTGAGCAATGTAATAGAAGCTATACTAGTGTTCTGAGTGAGTGAGCTCACTAGAAATTTCTTGTGCAAGGCATTTTCTTATATGGAATTTGAAATTGTCCATGCTCAAGAATTTTATTTGACTTTTTTTGCCCAGTAGTTTGAAATTTTAGATGCAAGTAACAATTTATTATGGCTTGAGTTTTAAGGAATCAAGATATCTCTATCTTTGATGATTTCCTGTAAATTTCTGCCGAGTTAGAATTGTTGATAATTTAATGATTACACTTATCTAGGATTTTATATTGTCATGGCCTTGTAGAAGCCACATGTTCATCTTGTTTTCAATATTTTTATTGAGAAGTTGATTGGTCCATTGAGGGGTTTTGACTTGTTAGATAGGACAACTAAGTGGTCACAACTAGGTCAACTACAACTAACTAGCGCGAAGAAGGTGAAGAAGTGTTGATTGTCTAAATTGTTTTGGAGTCTTCTTGAGTGATCAATCTTGATCGAATCAAACCTATTTTAAGGAGATAATTTATGCACACAAGTGCATAAATATATAGTCTATATCAATCTACATCTATATGATGGTCTTCAAGAAATTGACATGATCTTCGATTCAAGATCCAAATGTTCTCTTGTACTATGTTATGATTGGTCAAGCCCAGGTGGATGTGTGATGCTTTGGATAAGTTTGTGTTGTGAACATGTGTTGATATGGAATAAAGGAATCTTCACCTAGCTCAATGCCCAAAGAAGGAAATGACCCAAGAGCGCTTAGCCAACCAACCTGTAGGAGAAGGAACACTCCTCCCTTGAGGTCGTAGCCTTCTATGCGATTATTATGAAATTATGTGTCAATTGGGCAATTCGTTAGAGGAATCCCTTTCCCATTTTTAGTTGTGTGCATGAGCATAATGGTTTAATAATAATTGCCTAGTTTTTTAGTGATGTGCAATTAGTTAGTTTTATTTGTATAATAATATTTTCTAGCCATGATAAGGCTTCAAGGGAAATAAAAAACAACTAGGACGTGTGAGAAAGATATGGTGATCATCTTGAGTTGCACTCAATATAGATGGTTCTCACAACTTAATCAATGGTTATGGATGTTAGAGGGTTATCCATATGAGTTTAGAGTGGGTTAAGGGGTATGTGATTAGGGGTATGGGTTATGGGGGTATGATGTTAGAGGGTTTGTCAGGGTATAATGGGGTTAGGGCTATTAGGTTAGTATGGGGTTAGGGATAGGGATTAGAGTACATTGTATATATGTATGTGTGTCTGTTAACATTATAGGGAAACTTAGGCTTACAAGTAGGCTATGGTGGTCATTTTAAGATTTGTAACTCCAAGGATGGTTCGCATTACCCATGGCATAGTTTTTGGTCAAAACTCAAGGTGTAAGGCCAACCAATTTCCCCTGGGGGTCATGTTCCATGTGTGATTCCCTAGACTGCCACATAGGGCCTACATAGAGAATGTTTATCCTAGGAGTGGGATATAGTCAACATATTGACTATCCTAGACACAAAGAATCGTATTGTAGGGTCTATAACCTCAATTTTGATTTAAGGGATTGAAAATAAAGTGATAAAAGTCATTCTAACACACAATAATCGTGACATGATACCTATAATATGAAAATAAAGTAATTTAAAGTCATTCTAACATACAATATTGTGGCATGATACCTAAAAAATGTTATGGTTGGAAATTCAAATATATTGCTCAAACCTTTAAATAACATTTGGGGAGTTTTTCATGATGCATATGAGACTAAATGCATAGTTTTGAAAAATAAGATATTCGTAATGTAGGAAACTATGTAACTGCAAAAGATCATAATTGTGATGATGTGAATGGCATATACTTGTGAGATTTATTGTAACCATGCTTTCTGACCTAAATGGTATTAGTTATTTGAGACCTAGTGTAAAAAGCTTAAAATAGCTTAAAAGTATGTTATATAATATATGCAATATTTTTTGCTAATATCTATGTGATAATGTTTTATATAATTATTATAGTTTTTAATATTTACGTGATAATGTTCTATACAATTATTATAGTTTTCTATATTGAGATGAAGTTTTTTTTTAGGAATATTCGTAATAATAATAATAATAAGATAAATTCAATTATATAGAATTATGTAAAATATTAAATAAAATAGGTGAATGTTTTCCATCATTGTGTTTAATGTAGCAAAAAACAATTTTGGTGTTGACTTCAAGGAGAATAATATATCCAACTAATGAAAAAAGATAGTTCCCTTGTAATTTAAAGATGAAAAGATCTAGATTATTACAAAGCTTATAATTACAAATACATGAATGATAATATTTGTAGATGATGTGTGATTCATTTTAAAAGTTTTGAATAATATAAATTAAATTTGATTGAAAATTAAGTAGTAAATTGAAATTTCTAAAGTGCAAATCCAAATTTGTAAAGTCAAATTTGATATATAAAAAATTTTAATATAGTTTTACATTTTTTAACTTTATTTTTTTATTTTTTATATCTAAAATTAAATTTTATTAAAAATCAAATTTTTTTATTTTTAAAACCTCATTTTCACATTCTAAACACCACACTTTCAACCCACTTTAAGCAGACATTAATCCAAATTCTCTCTATATAAACTCAACTTAGGAGTGATTATTAATACTAGTAATCTTGTTAAAGTAAAAATGATAAACAAAATTGAGATTGATAGTCTTTTTACACTTTTATTTTTTATTTTTGATGATCATAATCTCTAATAAATTTAAAAACTTAAATTTGTATTTTATAAAAGTCCATTTGTCTATTTTGTTGTGACACTTTTGCAAATTGATTCTTAACTTAGCAAAGCATTACTTTTTATGCTTTGCAACTTTATTATAAAGGTTGAAATGGTGATCACCTTTGCTATTGATGACGCTTTTATAATCACTTAGATTTCATTTATCTTTGTTGTTTTTCATTACTTCACATATATTTAAACACTTTTTTAAATGTTCAATTTTAGATTATCCATTGCATGAAAAAAAAAGGTTATTTAGGCATTATGGCAACCTTTCTTAATTGGAATGGGAAGAATAAAATGTGAGAGTATTTTTTAATTCTGGTAGTAAATATTATTTTGGATTTACCAAATTATATTCTAAATTTAAAAAATGAAATCTTTTTATTTTAAATCTTAAAAGTATTATAGAAAATTATAGATTGAACAAAAGTGATTTGTTTTTTATATCTCAAAATAAAAAAATATACAAAGGAATCTATGTCAATTTTATAATAATATAATTAATTTTAGAATACTAATATATGATATTTACAATTTCATCAACCCAAAATTAATACTAACAATTTTATATCAAGGTCTAGTAATTTTGACTTTTTTTTCACAAGTGAAAGAACAACTTTATATTAAGTAAAGTTGTGTCATAAATACATACGTGACTTCCAAAAAGACTCAAAAGACTGCTAAGAAACTTCAACCGATAATCGGGAAAGACATATCAACCAATCAGAATAGTCACTCTAAAACACTAGACTGGCATCTACCCATAAGAACGTTAACAAAAAACCATGCTACCTTCCAATCAAAGTCCCTAAGAAAACCAACAATGCTACAGCATAGAAGAGAAAAAAGAAGATTGGAAGCTCAATTGTTGAGAATCTATAGCACACCCCTCGGAGATTTATTCCCAAACAATCACACCCCCTAAGACCAATAGCCTGCTTGGAAAGACCATTAGCCTGCTTGTTGAATTCCCGATAGATATGGAGGAAGGAGAGATTGTTGAAAATCCCAAGCATCTGCTTGACACGACCCAGCCAATGATGCAAGTCCACAGATTGAATGGAGTAAACCTCCATATCCCAGTCCACAACGATCTTAGAGTCCTCCATCACCAGAAGACCTATAATATTTTTTTCCAAGCAAAAATTAATAAACCCCACAAGGCCAAGAGTTCAGCTTTATTACTAGTGCCCAAACCTACATCCATCCTTAACAGGAACATATGATTCAAGTCCAGCCTCAGAACCATACCAGGCCCACATTGTCCATCCTTCTTAGCCCCATCAAAGAATCCCACCAACTAATTGACATTAAATACAAGATAATTGATGTGCCTTGTATTTTCATTATACATCGGAGTTCACAAGTCTATTGAAGGCCTTAAGACAGATAAAACAGACATCCACATGACCATGTTGGAAGAGAACAGAATTTCAAGCTCTCCAAACCTCCCACATTATGACCAAAGGGTAGGATATGGATAAAGAAGAATCCTTCACCCAGTGTTTCAGATTTCTTTCTACATCATTTGGACCCTAGTTCCATGACAAATTTATACAACAACAAAAATGCATCCATGCCTCCTAAAAAAATGGGCAGCCACCAAACATATGTTCCACCAACTCCAAAGCAGATAAGCATAACACACATCTTCCAGGTCCTAAGAATCCTCTAGAATGCAGGGAGTCTCGTGTCAAGATCCCATGATTAAGACAAAGCCACATGAATCACTTAATCTCCCATGGCAGCTTCGCTTTCCATAACCCAAGAAACCACCAACAGAAATATTTCTCCCACATCTGTTGAAAAAAGATACATAAGCAAAGTTTAGTCGTGACAACACCATTCTTCTTGTTAAAATACCAAACCAATTGGTCACTGAACTCCATCAGAACAACACCAGCCATGTAAAGAAGATTAATATATTTATCCCATTCTAGAGCCAAATCCCCTTGCAAACTGAGATCCTCCAACGAGACCCACCCAAGTTCAACTTCGTCACTAGCCACAAAAGCCTGTTTTAAGACCACAATGTTCCTATGGTGTAGATAAGAGATGAGTCCCCGCGATAACCTGTAACAATGTTGCATACCCACTATCCAATCAATCCCGATCTAAACTTGAGTCCCTCTCCAAACTTTCCAATAGAGATCTTGGAGAATGAGTGGAACTGTAGACAACAAACTTCGCCATATGGATGGGGAATCGGAGGTATTTCTATTAGCCTCATGGACCCAAAGTTCCTAGGGAAGTCTTCTTAGATACTTGGCCTTTAAAACGTTCCCCTAGAGACCAGGAACCGTAAGACCTCTCCATAAGTTTTTAGCACACAAAGACTGATTAAATAAACTAATTTGTTTGATCCCCCAACCACCCAAAGACTTAGGCTTAGATAAGGATTCCCACCCAGACATATGCATCTTGGGACATCGAGGGGCACATCTGTGTACTGAACCACACAAAAAAAAAACATCAGTCTTCTTAAATCCTTAATCACCCCCATAGGAACTTGAAGTATTGAGAACGAGTAGATTCGAATGCACTGGAGAACATAGGTAACCAAAATATATCTATCCCCAAGGAAAATCCACCTCGAGGTCCATTTATTCATACAGCTTTGGAATTTCCTTATGAGGCAATACCAGTCCTCACGCTTGTAATTGTTGGGCTTGAGAAATAAACTATGGTAAGTTAAACCTTAATCAAGTTGCTAGATTCATAAAAGGAATAAGGATAGATAGGTCATCAATTAATATTTGGTAAGAGTAGGAATAGCTAACACAAGACTTGTGGGGACTTAAAGACATGCTGAAAGCCCCACAGAATAAGTCTACCAAGCTATTAATATGTGTCCATTTAGAGAGAGATCCATCTCCAAAAATCAACATCAACGAAAATAGGATGAGTCAGGAAAAGAGATCCAACCACCTTGACACCTTTGATCAGATGAGAATTCTTAGCCTTAAGGAGGAGTTTGTTGAGGCCATTGATGACAAGAAGGAAGAGCTAAGGCGAAAGTGGGAAAACAAGATCTCTTAAAATAATTCGATGGAGAACCATTTATCAAAACGACATAACTTGTTGTAGTAACACATGGCATAATCCACTAAGAAATCTATAATGAGAGCCCCACCTGAAGTAATATCAACTGGAGAAAGAACCATTCGACCTTATTATATGCCTTCTCTAAATCCAACTTAAGAATGAAAGCAGATAACTTTGTCTACTTCACCAAGTGCATAACCTCCTGGACAATCCCAACAACATCCATAATTTGACGATTGGGCAGAAAACCAAACTGCTTAGCTGACATAAACCTCCCCAAGATGAGTTTCAACCGATCAGCAATAATCTTCAAAATCAGCTTGTACAAAAGATTGCACAATGCTATCGACCTGTATTCTGCAAATGAGATCAGTCTATCCAACTTCAGAATAAGTGTGAGAAAGGTGGTATTCAAGTAATCTAGAATGACACCTGACCTTCTAGACTCCTCTATGGCTTGCACCAAATCATTACCCACGAGGTAAAAAGAAATGAAGATAGAATTCCACCATTTAGCCAGTAGGCCTAAGACTCTTGTCCTTGGAAAAACTTTTCAAAGTATCCAATAATTCACCCAGAGAGATAGGGCCCCCAATAACTTCACAATCAGTACTGTAAAAAAAGGTGGGATAATGCTTGATAGTTTCCAACTTATCACAAATCTTGGACGTCTGAGGGTCCCTATAAGGTTTAGAGAAATACTCATATGCCACAGACTTGATAGATTTAGTGTCATAGACCAAAGAGTCCATATCATGTTTGGCTTCCCAAATAGCATTTGATAGTTGTATCTTATTGGCAAAGTTATGAAAAAAATTGAGTTGTCATTCCCAACCTTCAGCCAGATAGCCCAGATCTTTGTGAATATAACTCCTTCAAGGATGATCTTCGATCCTCAGAAAAAAAGATCATCATTTAAAACCTACTCCAAATACTGTATAGAGCCTTCAACCTCGCATAAAGATCTGTCAACTACCTTTTCTTATCCACCTCCCAACAGATCACCAAAGGGCGCAACTTATTCAACTTAAAAATCAGACTTTGCATCGGATTAAGATGATGCAAGCCTTCAACTAATAACCGACCCTAATTCTCCACAACCATATTTTTGAAATCTTGAGCTAGGTCGGATTGAACTTAATGAGATATGCAACAAAATCCTGGTCAAAATCCAGTTGCAGGACAACAACTTTATGGTCTGAGAAGCCAGTACAATAAGCCCAAGATTTATATCTTCCTAGCTGATTGCAGAGAGCTTCAACCATGAAGAAACGATACAGTCGCTTAGCAATCCCAAGTATACCACATCTTCCATTCAACCAAGTGGGGGTCAAAACCGCAGGAACCACACCCATTAAGTGAGCATCCCCAAAAAGTGACTCAAAGTAACCAGCCAAAGGGTCAAGGATTCGTCTTGTCCCCCATACCTCATCTGAAGAGCAAGTAAAGTTTAAAACCTCCGCGATAATGAGGTTTGATAACGAGAGAAGGATAGAAACCTCTAAAAAGAGTCAATTCATAAAAAGTTTACATATAAAATGTAAACTAAAGTTTTTTTCAATACTAAGGTTCTAATTGGCTTTTGTGAATCCGAAGATTCCAATTAAACTTTAATTAAATTAACAAAAATATATTTATGAGAGTGAATAATGTCTAATTAGCATTTGCACCAAGAGGTGCAAAGGAACCTGGAGAGGGTAAAAATATCATGTCTTTCCGCAATTGAACCTTTCCGCAATTGAGTATTTTTGCAACTCAACCTTTCCATAAGTGCCTTTTCGAAACAATGTTTCCACAATAGAGTTTCTGCAACTCTGTTTCCGAAATTGTGGATTGTGGGTATGCAATTATAATCTTCAAAATTGGCTTCCGCAATCTTGCGGCCTGTTGTTGGCAGCAATAGATCTCATTTTAACATCGTAAAATGGGAGCCATTCCATCGGATTTCGAAGCCATGGTATTGTTGTGGGGGTTTTGTCTTGTTTACTGTAAGTACCGTGTTTTGGTTTTAATAAAAAAAAAATTAAAAAAAAAACCTTTTTTTTGTTTTTCAAATTGCGGAAGCTCCCTCCTTATTTTATATATGTTTTGTGTTTCCGCAACTCGCATTCCACAACCGGAAAATGGATTACGGAATTCATTTTTTTGGAGATTTTTGGAAATCGTTTTCCCACATTTTGTATCCACAAATGTGGATTCCAAATATTAGAGTTTTATTTCCTTAAAAAATTATTGTCTTTCTGAAACCTGCAACCCACAATGCGGACTATGGATTGTGGAAATCCTTTTCAAAATAAAACCTTATCTTTTCGGTTCCGCTTTCTGCATTACATAATGCAGATTGTGGAAAGCGGAAAAGTTGTTTCACGCATAATTTTCCTTTTCTGGTTCTGCAAACAGCGACCCGCAATGCAGATTGCGGAAAGTGGAAAGTCAATAAAAATATGATTTGCAACATTGTTGTCACGCAACCCACAACCCGCAAATCTGTTGTGGATTGTGGAACTTTAAAGGTATTTCTTGGTTACTAATCTCATTGCAGATTGCAGATTGTGGAAATCATAAGATGTATAGTTTTTGGTTGATTTGATCTCTGCATTTTGCTTTCACGCTATAATCTCAACTGTCCATTTTTGCGAGATCTACGACCCAGATCTATTCTTCCATTAAGCCTTGGCTTATTTAATTCATTTGAATTTATGAACTCTTTACCATTTTCACTTGCAAATTTTCACTGCACTTGCAATTTTTACTTCAACTTTCTTGTTCCGCTCACCACTCCCATGACCTCCAAGCTGTCCATCGGTAAGTTTCTTACTCTTTGCGGTCGTTTTCAAGTTTTAGCTTGATAATTGTAAGAAAGAAACAATATAGAAGACCAAAGTGTAGTATGACAAAGCATATATGAAAAAAAACAATAAATGCAATAATTGTTCTTTTACGGAAGAATGACAAGTTGTGCTAAGAAAGTAGAGAACATAGTTGTTTATTTTATAAATAAACATAAAATGAAATTAGTATTGTATTCAAAGCGACGATATAGGTTGCATCAACAATTTTGGTTCAAAATGTTAAGTGGTAGCTTGTACAGTGGAACTATGAGACTACAAGATAGAACTCCTAAAAGCAAGTTAAAAACAATACCCTGCTATGTTGAAACATGAAAGAAGGACAAAAATATGAAAATTGAGGTAATTCATTACAAACAATAAAGAATGCTTAAGGATCAAGTCGAAACAACTTATGTATTTGAATTTCTAGCTAAAATTTCCGAATAAATGTTTTCAACCATCACAATTGCAACCTTTAGGCATGCAATTGCACAGAAGGTCTCTATTCTAACTGATAGAGTAAAAAGAAATTGTTTGTTGTAGATCTTCTGAGCTATTTCAACAATTGATGTTGCGTCAGTTGATAGGAGGCATAGGCAATTGACTTGATTGTTGTGTTTATGCCAATTCATTATTAATACAATACCTTGTAGTCTCCTCTCTTGTTTTTGGTGGTCAAGAAATTGTTTCACATTAATACTTTGAAATTAATAGATTTTTTTTCATATTAATATTATGACAAATTGAAATGAAAGAAGGTTAATAAAAATTGCATAAATAAATAAATTGACTTGGTTGCTGTGTTTATGCTAATTCGTTATTAATACAATACCCTGTAGTCTCCTCTCTCGTTTTTGGTGGTCATGAAATTGTTTCATGTTAATACTCTGCAATTAATATAATCTTTTTTCATATTACAGAAATGAAAGAAGGTTAACAAAAATTACAGAAATCCAACAAGTTGGTTATGGGTAAAGGCTTCATTTTAAAATCTATTCATTTGGTTCTTTATCACACAGGCCCGTCAATACAGAAATTAGTTAAGACATTATACCCCAATATCGTAGATGCTCTACACAGATCAACTTCCCATCGAATTCAGAGATGATATATAGATGAATAATCTACATATAAATTAAAGACTCATTAGAACTATTTTCTATATTTATCTAAAAGAAATAGTTATACAGAACCTAAATCCTGCATGGAAAAAATATTTAAGTTATTACTAAACGTTTATGCTTATGAAGATTGGCATCCAAATTTTATTCCAGATTACCATAAATATTTTCTTTACTAAATGTTTATGCTTATAAAGAAAATTTTAAATGTTTTCTTTAAATAACTACATATACAACGTCGTGTTTGAGTCATCCAAGTTCGAAAAAAGTATGCATTCTAAAGCAAAATTGAAGCATTCTAATATATTCCAACAATATAAAAAAATTATTATCACACAAGCTTATAATTTAAAAGCAAAATGATAGCAATTGCTTTAAATCACATTATAAAAACTCTTAGAATTCAAAAGTTCGCTTTAAACAAGTGGCCAGCCACAATACATATGTTTCGAAAATTACAAAGCTTTCCTAATACGTCTGTGGTAGTCCATTCTCCTGTGGCTCCCTTGGGCTTAATCCCCCTCCCTTTCTTGGGAGGTACCCTTCCCTTGAAATAATATTACAAAATTGTACAAAGAAAGACACTTCCCAAGAAGTGGGATTACAAAATATTTTAGTTTCAAGATTTACCAAGGGTGGAATGCCACTTGGAAAAAGCATCCATCAAATCTTGGATGTCCTTAAACTCGGCATTCTCTAGATTTAATTCGGCTTTACATATTAAAGAATCAATCTCATTTTTCTTGATCTTCATCCATTCTTTAAGAAACATATCAATCCACATTAATGAAGCATGATAGGTCTCAGTCAAGTGCTTGATTTCCTCCATGGTGAGTTGAGTGATCTCCAATATCTACTCCTTGGTTTTAGCAAAATCACTCTAGATTTTCTCCAATTTTAGTTTCATAGGCATAGCCTCATCGATAGGATCTAAGAGTGGTAGATCCAGATAACCAAGCAATGTCACTGAAGCTGACCACCTTCTTTTGCAGGTCACCTGCCCATGTTTGATGATGGATTCCACTATATCACAAATACTCTCCCATGTTTCGATCGTCACCTCGATCTTCTTCAGCTTAATCTTATCTAAGATTGGAATATCATTTGGTCTTTCTTTGATGTATTTCTTCCAATCTATGATGTTGTCATAAGCTCTAGTAGCTTCTTTTCTCCTTGTGTGACGATCATGGAGAATATCTTATTGGTGCTCAAAATTATTGTACAGTTCCTGCATTTCATTAAAACCTGTAAACAAATTAACCATCCCTTGATAATACTGAGCATATATTCTGTAGGCTAATTGCTTAAACTCTTCTCCTATGAATTTGGAGAAGAAAGAGGTATTATATGCAAGCTGGAGGTCTTTAATCTGTTGCTTAAAGATTGAAATCTTGTCAGCATGTTGCTCAGTCAGGTGATCTTCCTTCTCAAGTTGCTACTTGAGATAGTCATTTTGTCCTTGAAACTACTTCAGATTCTCCTCATACTCGTTCTTAAGTTGTTGGATCTCTTGTCTATTGTGTGCCTCAGCTTGTACTAAGTCCTATTTGGACTTTTGCAGTTTCCATTCTTTCTCTTCCAACTCTTTGTTAAGCTGAGACACTAAGTCGAAATTGGCTCCAGCAAAGGCTCCCATGGTAGCTGATGTATCTAGGGCTTCTTGTTTGGTATCAGAGGAGTCCATTTTCCAAATAATATGGTTTTGGACTAGCCCTTGCTTGAATGTGCCTTCCCTTTTTCTCTTGGATCCCTTTTTCAACACAACCTTATCTTTCTTGCTCCATAAGTATTTCCCCAGAGAAACCACTCCATCTTCACCTAAATATGCCATCTCCTCTAATCTGGAGATGGTTTTCTCGTGAATAGTCATCAAAAGTTCAGGTTGGGAGGTTTCAAGAATTGGGATTTCCATATTGAGGGGTGGAATAATGGTAGAAGGTGTAGAAATAATAGGTGGAAAGGGTGAGGAAATAGGATTGGGAATAGGTGTAGAAGCTTCAGGGGGAGAAATTGTAGTAATGAGAGGAGTTTCTAGTTGGGGAATAAAAGAATGTGGGGATGTTGGGGTAGTGTGAAGTCCTGATGAGGTTGAAAGAATAGGGGCAATAGAGGGAAGGATAGAAATAAGCACTTCTGGAAGTACCAAGAGCATGCTGGTGGTAGCAGAAAGAATTTGAGACAAATTGATCTCGGAGAAAGAATATTGGGAAAACGATGAATAAAAAATGCTCCCAGCTAACTAGGTGGTAATAGCAGATGAGGTCATGGAAGTGAAAACATCCACAAGACAGGTGGAAGGATTGTTTTCCTCGTCTAGATCAATATGGATCTCATGCACTTCAACATTGGCTTGGGTAAATGGTTCTACCTACTAAATTGGAGGAATTTTTAGGACTTGTTGTTCAAGTTTCTCTGCCCTTTGCATTGCTTGTGGTGGAGGTTGAGGGATTTCTTCTTGTGGATGGAATTGTGGAATAGCCTCATGAACCTTCCACTTCTTCGCTGGACGTTCTGCCATTGTTGTTTGTGCTTCTATTTCAGAGCTAATCTTCTTCAAGTTTTTCTTGAACTCTGATACCTTGTGTAAGATCTCCAATGTGGAGGAAGGTTGTGCTTTCTAAGGGCCTTCAAGAACAACTTTACCTTTATCCTTTAATTTGTCAGCAGGCACAACATAAGAGTTGATTGATGCTTCCATGGCCTCCTTTTCTGCATTCTGCTTGTGTATATCCTCTTGCACTTTCAACTCGAGTTGTCTAAAATGTAAGGTAGAGGTTTTTAGCTCCTTCTGATACTAGAACAAGCAAGTCTTCTCTAGAGGATTGGGAATCTTGCTCACTACTTCTGAAAAATCAATAGCCCCTCTATAGAATAGAGTCATGAGGAACCTCTTAATGGACATATGGAATTTTAGTGTGCTCTTGGCCAGAATGATTGCCGGCAAAGACTTGGGATCATGCATTCTTTTGGGCGCCTCTCCTAAACTCATTTTTGTTATTGCATTGCCCAGGATTGCAATGTGAGTAGAATTTTGCACTATCAAGAATCCCAAATTCAAAGGGAACTTGGACCAACATTTCCTCTTAGATGATGTAAGCTTTGGGAAAACCCCATATATGACACTCTGATAAGAAATTTCTTATAAGACCGTTTTGTCTAGGACTATCCTCGGTAGCAGATGAACTGCATTACTGCCCCAAATCCAGATGTAGGAAAAGTACTCACCTACATACCAATCCCCCATGATAGAAATCAGAGCTCTAGCCTTCTCTAAAAAAGTCAGGGCATCTCCCTTGAAAATCATTTGGTACATTGACCCTATAAAGTGATCACAAATTTCATATATCAAAGGGACAAAGTTATCTTCCCACATATGTGAACAATAGATGTGGACCAATGGAGATGTCTTAGTCCAATTCCATTCCATGGCCAGGAATGAAGAAGTCACATAGAAAATGTCCATGACGTACCTTAACATGTAAAAAGTCGGCTTCCTGGATGTCGAACCCTTCTGATATTTTTCAATAGCTTCTTTGAACACTACTAACAAGATTTGTGCCCAGTTGAATGATTCACCTGTAAGTAATATGTGATGGGCTATAGGAGCCCATTCAACCTTGATCTCTGTACAGTTAGGTAAACCATATAGTCGACAAAACATGGCTGCTAGCAATGAGAATGGTTCTCTAAACCATGAAATGGGGTAGGCCTTGTCTACTTTGGGGATAAATTCGGCAGGGTTATCCATCCAGTATTTTATTACTTCCTCAAAGTCGAATTGGCTCATGGCTGCATCGAGAAATTTGGCTGTGAGAAGTTGTTGAGTAAATTTGAGAGCATAACTCTCGCAAATACATCTGGATGGAAAGAGGCCATAGGGGTTCCAGTATGGTCATTGAAAGACTGTTCTTTGGGGTTTGCATGGTCAAGTTCCCACTTGACCAGGCCAGTATACACCAAGAAAGGAGGTCTCGTTGCAATGCAGTGAAGCTGCAAATTGTTAATTTTAGCATATGCACGATGGTCATGGGTAATGGCAGAGAAGTCATCGTTGTCGAAAATGGCGTAAATCATGAACCAGTCAAGATGAAGGGTTTCAAATACTCACCCAATGGTGTTAGTGAAGAGACTGGCATTTGGGTCCTTGCTCTTTTGCTCGTTTAGGGCGGTCTTAGACCTGGTATTTCTGGACATATTGGCTAACTTGGAGGTAAATGCTGATTGAAATTTGGAAACCATTATTACAAATTTACCACAGCGAAAACAACAAAAAATAGTCGCTAAGAGAAAGAAACTTACCAATGGACAGCTTAGAGATCCAGGATTGGTGAGTTTAACCAAAAAAATCTGCAGTAAAAATCTCAATCCCAGTAGAAATTGCAAGTGGAAATGGGAAAGAATTCATAAATTCAAATGAATTAAATAAGCCAGGACTCAACGACAGAATAGATCTACGCTGTATATCTCGCAAAAAATGGACGATTGAGATTGAGGTGGGAAACTAAAATGCGGAGATGAATAACAACAAAAAACTTTAGATCTTGTGATTTTCACAATTCGCAATTGCGGGTTGCAGGATGCGGGATGAGATTAGCGATCAAGAAAAACTTTTAAAGTTCCGCAATCCACAAACCGCAAAATATTTGCGGGTTGCGGGTAAGCGATGTTGCTAAATATAATTTTATTGAGTTTCTGCTTTCTGCAATCAGAATTGCGGGTTGCAGAACCGAAAAAGGAAAAACATGTGAAAAATTACTTTTCCACTTTCATCAATCTACATTGCAGAATGTAGAAGGCGGAACACAAAATATAAATCCTTATTTTGAAAAGAATTTTTGCAATCTGCAATTCGCATTGTGGGTTGCGGGAAACAGATTTCCAAAACCCCCCAAAAAAAGACTTCCACAATCCGATCTCGGTTGCAGAATGCGAGTTGTGGAAACACAAACATATATAAAAGAAAAAAGAGCGCTTCCGCAACCCGCAAAACCAGAAAAACAAGGTTTTTCAAGGAAATTTTATTAAAACCAAAACACAGTACTTACAGTAAAGATGATACCAAATACCATAAGAAGATTGTGGCTTCAAAAGCCATGTTAAATGGAGAATAAGGCTCTCATTTTAAGCTGTTAAAATGAGATTTGTTGATGCCAACAACAGGCATGAACAAAAAAAAATGGAAATTATTAAGAGTGAAACAACCTGTGCCTTGGCAGTGTGGATTGCATGTTTTGGAAGTGGTCATCTTAATTGTTTTTTATAGACAGGCTTGGTGATATCTATTTGCCTCTGTTGTCAACTATATGCAAGATAAGAACAATTTTCCCTGGTAGAGTAAATACCATGTTTCAAAACTACTCTTACTGATTCCAAAATAGCATTTACATACAGGTTGCAAAATGAAACTCTCAATTTGACAATAAATAAGCAACTTGTAACTAAATACTAAATTTTTTAAAATTCAAGATTAAAATTCCAATTGCAAGAAGAAGATAAATTCAGAGCCACGGAAATACGAAGCAAATATTTTGCTACCACAATGAATGTTGAAAACAGTTAAGCAAACTGAAGGAATACCTACAAATTTGACAAAGTGGCAAAACCTCTGTTGCAAAATTTCTGGTGTAAACAAAGCGCAACAAAAACAATACAAGCAAAGCAAAGGAAAACAATAGGAAATATTGGTTACCTGAAGCTTTGTATATATGTGCAAAGCAAAGGCGGTGCAGCAACAAACCCGGTAAATCGAGAATTGTGACAAGATCTTCAACATCTTCATAAGCTAAGCTGCAATTAAGAAATAGGCCCATCGCTGAATCAAATGACAAGCTTTCTTGCATTAATGGAGCAACAATGCATTGATGAAGCATTAACATAGAGCATTCATGTCGATGAAGGGACATCGACAAAGTCTTGCGAAAAAGGAGATTGCAGAAAGGAGCTTACTGAAGGGTATCTGCGGAAATTGAGTTGTAGAAACTCAATTGCGAAAAGATTCTGTTGCAGAAAGAATGAGGTTGCGGAAACAAGCTTGCGGAAAGTTGTATTGTGGAAAGATAGTTTGCAGGACAAAAGTTATGGAATCGAGATTGCGGAATCGCATTGATAAATTGAAAAAGGGCCGAACTAAACTGCAATAAAGGACATTGGCAGAAAATATGAGCTTATCAATCGAGACATGCGGCAAAATAAATGAAATTGATCACCAAACGTGCAAGAAAAAATATGTCAAGACATAAGCCCATCAATCCAAAGGAGCTTACTGAAGGGTAATATGCATAAACGAAGTTGCAGAAACTCAATTGCGGAAAGAATGAGGGTGCAAAAGCAAGCTTGCGAAAAACTGTATTGCGGAATCACGTTCCTAAATTGATAAAGGACTGAACTGAGTTGTAGTAAAGGACACTGGCAGAAAAGATGGCCCTGTCAATCGAGACATAGAAAAAATACGAAATTGACCAAGAAATGTGCATGAAAAAATGTCAACGACATAAGCCCATCAATCCATTCATGCACAGGATCGACCGTAACACAAAAGACACCTGCCGAACCTCCTATTCGCCCAACAAACGAGACACGAAGCAACCAAGAATCTCCTGAGAGTGTGTCTCCATTGTGAAACACCTTCGATGTAAATATTAATAATTATTAAGAGACACTATTATTATTTAATATTATTTGCATTAAAATAACTTATTATTGACAATTCTAATTATATCAATAACTTAATATTTTCATTAATAATTCAACATTTCAATAACTTATAATTTATAATTACGCCGTAAGGCATTACCAAATGGGAGAGACTCCTCGCAGTTATTGCGATTTTTTTTTTAAACCGTCGATATATATCGTCTGACGATTCAGTGATTTGCCATCGTTGATTCAAACTCGGTAAGACAATTTTCTCAATGAAAATCGGCCAATCCTCGTCGATTTGATTGCAACCGTTGATAAAGCGTCATCGACGGCCCACGTGGAAAAGATGGGGGCGTAGCGGATCGAGACTTATCAGCCGTTGATGAGAGGCATTTGAATTGAAGCGCGCAGCATTGCTCACGGGGTCTTCTTAGGCGGTTTCCTGCACGAAATCGTTTTGGCAGAAATCGTTTTGGGCTTGGACTGCGGGAGTTTTGTGCAGAAATCGCCACCATATCGTCCCTCAATCATTCAAATTTGTGAGCTTGCGTGGTCTCTGTGTGGAAGGGCCGCATCGTATTTTGGTCTACGAATTCATGCCCAATGGGCCTCTGGATAGATGGTTGTTCGCTTCATGGATTGGAAGACCAGATATTCCATTGCCCCGCACTGCCACGCCGACTCAGCTACCATGGCTGGAGGCCTCGCCCAGGTGCCCTCCTTGTTATCTCGTTGCCCGACGATCAAGGGCAGGATCGACAGCTTCGACAGCTTCGCTTCCCTGGGCGACGCCACGGCCACGGCCACGGCCACAGCGACGCGATCTTGCACCACAGAGGACTTGGAGGTCGGAGGTTCAAGTCGCTCCAGGTGCTTCTGCCGCCCTTCGTGGTCGTATCGGTGCCGTGTTTCTGGTGGTACTTGAAGATGCTTCAGGCGGAGAAGCGGCTAGCATATTCGCACTCCGATAGCGACACGATCGTGGTTGTGGGCCTCTGGTTCGATTTCTTTGCAGCGCTGGTCTTTGTTACGGCCGTGGTCATATCGCTCAAGATCGCCTTTCCGCGCCTCGCGCTAGACCAGGTCGGCCTCAAATAATGGTGAAAACCAGCGTAAGCATAGCATTAAACCGGTCACTCTACATATGCTATTTGGAATTCTTCCCAAAAACCCAAATCAATTCGGCCATTAAAACTAATTATTATGAATCATGATGAGATATACCCAATTTGTTTGGAACATCCCAATCCGAAGCTCGGCCGGTTTCAAGTTCCCGTCTTTGAAATTATATCCCTCCAGTTTGGGCATGTGTGGGAGCTCGTCCACGAACATCTGAAGAGACGCAGCGAACATCTGAAGAGACGCAGTTACCTTATGCAAGATCTCCTCTGTTACACCATCCACAACGAAGAAACCCAAGAAGCAACGAAATCACAATCAAAACTGCATAGATGAAGATCTTTCGATCCATTTTCTTGATCGTCTTGTTCGGCAAGAAGATTATCGATCTGCACTCAGAGATATATAGTTGTCGACATCAATATATTCAACTTCAATCTTGATCCCTTTTGGCGTCCATGCCTTTATTCTTCCGCCCTAAAGAAAAAGACATAAAACAGAGGGCATGTTTGTGTCTACATCTTAATGCACCTGTGTCAAGGGGGCTGCATGCAGGTATGGTTTTTGTGCCACCTGGGGCGCATGCAAGTAGGATTTAGCGTTCCATCTGGGCGGCACGTAGTATGGACAAGTATGGACACGCGTAGGGATGTTGGAATTAAGGATTTAATTTTGTCCTTTTCCAATCTAGAATTAAAACATAAAAATTCCTTAATTCCTTATGTCGCGGAATGGTCCTACTGTCCAAGCCTTTTCCGGCTATAAAGCACTCCAAGTTCTACCTCCTTCCACGCATTTGTTCTCCTCTCCTTCTGCCTTCAACTCCCGGTATTCGAAGGAGAGTTGCGGTAAGCCTGAAAATTCTTGTTCCTGTTCTTAGATTTTATTGTAGGTTTGGCCT
>LPNX010027008.1:0-25576 GCA_001517045.1 Pseudotsuga menziesii
ACAGATCCTTTCAGAGTTTGGATTCGAGCAGCAGCAGCCTACTCCACTTTGGTGCGACAATCAAAGTGCCATCAAGCTTGCCAAGGATCCAGTTCTACATCAGCGCAGCAAACACATTGAGTTACACATGCACTTCATCATAAATCTTGTTCATGATCATGTTATTGAAGTGCTCTATTGCCCTACAGATGATCAAGTTGCAGACATCTTCACCAAGTCTCTTACAGAAGCGAAGTTTTGTACACTTCGGTCTATGTTAGGAGTTCAGGAATGTGTCATTAAGGGGGGATAGGCTCTAATGCCTCCTTCCTTCTCCTAATAGTGTCCTTTTATAAATCCTTTAATCCTATCCCAAGTTGTTCTTAAGGGGGGATGTTAGGATATTTAGACACTTAGGAGTTAGTTAAGATCAACTTGTGTAATATATCCGTTAGGTATAAGTGTGTTTCTTTAGTATGCATTTGTAAATATTCTAATCCGACGTTCACGATATGTTCTAGACATAGAGTGATCCGACGGTTCAACTTCTCTTAGATCATACCTACCATTGATCCGTGGCTTAACACCCGATTGGTCTATGATCTCTATTTAAAGAGCATAGAGGGTCCTTGGCTAGTTGATCGATTATGAGAAGCTCATGTAACTTTCTTTCTTTTGCATAATAAATTGCTCTGAAGTAGCTATTTGGCCGGGGCCGTGGACTGTTTCCCTCTCGAGGGTTTTAACCACGTGACAAACATTGGTGTATTGATCTGTGATCTGTTTGTGTGAAGCGGCTATTCTTGGTGTTCGGTCCTTTGGGAGTACCCTTTGTACCCTAACAATTACTGATCATTCAAATGACACACAGCAATCGATAACCATTGCAACTTACTGTAAATAAAGAAAGTTATCACAAAATCACACAACAGAATAAATAAAATACGTAATTAACTCAGCAATCCCTGTGGGAAGGCGAGCCCAGCCTTCACACAAAGATGCTAGAAGTAACACACGTTAAAATGCCAAGATATGAAGAATCAAGCTCCTTGTATTAAAAGTGGCAGATGACCACACAACCTTTGTCACAACTGATACAATAATTTGGTTAAAATTTCAACCCCTGGCTTGGAATAGTTCCTAGTCTTTATACCCTTACAATCATAACATCTTCCTACTATTATCGGGCAGCCATGAAGATCTCTGATCTTCAGGCTGCCCTAATTACGATGAGTTGTTACAGTCATGGCAAGATGAGAGCAAAAGATATAGGAAAGCTGTTATTTGAGCCAGAAATAATGACCATGATTAATTGAGAAGATACTCCATGGATTGCAGCTAATTTTGAGCAAAGGTGCACTATTGCCTCCAAATATGTCGCAGTCTGTTGTAGCTACCCTTGTACAGCTTGCATGGAATAATCCCCTTGGACCACGTTGTTTGGGAAATGATGAAATGGATGGCGATCAACTCAACAATGAATTTCCATTCCTCCTTTGGCATGTTCGGCCTTATACACCTGTATTCTTAACATCTCGAATTATCTTTATAAAACCACCATATGTTAGCATAATTTAAGATGTAAATCCCTGATTACCACAATCCTAAGCATTAATAAAATAATACAATGATTAACCATACCTGCGTGACTTGAGGGACCAAGTGAAGGAAAAACATCTGTTTGGTATGCATATGTTGGGCCCAGAAATGACCCCTTTTTGACCACCCTTATCTACCTCTTTTTGCCTTATCCTACTCTATCCTATTGCATGTCCTCATGCAACAACCTCCATTATTCTAAATCTGAATCTACCATTTTGCTTCGTTCATGGAGAGAAGAAAAGTTGTATGGGAATTCAAATGTCCCCTATTTTTCTACAAATCCCTTATGGACAACCCAATATCTCCAACACTTCTGCTCTTATGCTCTTGTTAATGAGAAATCTCCCCTGTACGGTTTTTCTGGCCACCAGATGAGAGGAAATTTAAATTTGAGTCCCATCCAATTAACCCCACATTCCCTCATGCATCCAACATAACCCTCAACCCTGGAAAGTGCTTATTCAAAATTCCTGTAATAGTAGGGGTCCCTATTTCTAAGGGTTGAAGAGGCAACCTGCCATTTGTGCTAGCTACCTTCCAAATCCACTCGTTGATGCATGGAAATCTGCCTGGTACAAGTAGAAATAACCCTTTCTTGAAGTTCCATTATATGTTGAGTTTGGATGGGACACGAGAATACACTCTAATTTCGAGCAAGGAGAAGACGAGGATTCTGAGGTTCACTTCGAATCCAAATATTAGAGTGGGCCTCATTATGAGAGAAATTTTAGAAAGACCTTTCCCAATGGACATGATTGCTCACAAAGGAGGAAAAAGCCCTCAGCTAAACATCACCTGAGAAAGGGACAGGATTCGAATGGTAGTCCAAAGGTCAATCCAACTCATGCAAATAAAGCTCACACAGCAAATTCTGGTCCTCAAAAACACTTCCCAGAAATGTTTCCAAGAATTTAGCTAAGGTTTCTATTTCATATGGCATCCCTTCTTTTACAGCCCTCAGTTTAAACCGAATGAACTGCTCAAATAAAAATATAGGGTAAGAGGAAGATGGTACTCTGGTACCCAACAATTCCTGAGAAAGAGTATATAGCTGATCTTTTTCCACCTGCATGGATTTGAACTTTTTAAGCTCCTTTAGCTCCTTCTGTAACTCCTCCCCATGGATTTTCTGGGTCATGAGTTCTTCTGCCCATTTTTCCTTCAATTTCCTGATGGTCTTTCTATGTTCAATGAGGGAAACCATCCCTTCTTGATATCTCTCTACCTGACTCCTCCACTTCCTTACTTCTATTCTCAGGATCGAGAGTTCTTTTGTCAACTTCAGGATTTCTTCTTCTTTAGGATGTTCTTCATTATCAGAATCCAAATTGATAAAATTTTGAGGAAGTTGATTCCATACCTTATCACCTGATGTGCCAAATTGAACATCCTATACTTGTGAGATCACTTTTGGGGGTGTTGGTTCTTGTGTAATAGCGTCCCTTCCTAGAATTTCTCCTGCAACAACTTCAACCATAGGTGTTTCTGAAACAACTTCTGGAGATGTTGGTTCTTGTGTAACAGCATCCTCTCTTTGTAGTTCTCCTATAGAAACTTCAGTAGCTAATTGCGAGGATGTTGGTTCTTGTGGGACAACTTCCTCTTGAATTTTAATCTCCTTATCTACCTGATTATCAGCTGCAGCTTCAATAGTGGGATGCAAGGCTGCTGGTTCTTATATAACAGATCCCCGCCCTTCTCTTTCTTCATGCTGCTGGGATTGTAGAGTTGCTTTCATGTCTTTTGCAATATGGAGCTATTCTTTGAGGATTTCAGTGTCCCCCGAGGATTGTGATTGCATTTGTTCATCCTCTCCTAAATCCAAATCAGGAATGATGTCCATCCCGGGATTGAATTCTTGTTGCATCCTGAGAGTCTCCACAAAAATTTCCAGGGATGTTGGTTCTTATGTAGCAACATCCTAGTTAAATTCCTCATTTTCTTGCTATTGGGATTCCATTTCTATTATCTCTATGTCCTGAGACAGTTCAGGAGTCATAGTGCAAACTTCTTCATTAAATTCCATAATAATTTCAATCCCTCGTTCTTCTTCCCCCATTTGGGTGGCAACTTCAACGAGAATATTCAAGGATGTTGGTTCTTGTGTATCAACGTCCTATTCAACCTCATCATAATTCTATTGCTGGGGTTCCATCTCTATTAGTTCTGTGTCCTGAGAAGGTTCAGGAGTCACAACGCAGACTTCTTCAACAAAATCAGGAATAACCTCGGCCTCTAGTTCATCTGTCCCAATTTGGGTGGAAACTTCAACAGGAATATTCAAATATGTTGGTTCTTGTGTATCAGCACCATGTTTATCTGCTACTTCCCTTTGCTAGAGTTTCTCTTGGGGAGTTTCACCATCCCTCCAATTAGTTTGTCCTTGTTCTTCCACAGCTGTAGGTACGGGTTGTTGTGTCACAAAGGCACAAACTATGGCTTTGTAACCTGACTAGTTAAAGATTTATCCACACACAGGACAAACCACTCTTTATTCCTCATCACCATCCTCAACAAGAGTTGATCCTTCTAATTGGTCTGCAGCCTAAACCAGTGTGTGCAGCTTCCTTTCCACCTGTCTCCTGCATGCTTCCTTCCAACTTTCTAGTTCTTTCCATAGTGATTGTACTTCCTCCTTTAATAACCCATTTTCATACAAAAGTCCCTCAATTTGAGGTTCTTCTGCAGACGGTTCTTGTGGGGCATCATTTGCTTTGGGTCTTTGAGTGGGAATTCAATCTGTGCTTCTATGGTTTCCCATCTGGCCCTTGCTGCTTCTGCTGTTGCAACTGACCTGGTTCTTTTTCGTCTTATTGGTGGTGATGCCCGTATTTCTTCTTTTGATCTCCTCCTTTTTCTCCATGGTGCTTGAATTTCCATATTTGCAGCTGATGTGGAAGGGATATCCTTTGTCTCAGCGTTTTCCTGTTATTCCTCAATCAGAGTTCCTCCCCATTCAGGGGAAGATTCAATGGTCAACACCTCCATGTTTTCTTCTCTTATCATGGCTCTAACATCCTCGGCTTCAACTATCGTAGCATCTAATGCTACACCAGTTTCATCCTCTACTGTCAGAGCTTCCATATTATTTAATCTCTCTACAGGGTTTTCTTGTGCATTTTCCTCGAATTGTGTTGCTTTGTCTTCTGACTGATCCTCTGATCCAATATCATTCCCCCCCCCCCAACTAAATTGGAGGGACTCCCAACCTCCTGTTGTTTGACATTTCCCCCCAACTTTTGATTGGTAGGCTCTTCTTAGTTTTGAATAGGCCCCACGAATACAGGTACTTCTACTTCTTCTTCTATTGGAACGCCAAGCAAAAGGGCGGGTTCCTAAATTTGACCTGTGAATTGCTCCTAGGTCTGGTTCCGTTGAGCTAAGGACAGTAAAATTATTAATTTGATTAGGCCATGGTGGGTAAGGGAGGAGTTTGGATGCTTGGTTATTCTAACAAACCCCACCGTATGGTGTAAATCATTTAATAGGTAAAATGGAATGTTCAATAAGGCCCTATGACAGAGATGAGATAATAGAGGAAATTCAGAGTAATAAACTGTTTGATATATACCTTCACAAGTGATATACTTCTTGAGGAAAATTGCTACTTGATCCCATGGCCAAGGTAGTGACTGTAATTCTATCCCTCTCCGTGATTGCCGAATGTTCTCCCCCTCTCTCAGAAAATCCTGTACTGCAACATCATTGGGGGTTCTTCGACCAATCCAGGCTTTGCCCACCTAAGGAAGGCCGGTGACCTCAACCACTATTGCTTCAAAGACTTCGATATGTAACCCCCGAACCTCTGAGTGGGTTTCTGTAATATTTAAGGAAAATTATAGAGTTGTCTCATGATGAAACCCATTCAAGCATTGGAAGAATTCAATCCAGCCTGCAGGTTCAAAAATACCGAAAAAATTGGCATTTTTTCTTAGTTATCATGTATTGGGAGGTTCATGCTGAGCTGGGATACCATGTTTGTTTGAATTTAGAAGTGTGTCTCAGTCTGTCAGATTACAGGTCCCGACAATGGAGGTTAGAGCACAGAGTATGCATGAACAGCTGAGAGTGAAGTTGGGTAAATTCATAAAGTTTCAGAGCATAGAAATGTTTGGAATTTTATCCCAAATTAGGAAAGGTGGCGGTTATCAGGTAACATAAATAGCCATTAAGTCATATGAGTGGATAGTTAACGATATGCAGGTGTAATAATGGGCACGGAAAGGAAGGTATGATTAATGTTGTCAAATCTAGTTAACGCTTAATCAAGTAAATAATCAGAACCATACCTTCGAAAATATGCAATGAATGGTGACCTTTGGAAAATATTAGCACATGTGAAGTGCAGCCATTTAAATTTAATCATTATTGCAGGTATGCTGGAATGACCTTTTCTGCCGACGAACCAAAACCATTGTGTTAATTTTTTCAGAAACATAATGAATACTGAAAAAAATAATCGAGATCTTCAGCATCAGAAATTGGAGCCTGATCTAGAGGAGTCGCTAACCAAGGTTGCTAAGAATTCTGCCAAGAATGGAGGAGTCGCAGCCGCAGACCATAGAGAAATCAAGTAGTTTAGCAGAGTCACAGCCGAGAATTATAGAAAAATCAGCCAGTTTTGGCAGAGTTGCAGCTGCAAAAAAAGGTGAAAATGGACCAAAGTGAAAGGGTGTTGCAGCTGCCGAAAAAGGTGAAAATGGACCAAAGTGAAATGGTGTCGCAGCTGCCGGAAAAGGTGAAAATGGACCAAAGTGAAATGATGTCGCAGCTGCCGGAAAAGGTGAAAATGGACCAAAGTGAAACGGTGTCACAACTGTCAGAAAAGGTGAAAATGGACCAAAGTGAAACGATGTCGCATCTATTGGAATCGGAAAAAGGCATTAAGGTGACAATGTTGTAGCTGTGGGGAACGGGGTAAAGGGCAGGAATTTATTGTGTTGCAGCTGCAGAGAATGGAGTAAAGGGCGGGAATTTACGGTGTTGTAGCTGCACGGAATGGGGTGAAGGGCAGGAATTTACGGTGTTGCAGCTACAGAAAGACGAGAAAAGGCAATGATTTTAACGGTGTTGCAATTGCGCAGAATGGGATAAAGGAATGTGTTTTTTTAGTATTGCGACTGCAACAGATTTGTTCAAGGAATTTTCTTTTGATGCAGGGAGTTCCAGAAGGACGACCCTGGTTAATAGGCCCGATAAAGACCACCGGTCCTTCGGTGCTTCCCTGCACATTTTTTTTTTTTTAAATGGATCAAGTGCAAAAGAAAAAAGATTTAAAAAAAAATCAATTTATTTATTTACAAAAAAAATTGTGTAAGATTTGCAGCGATTATCTAAGGATTAACAGGGGCAGAGAAAGATTCCTGCCCTTGTTCTAACTGGTATTCTGGATCGGCTATAATATGGGAAGTGAATGCGTCTTTTGAAATGGGCTTATGGTACAATCGTAGCCTATGACCATTAGCAAATAATGGTGCACGGTTCTCATCAATGGTTACCAGGTGGACTGTACCATTATCAAATACTCTGTCTACCAGGTATGGGCCCAACCATCTTGTGTGTAATTTACCCTTGAAGTCACTTTTGAATCTTGAATCGTATAATAGTGCCTAGTCTCCTTCGCAGAAGACTTTCTTTTTGATGAATCAGTTGTGCCAATTGGATCTCTGTTGCTGGATTAATAATGTCTAATCCACAAAAGCTAAACAATTCTCATCAAGTTCATTCAATTGATTCAATCTTCTCTTATGGGCTTTGGTCACATCTAATTTTACCTCCGTAGCTGTCTTCAAAGTCTTAATTTCAAATTCAATCGGGAAGACAACACTTTTCCCATACACTAAGTCATAAGGAGAGAAACCTGTAGTATTGTGCCAAGTAGTATGATATGCCTAGAATGCTTATGGAAGTCTATCAGCCTAATTTCTACGATGGCTCTTGACCGTTTTGGTAAGGATGGATTCAATAACTTTGTTAGTTCTTTCTACCTAGCCATTGGCTTGGGGATGGTATGGTGAAGCTATCTGGTGCTGAATATGGTTCTTTCATAGCAGAGCTTCAAATTGATGTGACACAAACTGAGGTCCTCCATCAGTAACCACTTCCTTGGGTACTCTAAAATGGGTAAATATTTCACCATACAGGAAATCGATCACAGCCTGGTAATTGGCTTTCACCAAAGCCACAACTTCCACCCATTTCGTCATGTAGTTGGTATAGACCAAGATGTAGGCTTTCTGCCTGGAATGAGGGCTAATAGGACCAACAAAATCTAAGGCCCATCTGTCAAAGCGTTCAACCACCATTTGCAGTTGAAGAGGCATTTTATCCAATCTATTAGGTTGGCCCATCCTCTGGCAGCTATCACAAGACTGGACATATGTCTTTTCATCCCTAAAAAGGGTCGGCCAATAGTAGCCCATTCTCAGCACTTTGTGTCCTGTCCTCCTGTCTGCAAAATGTCCCCCACAAGGCTCATCATGGCAGGCCTTCAAAATATGGAATATTTCATCTTCTCTTACACATCTTCTGATCTCAAGATCAGGGCCTGTGTAGAAGAAATGATCGTCTATCCAACAATACTTGGCACTTTGTTGAATAATTTTTGTCTTTTCTCTTTTGGACAAATGTGTTGGAAGCTTCCCTATAGCCAAGTAGTTATCAACATCTGCATACCAAGGGGAGTGAGCTGAAACTGCAAATAAGTGTTCATCTAGAAAAAGAGTCCTCAACAGGAAAATTATCATCAATGTTAGTAAAACGAGATAAGAAATCAGGGACAACATTTTCCTTTCCAGGTCTGTCTATAATGGTGATGTCAAATTCTTGTAATAATAACAGCCACCTACTTACCCTAGCATTGGTAACAAATTTATTTATTAGATATTTGATGGTCGAGTGGTCAGTGTGCACAAATGTAGGATATCCAGTGATATAATGTCAAAATTTGTTAATGGAGTAAACAATGGCTAAAAAATCATTCTTGGTAACAGTATAATTAAGTTCGGTAGGGGCTAGGATTTTACTAATATATTAAACTACATAAGGTGCTTGACCATCACGCTGCACTAAGACTACTCCAATGGTAGTATCAGAGGCATCTGAAGAAATGTGAAAAGGCAGGGTCCAATTGGGCCCTATTAGGATGGGATTTGTGGATAGCTTCTCCTTAAGTTTAACAAACATTGTCTGGCATGCCTCATTCCAAATAAATTTCACATCCTTCATTAATAATGAAAACAAAGGAGAGGCAAGTTTGGAAAAGTTTTCTATAAATATTCTGTAGTATCCATCATGCCCTAAGAAACTTCGCACTTCTTTTTGAGTTACACGAGTGGGTTCCACTTAGATGCCATCAACAGAGATAAAATTCCCCAACACCACTCCTTCACGCATCATCATATGGAACTTTTCAGTGCTCAAAGATAGCTGGGTCTGTTCGCAATGAGTTAAAACCTTTTCCAAATTTTTCAATGCTTCTTCAAAATATTTGCCATAAGGAGTAAAATCATCCATTAAAATTTCCATACTATCATTAACTAATTCTGAAAAAATTCCAATCACAGCTCTTTGAAATGTGGTTGGTACATTGCATAAACCAAAGGGAAGCACTCTGTATGCAAAAGTTCCCTAGGGACAGGTGAAGGTAGTTTTATCCTGGTCTTCAAGAGCAATCTAGATTTGATTGTACCCGCTAAACCCATCCAGGAAGGAGAAGAACTTCTTCTTAGATAAGGTGTCAAGTACTTGATCGATGAAAGGTAGAAGAAAGTGATATTTCTGTGTTTCCTTGTTCAGCTCTCTATAGTCCACACAGACTCTCCATTTACCATTCTTCTTGGGTACTATTATGAGTGGAGACACCCACTCGCTGTCTGAAATGGGATATATAAATCCTGCTTCCAAGATTTTCTGAATTTCTTCCTTCACTATGTCCCTAAGATTGGGGTTCATTTGGCATTGAGGCTGGCACAGAGGCTGGGAGTCACTTTTGATATAAATGTGATGGGTGCATAGATTGGAGGGGATGCCCCTCATGTCCGTGTACTCCCAGGAAAATTCCCCCTTGTGTTTTTTAAGAGAATCATTAGGTGCTTATGTTCATCTGGGGAAAGGTTGGGCTTAATATTCAGGGTTTTTCTAGACTCTACCTCGATAGGAACACTTTTCGAATTTTTCAACACTGGAACTATGTGAGTGTCACTGACTAATGCCTCTTCTATGAGATTTTCTTGTTCCTCTTCACCTAGAGTAGCATTCAGGATTTGATAAATTTTCTTATTGACAGAAGTGGGTTCGCTGATGAAATTATTAATGGAATCATCTTCAGTTTCATCTTTAAAAGTTAAGGCCTTCCCTATCGTTAATAATGGTTGAACACCCTCTTCTTCCTCTAGCTCCATCCATAACAAATTTTTAGCTTCTAATCTCGGTCGAGCTGGAGGATAGAGAGTGAGGTTCTTTATCTCGGTTCCATCTGATATGGTCATAGACCCAGATTGACAGCTGATGCAAGCATCAGCTGCAGCTAACCAGGGCCTTCCCAGGATCAATGGGTGTCCTCCTAGCTACGACTTAGGTTGTAAAACCAAGAAGTCAATAGGATACTCCCAAGAATCAACTGAGATAATGAGATCATCCAAGATTCCTTCAGGTTTAATAGTGGATCTATCTGCTAGTTCTAAAATGGTAGGAGTTGGCCTGAGATTAGTGAGCCCAAGTTTTTTTACAGTTTCAATAGCCATAACGTTAATTATGGCTCCTAAGTCTACCAGTATGTTGAGTATTTGTGTGTGCCCAATCTGCACAGTGACAGTGGTATTCCCAAGGTCATCGTATTTGGCCAAGAGGGTTTTTCCCATTATTAATGTAGATAATTTCCCTATGACATGAACAGTGGGAGGATCCATGGGTTTCCTTCCTGGTTTCCTTGTACATAGATCTCGAACAGTTCTGGCATAGATAGGTACGTCTTGAAGGGCCTAAAGGAGTGGAATTTTAACATAAAGATTTTTTAACTCTTCTAAGAGGTTAAACTGAGGTTGTCCCACTACCTTTGGTAACATTAATCTTTCAGGGTATGGTGGTTCCCTAATAAACTATGTAGGTTGTGTGTCGATAAATGTGTCTTTTTGTGTCTCGGCCATCATATTAGTAGGATGTTCAGCGTATTCAATAATGGGGGTCACTGTATTGGATAAATACTATGGATTCATCCCTTCTTCATGCATAGAGGATGGAACATCCTCAATGATCAAAGGCTCCACTACCTTTCCTAATCGTAAGCGGATATCATTGTAGGGTATAGGAGTAATGGAGTAAGAAGGCATGTTGAAAGTCTCAAACTGATGGACTGCTTTATTATTTGGGTTAGGGTTAGGTTGAGCAGGCAGCTGTGGTCGTATAGGCATATTGGGGACAACATTATTCTGGAGTTGCAGTTGCGACTGCTAATAAGGCTGAGGATATTGTTGAGGAGGGTATGGTTGTTGAGGAAACGTTTGATGTGGAAGTTGTGGAGAGGGTTGGTTATGGGGAAACTGGTTCCCTGGATGGAAATTCTTCCATCCAGGAGACCAAGAATTTTGTTGGTTTGGTGGTTGTGGTGGTTGTGCCCAGGGGTTCCAGGAGTTAAAATTTTGCATTGAAGGTTGAGAGGGGTACCATTGAGGATTAGAATAAGATGAAGGGAATTGTGTATTCATATGTTGCATATTATTCCAATTATTCATGTTATTCAAAAATGGAAATAAGTCTGGAGTCATACCTTGATTTCGAGGCTGCTAGGGATTTTTCTGTGCAATAAAGTAAGTTGGTTCCACATCTGGAGTTAATTCCTGCAGAACAACCTTCACTTGAGGTAGTGACGGAAATGCTTTTGTGTCATGGTTCAGCTTGCACAGCTGACACACTTCTACCTTGTCAAGTGGGCACTCCTTCAGAGGGTGGTTTTTCCTACATCTAGGGAAGAATACACCTAGTCTGAGATCCTCTACTACTTGTTTCTACTTTTCCCTCTAGACATCTATTTCCAAGGAGATGGAGCTCATCATTTCTATTTTGAAATTTTTGAGGAGATTTCCTATCTTTGCACGGGTGGATCCTCCATTAGATGACTTTTGTGTTCTGTCAAAGACATCACATTCTAATTTGTCCCATTTTTCCTGTTTGTTATTCTTGGAAGATCCCAGGGAATACCTTTTGCATAGTTCCACGATCTTTTCAAAGGACTCCTTGGAGATATCCCCCTTTCCTAACAAGTTTAACATGTCTAGGAAATCATCCCTAATCCCGCGAAGTAGTATTATTTTGAGCACATCTGACCCCATATTAGTTTGTCCAGCTCTCTACACATTATATAAAATCCTTTCAACAAAATCTTCCATACTTTCATCGTCCTTCTGTACCATTTTAAACAGTTCTTCTCTCTTATCCTTGGTATTGCAATACTCCTGATATTTCTCCAGGAACACTTGTTTCATCCTGTCCCAGTTAGTGACAGTTCCGCCTCCCAGGATCATAAACTAACGTCATGCATTGTCCTTCAGAGTGGAAGGGAAAATTTTCAGCTTCTATGCATTGGTGGTGTAGTCATAGCTGTGACAGAGGATGTAAAATTTGAAAATAAATTCATCCAGATCCTCTGTCGCTTTTCCATAAAAGCGAGTCAACACCGATGGCGATATATTTTTCATGGGGGCTATCCCTTCTGGCTGTTGAATTGGGAACTGAAGTGTAGCAACCGTCCATTCAAGCGTGGAATTACCCTCATGATGATGATTTTCTCCCATTGCTTCTTCCTCTTTGGGATCGCGTCTGTTGCTCATATTTTCCTCTGTTTTATCCTCTTCGTCCTTCCATTGGTCGTTGAATTTCTGATGGAACTATGTCCACTCCTCTTCAGTCACAACCTTCCTGTTAATGTGATATATCAAATCTCAATCAGTCGATCCTACAGTACTAGCTCGATCTTCCTCCGCATGGGTATCCGAGCGTGTTGCATCTCCTTGTGTGTTCTCCACTTTAGATACTGACGTTGTCACTCCACGGGTGACAGGGCTTCTTCTGATGGGTGTTTCCTGATAGCGAGCCCCAGTAGAAGAATTGGTTCTACCAACTAGGTCATCAATGAATGTTCTTCTCCCCAATGCTAGATTTCTCCCATGGCCTCGACCACCTGAAACGTTAGTGTTCTGTGGGGTTCTGGGATTTATAAGATGGTCATGTTGTACCCTTATTGTATTCATGCAACCCAAAACATGCAAACTAAAAAAATTGAAGAAGAATGAATAAAGATAATTACTGGATGCAACTACAATAGTGTATTACTGGATCCTACAGTACTAACTCTGTCTTCCTCTGCATGGGTATCCTAGGGTGTTGCAGCTCCTCGTGTGTTCTCCACTATAGATACTGATGCTGTCACTCCAGGGGTGACAGGGCTTCTTCTGATGGGTGTTTCCTGATAGCGAGCCCCAATAGAAGAATTGGTTCTACCAACCAGGTCATCAATGAATGTTCTTCTCCCCAATGCTAGATTTCTCCCATGGCCTCGACCACCTGAAACGTTAGTGTTCTGTGGGGTTTTGGGATTTATAATATGGTCTCATTGTACCCTTATTGTATTCATGCAACCCAAAACATGCAAACTAAAAAAACTGAAGAAGAATGAATAAAGATAAGTACTGGATGCAACTACAATAGTGTCTAATAATTATCCTCCCTGGCAATGACGCCAAAATGTTGGGCACCCTATATGCAAGTTAATTAAAACCAACATACAGAGTGTTCAATATAAATTGTCAACCCATGGAAGTCTCTTATTTCAAGGATAATATGCACTGTATATGCTTCAAACACTAGGTAGTTGATGTTGTAAGTAAATGATCCTACTTTCCTCTTCAGCCACACTCATCCCTTAATTTAATTTACTTTCTCAAGAATACAATCACAAGTACCTTCTTACGATTCTTAATCTAGAATTAAAAGATTCAGGAAATAAAATCTAGATTACTTTTGCAGAAAGTAAAATCCCTAATTACCAAACCATCTAAAGATCCATCCAACTATCTTGATTCAGTTATTCTAGAAATTCAAAGCACAGGAATTAAATTCTCCTATTCTAGAAATTTAAAGTACAGGAATTAAATTCTGCAATTATAAATGCGAAGGAACAAACTGCAAAGATCTAAAGAAAATAAAAATTGAAATAACTAGGGATGAACAGGGTTGTTACAGCTATCACACAGTTGCATAAAAGACAATTAACCTATACAGTCAACTGACACACCACACCACTGCACTTTTATAAGAGATGCAATTACTGATCATTCAAATGACACACAGCAATCGATAACCATTGCAGCTTACTATAAATATAGAAAGTTATCACAAAATCACACAATAGAATAAATAAAATACCTAATTAACTCAGCAATCCCTGTGGGAGGGCAAGACCAGCCTTCACATAAAGATGCTGGAAGTAACACATGTTAAAACATCGAGATCTGAAGAATCAAACTCCTTGTATTAAAAGTGGCAGATGAGCACACAACCTTAGTCACAACTGATACAATAATTGGGTTAAAATTTCAACCCCTGGCTCGGAATAGTTCCCAGTCTTTATACCCTTACAATCATAACATCTTCCTACTATTATCGGGCAGCCATGAAGATCTCTAATCTTCAGGCTACCCTAATTACAATGAGTTGTTATAGTCGTGGCAAGATGAGAGCAGAAGATATAGGAAAGCTGTTATTCGAGCCAGAAATAATGATCATGATTAATTGAGAAGATACTCCATGGATTGCAGCCAATTTTGAGCAGTGGTGCACTATTTCCTCCAAATCTTTCACAGTCTGTTGCAACTACCCTTGTACATCTTGCATGGAATAATCCCCTTGGACCACGTTGTTTGGGAAATGATGGAATGGATGGCGATCAACTCAACAATGAATGTCCATCCCTCCTTTGTCATGTTCGGCTTGATACACCTGTATTCTTAACATCTCGAATTATCTTTATAAAACCACCATATGTTAGCATAATTTAAGATGTAAATCCCTGATTACCACAATCCTAAGCATTAATAAAATAAGACAATGATTAACCATACCTGTAGACTTGAGGTACCAAGTGAAGGAAAAACATATGTTTGGTATGCATAATAGAGTAGGATAAGTCAAAAACAGGTAGATAAAGGTGGTCAAAAAGGGGTCATTTTTGGGCCCAACAAGGTTGCCATGCAAAAAACAATGAGACCACCCAACTATACAAAATCCACACTTTCATGAGGAAAATTTTCAGAAAAGTGATCAAAATTGGTCCCAGCGGCCTTAAGAGAATTGGTCTCAGTAGCCTTAGTTAAAATTGGTCCCAGCATCCTTAAGAGAATGCCCACCACAATTCATGGTTTGAGAAGAATGCTCGCAACATGGTACCTTCCTATAGCTAGTTGGTTTGGCTACCTATTCATTATTTGATCTTGCTTTAATATTTCTTGAGGAGAAAGATAAAGGCCTGCCAAAACAAGGTTTTTCACCAGTAAATGTAAAAATGGTTAAGTAGCCTCAGAAAGATGCCTGCCCTAAATTATGGTTTAGAGTAAATTCTCGCAACACATGGGAGTCTTGTAGATTGGTCTTCGGCCTACCTAACCATGTCTTCAGATTGTCTTGGAAGTGGATGAAGAAAACGTTATGGACCTTCCAAAAGGGTGTTTTAGGCAGATTAGACCAAATTGAGAAATTTGTCTAAGTATGGACTTGGTGTTAAATCTGCCCAAGTGGCCTTAAGAAAATGCATGCCATGCCTCATAGGATGATGTGGAAAATGTATTGAGAATGTGAGTCTCTGAGAGTCTTGTATGGAGCATACAACCATGTCACTTGCCTCACCAAACTACAACATATATTTAAGGAAGAATTGGTCCCAGTAGCCTTAGTCAAAATTGGTCCCAACAACCTTAAGAGAATGCCCGCCACAAGTCATGGTTTGAGAAGAATGCCCGCACCATGGTACTGTCCTATAGCTAGTTAGTTTATCTACATAATAATGATTTGACTTTTATTTAATATTTCTTGAGGAGAAAGATACAGGCCTGCCAAAACAGGGTTTTTCAATAGTGGATGCAAAAATGGCTAAGTAGCCTCAGAAAGATGCCTGCCCTAAATTATGGGTTAGAGAAAATGCCCAAAGCACATGGGGATCTTGTAGATTGGTCTTCTTCCTACCTTACCATGTCTTCATATTTTCTTGGAAGTGGATGAAGAAAAAGTTATGGACCTGCAAAAAGGGTGTTTTAGGCAGATTAGACCAAATTGAGAAATTTGTCTGAGTATGGAATTGGTGTTAAATCTGCCCAAGTAGCCTTAAGGAAATGCCTACCATGCCTCATAGGATGACGTGAAAAATGTATTGAGAATGTGAGTCTCTAGAGTGTTGTATGGAGCATACAACCATGTCACTTACCTCACCAAACTACAACATATATTTAAGGAAGAATTGGTTCACGACGGCCTTAGTCAAAATTGGTCCCAGCAGCCTTAAGAGAATACCCGCCACAATTCATGGTTTGAGAAGAATTCCCGCACCATGGTACCTTCCTATAGCTAGTTGGCTTGGATACCTATTCATGATTTGAGTTCTCTTTAATATTTCTTCAGGAGAAAGATACAGGCCTGCCAAAACAGGGTTTTTCACCAGTGGATGCAAAAATGGTTAAGTAGCCTCATAAAGATGCCTGCCCTAAATTATGGGTTAGATTAAATTCCCACAGCACATGTGGGTCTTGTAGATTGGTCTTCGGCTTACCTGAACCTGTCTTCAGATTGTCTTGGAAGTGGATGAAGAAAAATTTATGGACCTACCAAAAGGGTGTTTTAGGCAAATTAGACCAAATTGAGAAATTTGTCTAAGTATGGACTTTATGTTAAATCTGCCCAAGTGGCCTTAAGGAAATTCCCGCCATGCCTCATAGGATGATGTGAAAAATGTATTGAGAATGTGAGCCTCTAGAGTGTTGTATGGAGCATACAACCATGCCACTTGCCTCACCAAACTACAACATATATTTAAGGAAGAATTGGTCCTAGCAGCCTTAGTCAAAATTGGTCCCAACAACCTTAAGAGAATGCCCGCCACAATTCATGGTTTGAGAAGAATTCCCACACCATGGTACTGTACTATAACTAGTTGGTTTGGCTACCTATTCATGATTTGAGTTTTCTTTAATCTTTCTTGAGAAGAAAGATACAAGCCTGCCAAAACAGGGTTTTTCAACAGTGGGTGCAAAAATGGCTAAGTAGCCTCATAAAGATGTCCGCCCTAAATTATGGGTTAGAGTAAATTCTTGTAGCACATGGGAGTCTTGTAGATTGGTATTCGGCCTACTTGACCATGTCTTTAGATTGTTTTCTTCAATCATGGGTAAGACAATCTAAGAAATCATTTATTGGACCGCCAACAGTAAGTATGCCCTAATTTTAAATGGTTTCTAATTCTACTTTCATGTTATGGTGTGAGGACTCATAATCTGTTTTTAACTACTAAATACTAATATGTTCTCGCAGTTCAGTAATCATCTTCCAATATCAAGGCCAATAAGCAAACATGGTAAAGAGGATTTTTGTGAATCACATCACTTCAGAAGGCGAGAGGCCAAAAATAATGTTCAAAGAAGAAATAACAGTAAGACTCTAAGTGTTTCATCCAAGAGGAAAGTGGTAGCACAAACTGATCAAACACGAGAATTGAATGGGGCAGCTGGTGTTGAAATACCTATGATGGCGACTGAAAAATACTATACAATCAGTGTTTCATCCTCAAGAAATGAAGCAGGGAAAATCAATGAATTACAAGAAGTGTATGGAGCAGCTGCTATTGATATGCCAATGATGGACGCTATGACTCACAATAAAAAGGGTGTTCCATCCTCAGTAAATGGTACAGGGTAGAGTGGTGAAAAACAAGAAATTCAAGGGCCAGTAGTTGATATCCAAAAGATGGATGCTAGGAATCCTATAAAACCTGATGTCATTATAAGAAGTGTGAGACAAGCCAAAAATAAAAAATTCCTAGATGATCGAAATGCAACATTGTATGCAAAATGGTGAAAGAAACTTATGTTGCAATAAGCATTTCTAGTGATCTTGCCGTACTGAAAATTTATTCTATTGTGCTAACATTTATGTTACCAAATTTTGGAAATGTAACAAATGATGGAAGGCATATTAAATATTTTATTTTTTTTCAGTAATAAAATTACAGTTGTTTTCTGTGTTTGCTTATATTTTGTAAATTTTTGTCTTTTTTAGGCCAGTTCTATAGGCATTACAACGTTGGGTTATTCATTAAAATTTGGTTGCATGAGTAGAATTGTATGACATTGTTCCAGAATTGGAATTTCAGTTTCATTAGATAAAGAAACTTACATAAATACAACAATACATAGCATCAAAATTCTCATAAATAACTTGAGAGTTCTCAATCCATTATCCCCATAATATCCCTATAATATCAACAGTTCCAAGCAAACAGCTAGGATCTACCTATGTCACCAAATCTACTGACATCTCATATCCACTAATCACTATCACTCTTTTAATTTCTTACAAATTCAAATATATATGCCTATAGTACATAAGTTAAGTTTTCAATTTTGATATTGTTAACTTTATGGCCTATTATGTACACTTATTGAAAAGTTAAATTCAAAATTACCATTCACATTAAATGCATCAAAAACATATACATTACTGAGAAATACACACACACACATAAATTTATGTATTAAAACTTGAAATGTATTTACATACACATCATATATAAATAATGTTATTCCATAGTTCTAGGCTGCTTGGGAGGTTTAGGATGCAAGTCTTCCTTTTCTAGACTAGATAAATTTGTGCATTCTAGTCTCTTGGCTTGTCTAGAAGCTTCTGGTTCTTCAGAAGCTGCAACAAGTGCATGTTCTGATTTTCATTCTAATTCTTTCACTTTTGTTGCACATTTGTGCAAACTTTCTCTCAATCTATCTTTGTATTGGATGTACTTCTTTATCAATTCCACATTCTTCTTATTTTTCTCTTTGTGTTCTTGTTCATTTTGCTGAAGATGATCATTTTCACATTTCAACTCAGACTGAACTTGGGTCATTTTTTTCCTGAGCTGATCTGTCTCTATCTCCAACTCTTTTTCCCTCAATTTTGTATTATCTGGAGTATACACAATTGCTACTCGCTGAAGCATGTTGTTCTTCTGCAGAGTGGGAATTTGGGATTTCAAATCTTCTATCTCAGACTTACATCCCAAATGTTGTGATTCTCTATCCTACAGTATTTTCAATATGAGCTCTTTAATCTCATTGTCCCTCTCGGCTAGCTTGTTTGTCAATGTTTCTTTTATGGTTGACCACGCAGAGAGATCAGCTCCAGCACTCATTACTGCACTAGCATCCATCAAGGAATTCTCTCAAATTCTTAAGAAGGCACAATAGTTTTGTAACCCCTTTTTGACTTCTGCATGAGCTTGTATTGCGTTAAAATATACGTCCAGTTCCTTCTCTCTGTTTTGCAGGGAACTCTCATACCTTATTAAATCCTATTGGTGTGCTGACATATCATAAATTTCACCAGAAATCAGATGCCTACTATGTCCCTTACCAATTTCAGATTCTTTTAACTTTTCAACTCCTCTAGTCTATAGTTCTTCAGTAATCTTTTCAAGTTCAACTATTTTTCCTTTCAACTCTTCATCTTTCTTAGCAATTATGTTTTTCATGTTTTCCTCTTTTTTTCTATATTCATTTATCTCAAGTTGATGTTTATTGTAGTCTTCAGCAAGGCTATTTTGAAAGTCAGACTTCATTATTTCAATTATTATGTTTAACTTATTGACTTCAGTTGGCCGATAACAGTCCTTAGAGGGGAAATGTCCAAAACCTCTGGTCAATGTTTCAGCTCATCTTCCAGTCTCTTTATGGTTTCTTCATCTTTCTTCTGAACAACCATATAGTCTTCTTTGCATTTCTCGTTTTCCTTTATAAATTCATCCTGAATTTTCTCTAGTTCCTTATTCAAAGACTAAAGAACAGAGTCCTTTCCTGCTATTATCCTTCTCAAACTGTCCACAGTCTTCACAAGGGAACCTTGTAATCTTGTAATTTCCTGTAAACAGGGAAAATTTTCAGGAGGCTTAAAAAAATGGAATTTGGCAATTTTTTTTTGGAAAAAAGAATTGAAAAATGCCTCCTACCTTAAAGAGGTCCAGCATTTGCAATTTTTTAATAGAAGATTCCATAGTATCCATGTGTTCTATTTATAACCTTGCAATTACCTGTAAATAGTGAAAATTTTAATAAGGCTTAAAAAAAAGGAATTTGGCAACTGTTTCTTATTGAAAAATAGCATTGAAAAATACCGCTTACCTTTAAGAGGTCCTGAATTTGCATCTTCTTAATCCTACAGAGTTCTACACTCTGTACTGCGGTAAGATACTAATAAGAAAATTGTTTTCTATGAAATTTAGCTTCTTCTTTGAAATGCAACCATTTATCGAACAGTAGCTTAAAAACAGTTTTAGCATCAAAAAAATATTTTGGAGAGGAATATTTCTCAAATCCCAACTGTGGAGGTGTATATATAACAAGTGGCATTTCTGCACGAGCATAAATATCGTCATCACTATGGTCCTCATGTTCATTAAACTCAACATCATGCATCTTGTTTACATTTATTTCGTTGCCTTCATGTAATCCAACGAGAATTGAGATAGTATCAAATTCTTCAGGGTCACTTCCCATACCTTCCATACAGTACTCAAAAGGCTCTCCAGGGACTTGTACATTGTCCTTTGGAGATTGTTGAGGAACTTCCTATTTAATTTTGTCCAATTTAGGCCTCTTAATGTATCTATTTTTAAATCTGCTTCCTTCTAAAGTGTTGGGTCGATATAAGTCAATAATTTTTTGTAGTGTGCCAAGGTAAGTGAACTTCACTCTCTTCATTTTGCTCTCCTGCATTGCAAAATGCAATTTTCTTTCCAATAGATGAGGGACATCTATGGAAAGGTCTTCAACCCAATGAATCACCAACTTCATACAATCACCTGAAATATCTTGCTTGTGGTGATTCATAATTGTCCTAAGTACAATTTGAATTAAGGTTTTGTACAATCCTGGTGGAACATCTCGCATCTTTAAACCATTCTGGGCAACCTTAACCATTTTTCCATATATTTTGTTTTCCATCTCACCATTTTCTACTTTGAGGGTTTTCTCGATGGTCAACATTACTCCCTGGAATTTTCGTTGCACCTGACAACAAATCAGGGTCTAGACAAACCCTCCTCCAAAAAATAATCAATTGCTTAGACTCATCATCATAACTAGAAATGGCATTATCTATATGTTCATTGTTGAAATTGAACTGACCGAAAAGAAAACGATGCACTCCTGCTCTGACCAGTACATTTAGCATACCTTCTGTCCAGTTGGTTCTATCACTCCATGCCTCAATGCTCTCTCCGAATTTTCTAACAGTGAATCTCTCAACAAGTTCAGAACCCCCTGTTTCAGTTGATGGCATGGAAGATGAGGCTATTGTTTCCGTTTTGCAGTATGATGGCACGCTCAGAAAGGAAGAAGGGGATGCACGCACAGGATGCACATGAATGCACGCACAGGATACCAGCACGCTGACTTTTCCAAACTAAAATAAAAATTACAAATGTGTTCAGACGTTTCCAAAATATAATAAAAGTTACAAATGTGTTCTAACTTTTGCAAACTATAATAAAAATTACAAATGTGTTCTGACTTTTCCAAACTATAATAAAAATTACAAATGTCTTTCAAGTCAACTATACACGACTTACATTTTCAATTTCAATATAGTTAACTTTCTAGCATGTTAAGTATACTTATTTTTCTAGCATGTTAAGTATACTTGTTGAAAATAAGAAAGTAAGAGTAAGTAATAGAGTAAAAAATTGGCATTCTAACTATTCTGGAAAAAATAGAGTAATAGAGTTAGTAATATAATAATAGAGTAATATTCTTCTCTACATGTTTTGATGTACTCTCAAACCAAACCCTCCTATTAAATGTTTATAGTAAATGTTTTTGGAAATTAGATGGCTAGATATATTGAGAAGACTATCCTTGTGTTAATTTTATATAACCTAACCTCGTATGCTCACAGTCGACCTATGAAAGGTGCAATTTTAACCTTTTTTTACTCTTATGGACACTTGGTGTGAAATGCAATCCATAAGCATAAAAATGCAAGCTAGGAATGCATAGCAGTTAAATTGAACATGAATGACTAAAATTCCAAGTATCTTGGCCAAATTCAGAAAA
Source organism: Pseudotsuga menziesii (assembly GCA_001517045.1). Lineage (NCBI taxonomy): Eukaryota > Viridiplantae > Streptophyta > Pinopsida > Pinales > Pinaceae > Pseudotsuga > Pseudotsuga menziesii. The sequence goes on from LPNX010027008.1 coordinate 21,939, forward strand.
AATGACTAAAATTCTAAGTTTCATAAAAAACTGTGTGTAAATATTCAAAAATGGGCTTAGGAAAATGCATGCCACAGTCCGTACAATTGTCATAAGTTGAAAATAACACCATGGGGCTGAAGATAGATATATTTTTGACAAAATCCTCTTTCAATTTTTAAAAATTATGTTTCATTTGTTTAGAGTTAAATTGACAAAATGACAACTTTTGTGTTTTCAACCCAGTTTTACCTAGATCACAAAAATGCTCGCCCAACCCTAAGTATTGGGTATTTTTGAGTGATTTTAGTTGGAAATGGTACGTTTTACTATTTTCCACATTATTATACATTTATATTTTCAATTTTGGTTCAGAAAGTGCCTCTTGTGCAAAAACACTACATGGTTGTCTTGTATTTATGAAATATCCACCTACATTAATAAAAATGTAAGCCAACCCCTCCTATTAAATGTTTATAGTAAATGGTTTTGGAAATTGGATGGCTAGATATATTTAGAAGACTATCCTTGTGTTAATTTTATATAACCTAACCTCGTATGCTCACAGTCCACCTATGAAAGGTGCAATTTTAGCCTTTTTTTTTTGTTATGGACACTTGGCGTAAAATTCAAGCCAAAAGCATAAAAATGCAAGCTAGGAATGCATAGCAGTCAAATTGAACATGAATGACTAAAATTGCAAGTATCTTGGACAAATTCAAAATTAATGATTGAAATTCTAAGTTGTTACGTAAAAAACAGTGTGTAAATATTCAAAACTAGGCTTAGGAAAATGCATGTCACAGTCTGTACAATCGTCATACGTTGAAAATAACACCATGGGTTTGAAACTAGATATATTTTTGACAAAAGCCTCCTTCAGTTTTTTAAAATTATGTTTCATTTGTCCAGGGTTAAATTGACAAAATGACAACTTTTTTGTTTTCAACCCAGTTTTACCCACATCAGAAAAATGCGTGCCCAGCCCTAAGTATTGGGTATGTTTTAGTGATTTTAGTTGGAAATGGTATGTTTTACTATTTTCCACATTATTGTGCATTTATTTTTCCAATTTGGGTTCAGAAAGTGCCTATTGTGCAAAAACACTACATGGTTGTCTTGTATTTATGAAATATCCACCTACATTAATAAAAATGCAAGTCGAACCCTCCTATTAAATGTTTATAGTAAATGGTTTTGGAAATTGGATGGATAGATATATTTTGAAGACTATTCTTTTGCTAATTTTATATAACCTAACCTCATATGCTCACAGTCACCTATGAAAGGTGCAATTTTAACCCTCTTTTTACTGTTATGGACACTTGTGTAAAATGCAAGCCATAAGCATAAAAATGAAAGCTAGGAATGCATAGCAGTCAAATTGAACATGAATGACTAAAATTGCAAGTATCTTGGACAAATTCAAAATTAATGACTGAAATTCTAAGTTGTTACGTAAAAAACACTATGTAAATATTCAAAAATGGGCTTAGGAAAATGTACACCACAGTCCGTACAATTGTCATCAGTTGAAACTAACACCATGAGGTTGAAGATAGATATATTTTGGACAAAATCCTCTTTCAATTTTTTAAAATTATGTTTCATTTGTCCAGATTTAAATTGACAAAACAACAACTTTTGTGTTTTCAACCCAGTTTTACCCAGAATAGAGAAATGCCCGCCCAACCCTAAGTATTGGGTATTTTTGAGTGATTTTAGTTATAAATTGTATGTTTTACTATTTTCCACATTATTATACATTTATTGTTTCAATTTTGGTTCATTAGAAGAAGAAAATGCCTGCCGAGGAGAGACAAAGAAGCTTCAGAGGATGAAAGTGGTCCTGATGGAATCACCATGTAGGCCTCTACCCATTGGGTGTCACAACCTTCAAATTGGATGAAAATAAAAATCTCATCATGTTGACCTGGGGTTTGATAAAAATTCTGGTAAAAATGCATAAGTGACTTCAGTAAAATGCCTGTCATTTCCAGTAGTTGATGGATTAAATTGTTCTGAGGGTATAGGTCTCTAGAGTGTTGATTGGTGCATCTAATCACATCATTATTTTGTCCAAAAAATCTCTGAAGATGAATTTACCAGTATGCCAAAAGTGCCCTCTAGCTTGTTTTGCTGCAGTTCAGTAAAATGTCTGCCCAACTCAGAAGAAGATGAGTCTGAAGGGGAAATCAGTTTGGTTGTGCTGAATGGGATGTACTACATCATCTAGTATCATTGGTTCAGGAGTTGGTGAAAATACAAATCCCTCATGTTGACTTAGGGTTTTATAATTTTGTCCAAGTGGTAAATCTGTAGTTTAAAATGTTATTTTCAAATGCCCACCAGATGATGTGTGTGTGTCAATTAATTCATCAAATGACATGTATTTGTTTCTTGTTGAAGTGTTTATCCATTCATGGTTTTATTTTTCCCTATGGAGGTCACATGAGTGAAAAAAAAACCTTCCATGTTGAAAAAGAATCATGTTCACACAGCGTATGAGTTTTCCCGCACATAGCTTAAAAATATATACTAAACAAGTTTTTCAGATGCCCACACAAGCCATAGATTTAAATAGAGATTGATCAGCCAGTTAATTAAAAAAAGATGAAATAAATAAGAGACATAAACAAAACATAGTTTATTATTTAATTAACATACATAAATTTAATTTATTTTGAAGAGAATGATGCTTTCTTTCACAACCTACAAGAAGTCTCGTATTGATCACTGAAAACATTGGATTCTGAGATGAATTATCTATAATGTTATCTTATATGCCGATAAATACAAAACTCCATCATACAAAAAAAAAATTCATTAGCTTTCGATAAATACATATATACATTAATATGCCAACTAAAAATCATTTTTCATTATATGTCGATAAATACAAAACTCCATCATACAAATATTTTTTTTCATTAAATATCGATAAATACATATATACATTGATTTATACATGTCTAGCATGTTTTAGAGATGGATGCAATCCATCCTCTTGAGCAGAAGACAAATCTGAATTGTCTCTCCTGCCTTTCGTAGAAGACTGTAATTGTTCTGGAGTTGGACAAGGCACTTATGGCGATTTCTTTTCAAGCTCTTTAACTCTCTGTGAATTTTTTTTTTAAATTTTCAAGCAATACATTTTTTTTCGCCATCAGTTTCTTCAACATTTCCACATTTTTCTTATACTTTGTTGATTCATGTTCTTCCTTGACCTCCAATTTGTCTCTAGTATGTTTCAACTGATTTTTAACTTCAGTCAATTCACATTTCAGATTATGTATTTCTTTCTCCTGCTCTTTTTCCCTCAACTCTGTCTCGTTGGGAAGGACAGGAATTGCACTCATTGCGGCAACTGGCCCTTTTAATTCTTTCTCCAAATCAGCAATTGTGGATTTAAGTGTTTGAATTTCCATATCACATCCCAAATCAATGCTTTTCTTGGGTATGCACTTTGGAAATAAAAACATATAAAAAAGGCATTTGGAAATAAAAACATATAAAGATCATCATGACATAAAAGATATAAACATGTGCCTCTATTCTTCTGTGGAAATTGAACCAGGTGATAGATTAATTTTACTCACAACAATTAACAATTGATCATGCAAAATCACTCACAAAAGAGACTGAAATTGGAGCTGAAC
>LPNX010027008.1:26343-79796 GCA_001517045.1 Pseudotsuga menziesii
TAAGTCCAAGGCATATTTGGACTAGTGCACCTTGATTCCAACTTTGGTTTGAGCAATCTCAAGCCCCAAAAATTGACTTAAGAGCCCCAAATATGTCATGGAGAAGGCTTGGTTCATAGCACCCTTTAAGGAAGCAATCTCGGCCTTTGAGCTTCCTGTAATGAGGAGGTCATCAACATATAACAAAATGATCATTAATGAACCATTAACTAACTTGAAATATACATTTGGATCTGATTTTCACCGAACAAAATTCAGTGATAGCAAGAAGCTATCGATCTTGGCATACCAAGCCCTGGGGGCTTGCTTTAGCCCATACAATGACTTTCTCAACCTGCACACAAGAGAAGGGTTAGTAGAAAAACCTTGAGGCTGATGCATATATATCTCCTCAGTGATATCTCCATTCAGGAAGGCACATTTTACATCCATGTGATGTACCTCCTATTGCCTTGAGGCTGCAATGGCTAAGGCTAGCCTAATGGAATCCATCTTTGCCACTAGGGAAAAGGTCTCATTGTAATATATGCCATGAACCTGTGAGTAGCCCTTGGATACCAATATGGCCTTGTACTTCAGTGATGAACCATCAGCAGCAAATTTGGTCTTATAGACCCACTTACACTGTACTAGTTTTCTTCCTGGAGGAAGAACCACTAGCTCCCATGTGTTGCTCTTCTGGAGTGAGCTGAACTCCTCCTTCATGGCTGTTTGCCATCTTGGATCCCCTGCTACTTCTTCATATGTTTGAGGATCAGACTCCACCATCAAATAGCATTTTTCAGCAAACATAGGATCCTTCATGCACAGACCACTCTCAAACTGAGATCTAGTCCTCCTTGGGTCATTGGGATCCCCAGCTAGCTCTCCTACTGCATGTAGTGTCTTGGCTGCCCATTTTTTCCTTGTAGGGCTGTTAGGGTCTGCAATAAACTCATCTCCATCAGAAAAATCAGAATCATCATGTTCAACAAACTCTTTACTTACTTCTTGAGGTTCAGGTGGTGAAGAGGCTTCACCAACTTCCACTGTTGCAAGGGGTTCTTCTTCAAACTAAACACACCTTTCGATGAAGGCTTTATTTGTGCTCAAATTTATTAGTTTGTACCCTTTTGAATCTTCAGAGTATCCAACAAAAAGACACTCTTGCCTTTGGGGCTGCAAATCCTTTCTCTTCTCTGTTGGAATTCTAGCCCAAGCCTTTGAGCCAAAAATCCTGAAATGGGTCACATCTGGCTTGTGCCCACTCCATACTTCGAAGGGATTCATGCCATCAAGATGTTTGTGAGGCACCCTATTCTGAATATAGGCTGCACATTTTATATCTTTGGCCCATTACTTTGGTGGAAAAGTTTTGGCCTCCATCATGCATGTTGCCATCTCCTTCAGTGATCTGTTCTTCCTCTCAGCAACACCATTTTGCTGTGGTGTGTAAAGGATAGAATGCTGCATCTGAATACCTGCATCTTCACAATAGTTAATAAACTTAGACTTGACATACTCACCACCATTTTCAGATCTGAGGACCTTGAGTTTCCTCCCAGACTAGTTCTCAACCAAATCCTTAAAGACTTTGAATAGGCCAAAAACTTCAGACTTGTGTTTCAGGAAGTAAACCCAGCAATACCTAGAAAAGCCATCAATGAAGGTCAATGCATATTTGGCCTGACTCATGGACATATGAGGAAATGGGCCAGCAACATCACTGTGGATCAGCTCGAGGGGTGCAGAGGTTCTCTCATGACTAGCTCTCTCAAATTTGTGCTCTGGGTGTTTTCCTAGGATACAACCTTGGGAAACTCCTTTGGAAAATTTTATCTTGGGCAACCCTATGACCATCTCTTTTTCACTAAGATCAGAAAGATACTTGTAATTTAGGTGGCCAAATCTTTCATGCCAAAGCTTGCTTGCTTCATTAGCATGAATCAGAAGAGTAGAGGGGTTTGAGTAGGGTAGGAAGTGTGAGAACATGTACACCTTTTGAGCATGATTCACAACTCCTTTTGCAATGACTCTACCACTTGAGATCTCTGTGATCTCAACTTCATCAGGGGAGAATATGACCTTCTTAGGAGACCCAGTGTGAGTCATCTGGTACACTGACAAGAGGTTGGAGGCAATACCAGGCACATACAACACATTGTTGAACTGACCATGATCAAGATCAATCCTCCCTTTGCCCAAACTTTCAGTGAGAGAGTCATCTCCCAGTACTATAGGTGGTCCTTTCGACATATCAAGTGAGGAGAAGGCCTCCTTAGTCGAAACCATGTGTCTTGAAGCTCCAGAATCAATGATAAAACTAGGTGAGTTTGATGTGCCAGCAACCAATGCATGAACTCTCTCTTTGTCATCTGAACTTGATCCTCCTTCTCTCTTCTTTGAGCTTTCTGGGAGGGAGATGCCATTCTTCTCTAGGAGTTGGGTCAGCATGTCTATTTTCTTCTTCATACAAGAGCTTTCAGTGTGATTGTCCTTATTGCAGTATGCACACTTGCTCATTTCACCTTTGTTTTTCTTTTTTTGGTAGTTCTTCTTGAAACCTTGTGGCTCCTCCGGAGACTGTTTCTTGTCTCTCTTTTGCTCAGGTGGCTTTTTAGATTTATTTTTGCTTTTTGAATCCACCTTCAAATCTCCAGCAATCAAAGCTTGATCTTTGGATGGTTTGATGGTGCCCATCATCACCAGCTTATCCTGTTCTTGTGTGAGAGATTCCATGAAATCTGCAAGGCTAGGAATCTTCCAGGTTCAAGCTGTTAGTTTTGTGGCATAGAAGGTCGAAACAAACACTAAATAGTCAGGGCCTAGCTTCGAGAGGATGGCCAGGACGATCTGATCATCTTTCTTTTCGATCCCACACTGTTTCAGCTGCAAAACTAGTGCTTTGAACTTGGAGAAATATAGCTGCAGGGATTCAAAGCTATTTGGACTCATAGAAATCGGCTCATTTTCGATTTGATGTCCCCTCATCTCATCTGTCTTTCCAAAAAGATCAGAAATATTCTCCCATACTTCATTCGGTGATGTCAATCCATCAAGATGGAAAAGGAGGTCTCTGGAAATACTCAGACACAGGAGGCCATAAGCCTCATCCCTCCTGTGTTCCATTTTATCTTCTCTGCAGCTGCATTGGGATTTGCTTCTGTTGCCATAGTCACCCTGTAGAGGCCTTTCACTCTCAACAGTATCTCCATCTCTGCTTTCCATTCAAAGAAACTGAAGGGAGTCAAGATAGTTTTCTGTGATTGATCCATAGCTTAGAAAATCTATCCCGGCTGTCAGTAGAAGGCTCCCAGTCACTGATGTCAAACCTGCAAAACAATTTTGAAGGAGAAAAATCGATCTACAATGGCTCTGATACCATGTGGAAATTGAACCAGGTGATAGATTAATTTTACTCACAACAATTAACAATTGATCATGCAAAATCACTCACAAAAGAGACTGAAATTGGAGTTGAACACTAAAATGTATTAACTCAATGTACAATAGCCAACCCTGTAACATAATAGGTTGCTGAATAAATAACATACATCATGGATTCGAATGCATGAGGAGCAATTCGAATCTAGCATAAAGCAGGCTTACTAAAAGTAAGCAAATCCCCCATAGGTGTAAAAAGTTGATCCCAAATCTGTCATGGAGCTCACGAATTGGAAAAATGGCTTAGGCAAACTAAAGAGTGGTGGAATGGTAGATCATACATTCTTTTTCAAGGAGAAAATAGTGGAGGATGAAGAGGACAAAAAACTAGTTCACCTCACCTAGTCTAGCTTTTCCATTTGCCTTAAAACACTGAAAAAGCAGGGAATAAAGTAGAAAAAGTAGAAGGGCACCTAAGAGGCCAGGAATAAAGCAGGTTTGATTCCTTAGGCTTTCCCATGTGCTACACGAGTCAAATAAGGCAAGTTTGACCACTATGGATAGGTAAAAGACAACTTGCACAAGGTGGGACACATGAAGTAGGCTAATAAGACAAAAATAATTAAATTAATGTCTAAGTGGGTAAACTATGGGTTGATTATTCTAACATATTCAACAATTAAATATCATTCATCTTCTTCTTCATCCAACTCAACATCTATATCAGGATCTGGTTCAGAATACATATTCATGAAAGGCTCATTCACATCAACATCATCATCAATGGCATCTTCGCTAATATAGTCATCGACATCGTCAATGAGATCATAGTCTAATACATTTCGATGATCAACCTCTTCAACTTCTTCATCGAAAACATCGACTGCAGCCACTTGCTCCTGATCTGAATCATCACCATCATATTCTTATTCGTGATTATATTCATCATCTACATGATTATACTTTACTGGTCTTCCTCTTGGATTGTATCTAACAACGTATGACCAACCTGCTTTACCTTGTACCTCTAAGTAAAAAACTTGCTCACATTGACTTGGAAGAAAATAAGGCTCTGTACCTGGTTCAAATGCCCTTGTATTAACCATGGTAAATCCATTAGCATGTTCAATAATAGTTCTTTCAGGATCACTTTCATGCATCTGTAGCCTGTACCACTTCACCTCAAACAAAACTATTTTAAAGGAATTAAAATCACAGTCAATTATGTCCTCCAAATTCCCATAGTACCTATTCTTAGTTTCTTCTGGATGTCTGTCACTTCTAGAGGAAACATTGGTGACATTAAACACTGCAGTTATCCTATTGGTTCTCATAGTATGGCAACTACTGAATTGTATCGGGTAATTTTCATTCCTCGTGGAAGCCCATTCGTGCCTTAACAACATTCATGAAACATCAACAAAATCAAATTAACACTAATCAATCAATATAGGTACATACCGCGCTAAACATAATTCACTAAAAAAAAATATTTATATAATATATGATACAAGTTGAATGTGATTGTCATTGATGTCAAATGATTTCAATGAATGACAAAATGATAACCAAAGACATGATGGCAAGGTAAACCCAGTGAAAGACAAAGGAATGAAAAAGGAAGTAATGACATGGAAAGTATGATGATGCGGCATGTATGGTGAGGCTGGAAAGACACATAATGGTGTTCTGGTGCTATCAGGAAGTCAGTGTTGTAATCTGACATCATTCTAGAAAAATATGGCAACTTTGTGAAACTTCATAAATTGACTAAGTATGAAAAAGTAGTCAAAACTACTCTAAGAGAATGCCTTCCATAATTCATGGTTTGAATAAAATTCTTGCACCACCATATCAGGCTATATCTTGTTGCACTTGCTATCTAGCCATGGTCTCAGTTTTCCTTAATCATTTCTAAGGAGAAAGTTATAAGCCTGTTAAAATAGGGTTTCAGGATAAACCTTAGAGAAATTATTGGAAATGGCTAAGTGTTGGAAAAATGGTCCAGGTGGCCTTTGATCCATGACATTTGATAAATTTATTTTCACAAGTAAAACCCTTAGCGGTAATTTCCAAACGACCTCTCAAAATCCTATTCTCAACACTTAGGCAATTTTCTTGTGTTTCTCAATATGCAAAATAGTATTTTTCCTACTTTTTGGCAGATTGATATTTTGCATATGTGACTATTGTAAGTCAGCCTAAAAGTATGGATGGATAGACATTTCAACAAAGAACAAATCCATGCCATTTGATGAACCTATTGACATACACCCAACATCTAGCAGACATTTAAAAGTGGTCTTCCAAACTGCTTATTGACATTTAAACAAATCTCTTCAAACCCTAAGTCACCAAGGTGATTTTATTTTTTTCATCAAACTTGGAGAGTGAGACATCCAAAATGTGAGGATTTTCATACTAACTCAACCATGCCAATCTTCTCTCCTTCAACGTCATCATCTAACCTTGGCGGGTATTTTACTAGGATAGTGCAAATGAAGGTGAGAGGCACTTTTGGCAGATTGATATCTTCCTCATAAGAGACTCTTTGGGCAATATGAAACCATGGTTGGATGCACCAACCAACATAATAGAGCCTATAACTTTTAGATAATATTTCACATCATCCTATGAGAGGTGGCGCGCAATTCCTTGAGGCCACTTACGCATATTTTACCAATAATTCCATACTTCGACAATTTGTCCAAAACCTAAGGTGGATTTTTCATTTCACCCAAAACCTGAACTAATGCTACTAGATGATGTATTACACCTTACTGAGCACACCTATGTTGATTTCCCTCCCAAAATCATCTTCATTTTCCCTAGGCGGGCATTTTACTGAACTTTGGTGTAAGACAGCCTGAAACCCTGTTTTGGCAGACCCATATCTTCTTCCTCAAGCATTATCAAACCAATGTGAGAACATGGTCAGGTATACAAAACATACACCTACAGGATGACCATGTGGTGCGGTCATTTTCTTCAACCCACAAATTATTGCAAGCATTTCCCTAGAGCAATTCTGACTAATTTGACCTGCAATCCTTCTTTTGGGAGACCTGCATCTTCTTCTTCAAGGATTTTTTATGAGAACTGGGGCCATGGTCAGATAGATATTTCAACAAACTATGGTATAGCAGGTCATGGTGGAAATTTTCGTCTTCTTATGAATTATGGTGTTCATTTTCATAAGGCCGCTTCTTTAGGACAATTTTTCAAAACTTAGTCAAAATCACCAAATTATCATACCGTTACCAACTACTACCAGAATGTAACAATGACATCATGAGAAATTAGCACACCAACATGTGTTTTTCAACCTCATCACACATGCCATATCAACACTTCTTTTGTCATTAATGATCTCCTTTGACATCAATGACAACCATACTCAACAGTGTCCTTGTGCTAATAAAATTCATAGGGTGACATAGATATGTTCATTGTTGAAGTGGTTATCCACACATGCTTTCAATTTTCCTTATGATGGTCACATGTGCAAGAAATCAATCTTCCAAAGTAGGAAAAATATTGTTTTGCATATTCAGAAATTTGGCTAAGTATTGACCAATATTCCAACAACACATAAATAATTTGGCATACCTTGACGATTTCTATTATATTCCAAATTCCATAGGTGAGGTGTCATTCTTCGTGGTTTTTTTCCATTCTCTTCTTTACCATTGAATTTTGTTTTGTCTGTAGTTCGATAACTATTGTTCTTAGGAAAAAAGTGCCTATACTCATCAAACACTTCCTTTTCTAAACTCCTTGAACGACGATATTTTATCATGGGACCGCAAGTTGGACATGCAAATTTACCCTTTGTTTGAATACCTACAAGATATATGAATTAGTGTAGCGAATTAGAACTACCATTTAAAATAATGCATGATATTTTCAATAGATATATATAATATTAAAGAACAAAAGAAAGTAACAATATACCACAAAAATGTGTTAACCTGGGAGCATCATGAATTGTCCATCCAAGTATTCCATGGAATTGAAATCATATTTTCCCTTTTGGTCTAGAGATGTCATACATAGTGACGCCATCCCATAACTTCAACAACTCATCGATAAGAGGCTCAATATATACGTTCATATCTTTAACCTGGTACTTACCTAATTGGTCCAACATACATGATTAATTATATTTAGCTATATGTCATTATATATAAAAGACATAATTATCATGCACGAAACAAAGAAATGAAATATTTAGTGATCAGACTTTCAAGTAAGAAAATACAAATTAATTAAATACCTGGAACAATGATTGCCAACATTGTGTGCTCTCTCTTGACAGACATCCAAGGAGGAAGGTTATTGTTTATAACAAAAACAAGCCACACTGAGTAGGTAGAACGAAGCTCTCCAAATGGATTAACACCATTAGCTGCCAACGGAAGTTTAACATTCCGAGGTTCTTCTTTGAAAATTGGCCACTTTTCTTCGATGCACCTAAATGCAGACCCATCTGCAGGCATTCGAAGAACATCGTCTTGACTTCTATTCTTTGCATGGAAATCCATAAACTCTGATATACTTTGACACCTGAAAAACCGTTGGAGACGTGGAATTATCAGAATATAACGAAGAACTTTGTGAGGCACCTTTTTTGTCACTTTATCGGTTCGATACCTACTTGTTTGACATTGTGGGAATTCATTTTATAATGCATATTGTCCATAGTATATGATATGATAATTAGGACATGCATCAATAGCTTGATACCCCATTCCAAATTCTTTCATAATCACATATATCTCTCGATATGTGCGTGGTAAAATATTTGACGTTGGTAATAGAAATCCACCTAACAATCTACAAAATTTAAAAGAATAAGTCAATGTAAATAATATTAATCATCAATATCGCATCCATACTTTACAAATTAGATAACAATATCAATATAGGAAAAAATCCAACCCTTTAAGTACATGTGAACATGCAGACATAAATAATTAACAAATTACATACCTTAGTATCTGTGTGAGACAGGTGTTTGATAAACCATTCAAAACCTTCACGTTCACTAACAACAATATAGCAGATAGAACATTTGTTTTTGAGCCTTCATAAAGAGGTTGACATGCCTTCTTGAGTAGAAAATCAACATCATGACTTGGATCAATCATGACATGATTTGTTTGTCCTCATCCATTGGAGAAAATGTGTCTTGGATCAATCTATGTATCTCATCTTCCTGATTTGTATCACTAACATTATCTCCATCCATATCATCATTAAGATCTTGATAAACTTCAATATTCTGATCTAAATGTTCGTCACCCTGTACATGACTATTTATGCTAGTACTTGGCAAATAACTCTCTGGAAGCGGACATTTTGGGGGCATTGTCTATATATTTACAAACAATGTAGTAAAATTAGTGTGTATAGAACATATAATAAAACGATAAGACATTTTACTGAAATTCATGACATGATGACTATTACAAAGAATACATTAAAAATTGAATAACCTCTTACCAAGGGACGATATTCATAACCCCCTTTGGCATTCCCCTTCTCCCTACAATGTCTTTTAGCTATCGTTATTAAAATTCTTCTTCTTTGCAAGCCCCTACAATCAGAGCAAGGGAAATAACATTTTCCATCTCCCCTTGCCTCTAATGCCTCTCTAAACTGAGAAAGCTTCCTTGCATTTTCATTCATAGTAAAAAATCCTTGTAGTGACAAGTAATTGTCTTACCTACACCATACCAAACAATAACTTGTCAAATACATTAGATATAAGTATATTTCTAAATGCAGTATATTATATGCCAATTTCTATAAAGAAAAACATGAATACTGTGATGAATAGGATTGTCATTGATGACAACATTAATGACAATAATTTTGGAAAAATATGGTAATTTGGTGAAAAACAGGAAAATGGGCCAAGTGTTGGAAAACTGGCTCAGGTAGCCTTAAGAAAATTTCCGCCACAAATTATGTGTTGAAGAAAATGCCCACACCATATGGGGGTATTGTAGATTGATATTTGGCCTACCTAACCATGTCTTCAGATTGTCTTGGAAGTAGCTGAGGAAGAAGTTATGAACCTGCAAAAACAATGTTCTAGGAAAATTGGACCAGACTAAGAAAATTGTCTGTGTTGGAAAAAATGGCTCATGTGGCCTTGGGAAAATGCCCGTCGTACCTTATAGATGTATGATAAAAATTATCTGAATCTATCATCATACAGCTTGTTGAAGAGGCTATATCACCATGGTCTCAGTTTTCAAAGAAGATGTTTGATGACAAAGATAATGGTCTACCAAAACAGAGTTTCAGGTTGTTTTGCACTATTCCAGTACTGGAAAAACTGCCTCAGTGGCCTTAGGGAAATGCCTGCCCTATATCATAGGATGATGAGAAAAATAATATGAAAGTGTTAAGCTATAGCTTGTTGATGGGTGCATCTAACAATGGTCTCAGTTATCCTGTGGAGTATTTTATGACAAAGATATAAAACTGCCAAAATTAAGAAAAAAAATATTTTGCATTTTAAGAACACAAGAAAATTGGTTTTTTATACATGTAATTACGCTTTAGCACCATATTTTGCATATTATACTCAAACTGGAAATCAACGTATAAAACTACGTGTTGTGTATCTGTGTTGGTGTTCTGGTTCGTGTATTCCCTAGTGGTGTTCTGGTTCGTGTAGGTGTCAAGGTCGAGGAGGGATAGAATATATCAGGGATAGGTCAAAGCAACTATCGGGAAGTAATCAATCGAGAATAGATCAGGTGGATCGGTGTCCTTCCTCCTTTGATTGCAGCTCAGATGCTGGTTTGACTGAAACAAGATTAACTGCTATAGGTGCTTCAGTATGATAAATATAAAAAAAGACTGTGGGTGATAGCAAGAAATCGTGGGATAGTAAGCTAAGGCATGCATTATGGGCTGATAAAATCACAAAGGAAAAAGCTACTGTAAAAATCCCATTCGAATTGGTATACGGGTTGAATGTTACATTTCCGGTCCATCTAAAAATACCGGTGTATCAGTTGTTGCAGCACTTACTTCACGACAAATAAGGAAGAAATCCAGGCGAGGGTGAATCAGTTGATAGAGATTAATTAAAACAGAAGGAAGGCATTTGATCACCTGGTCACAAATAAATAAAAGGTCAAAGAAACATTCAACAAGAAGACTCGTTATAAGTGTTAGATTCAAGAAATTGAAAAGGCATCTTGAAATGCCCACAAAGAGGGGTTATTTTGATGATAAAATTCATCAGGTAGCATAGGCATGTTCCTTGGTGAACTGACTATCCATCCATACCTTCAAGTTGTCTTATCATGGTCTCATATGTAAAATATCAATCTTCCAAAATTAGGAAAAATAATATTTTGCATAGTGAGAACAAAAGAAAATTGACCAAGTGTTAAAAACAGGAGTTTGAGAGGTCAGTTGGAAATGCCCGCCAAGGGCTGTCTTTGTGCAAGTAAATTTATCAAATGTCATGGATCCATTCTTTGGTAAGTTATCCATCTGCTCATGACTTCAGGTTGCCATAGAGTGTTCACATGTGTGAAATAGGAGTCTACCAAAATGGGAAGAAATATGTTTTGATGTTCAAAAGAGGTTGAGAATCTATTTTGAAATGCTTGCCAGAGGTTGTGTTGTGTCAACAGATTTATCTTGTGATATGGTCTTGTTCATTATTGAAATGGCTATCTAGCCATGCTTGTAGGTTTCCTTATGGTGATCACACGAGGGAGAAATCAATCTTCCAAAGTAGAAGAAAATTTGTTTTTACAAGTTAAAAACAATTTTGTCTAAGTTTTAAATTAAACAGTTTGGAAGCCTATATGCTGATGTGGATAGTACTGAAGACAAGATACTAATGGTGTATGGACAGAGTTGACACAAGGCTGCAGTATGCTGTATGTTGAATGACATGATGAGTATAGAATGAAGACTTTTTTATTGGTATTTTTGATGTGTGTGCCTATGGCAAACTTTGGAAGAGTGTGATGTATCAATTGTAATTTGTAATCTGAAATTTGTATAGGGAGGTTGGGTGGAGCTGGTGAAAGACTTATTGGTCTTTTGACAAGTTAAAGCTTGTTTGGATGTTGCAGCATCCTATTCAGTTGTAGCTAACTGAACCATTCTCGTGGATGGTGCCACCTTATGGGTTGTAGCCCATATTGGAGATTGAATTCTCCACTTATATAAAGATTACAAAACTATATCTTGTGTCCCTTGTCCAATGTCTTGATAGTGATGTGTTTAATTGATGAATGACATGTGCCTAGTTGATATTGTTCTTTAATAAATATGTTGTTGAAGCAACTGTGAAATAATGATATAATATTGGTATAAAAAGTTGAAATTGGGTTAAATCCTTAGCTCACTGATTCACCCCCCCCCCCCTCTCAGTGAGCATTGTGTCTAACAGACTGAAGTTTTCATTGATGCCAACAAGTGTTGTGCAATGGCCTTTGATTTACTCACAAGGAGACCTTGATAGTTTGGGCATTGGAACACTAGGTGGACCAAATGGTCCAAATGAAAGTTGTCCTTCTACTGTGGAAAGTGATTAACACTGTGTCAATGAACAATAGCTTAGTGGAGCATCGAGTCTATAAAAAAATGAATTGGCTAGAGTCATTGTTGACTGGACCCTTGTGTTGCAATTACTCTGGTTTAAATAAAAGGAGGGACTTGTAGGGTTGTTAAATTCATTCGTAAGGCACATGAACCGAAGAATACAACTATTATTTTGAGCCTCAATGTTAGTTTGTATCCCCCAAAAAAGGATGTTGCATGCTTACCTTCTATGAATTTACATCCAGATGATTGTTGCAGAGTATGACTGATCTCTCTAGTTTTGGATATGGTTGATAAAGAAATTCGGGCTCAATCCGCGCTCAATCAATCACAACTATAGCAAATGTGTCGAAAATGCATGAGTCAGGCGGTACAACGGACGGACGATTCCATGCACATTCTCACATTACGCTTTCAAGGATGGAAGGATTGAGTTTTTAGCCTGCAGACTCCACAAACACTTTGTGTGCTTATCAGAGAGGGACTGGGAGGCAGCTGATGTAGCTTGTTGATCGTTTTTATAAATAAACCACTTCTTTCAGATAGGGTACCCCTTCACCCAGACCCAACAGATTTGTAACACAAAATAAAATTTTAAATATGAGTAGAGTTGTGAAGCTTCAACAAAAAGAGAATCCTACTCTAAGTCAGCAAGGATAATTATTAATGCCATTACAACTTGACCCGCGCGTAAACAGCCAAGAGCCATTAAAAGTTGGCATTGGTTTCACAGGTGTGCAAAGATAGCCATATATCGTCGATATAGAGACGAAAGTTCATTGAAAATTAAAAACGTCGATATTGCCACGGTTTTTCCGCCATGATAAAAAAAATGAAGTATTAATCCACGAATGTTCAAAATGTGGAAGTATTTCATGGAAAAATCCACCCAAATGTATTAGTGTTCACTATTTAAGCCATAACCCTCATCCAAGGCATGTGCCCAAGGAAAGTGTGTAGAAGAAGCTAGGCCCATTACCTCAAGGCTCACAAATCAATGATATTACAATGCGAAAATATACATGATCCCTCAATATTCAACCATCAAGATAACCGAAGGGAAGAAACTGTTACATTTCAAAAATGTTCCATAAAAATATGACAATTAGGATAGAAAAGAGAGAAAGCTTTCAAAATATAAGCATGCGTACAAATGAAGAAGTGGATCTCTTTATATAGGACTGGCTAAAACTTCCTTTATAATAAAATATTCATATATCCCCTAGATCTAGCCTAGGGTGGGGTAAAATACAACAAAAACACCACTAAACAATTAACTCCAAACAAATTTGATTAAAATAGTGGTAAATTGCCACTTGTACAATACATGATATTTATAAGGCCTCAAGAAAGAGAGGGGCCTCCTTTAAGTGAGGGTTCCAATAGCTAGGATGGGATTCCAAATCAACCTCCAAGGACTTTCTCTAAGGGGGCGCTTCACCAAGTTTGCTCATGAAGCAACCAAATTGACCATATGTGTCCACTTCTCAATCTCCAGATTGTGTATACGTCATTCATTCCACAAGGGTGCACAACAAGATTCTACAACTTTCTCCAGGGGTGAATGCTCCATAAATTAAATATCCTCTAGACATAGTAGCATAATTCGAGTACGAATACGGATTCAAATACAATTCGATACGAAAAATATATGTAACGAAAAAATCTAGTACGAAAAAAATACGGGAGTAGGTTGCTTATTTTTCAAAGTTTTTTTTTTTTAAATATACATAAGCCATTCAATATTTGCATGTAGTGTTAGAATTTGATGGGCAAAAGTCTCATCATTGGCCATTTTCCTGTCAAATAAAGTCTATATTTTATACTTTTCCTCACAAAAAATCAAAGAAAACATTAAAATGTCTATATATAGTCTTTAAGAGGGAGAAAATTTATTATTGTTTTTTTCTTTGACTACGGGAATCGACAACTAGGGATTGGGCTGGTACTCGCATGACACAGGGTCCAAGGATCCATTCCTGCTACCACTATACCCCTAGGTTCCCCACAACTGCTTGCAACCATGGGACACAAGTAAACCCAGGTGTGATTGAACTTGTGACCTCCTTTACATCATGTGACTTCATATCAAGCAAATAAACAATGAGCCACACCCGTGTGGGCTAGGGAGAAAATTTATCTAATAATGTATTTATAAATTTAATTATAAAGATATTAAATAATTAAAATGTCAAAAATAAATTATAAAACAATAAACCAATTTCTAATAATATATTCCAAAAAATATTTTTTTTTAAATGGAAATGGTTATATTAAAGGGGTAGTGGTATAACCAATATGAGAAAAACCCACATAACTTAGGTTCCCTAATGGAAGCAACAAATTCAGGTGCCCTTGTGGAAGCGGCAAGCATATGTCCAAAAAAAACCCATATGTTCAGGAGTATACAAGGTTAAACTATAAGCAACTAAACTAGATACTGAACCGAGTTAATTAAAAGAAACTAAGCCAAGACCAGAGAATACATGCATTAGCGTCCTTTACCGCCATGACGTGAGCAGGAGCCAAAGTCTACTTTAACCTACAATTTAACCACTTTCAGCTCCTATTTTTCAATCTTGATTTCCAATTTTGCCAGAAACTTGGTAAACACCTGTTCAGTTTGCTTGATCGCAAGCTCAAATTCCTTCCAAAGCTAGACTAAATCCTAATCAACGTTCTCCAACCGACGCCCTCCCTCCGTGTCCATCCTATTCAGAAGTTGTATCATTCTCCACATACCCTTCTTAATATCCCAGATATCATCTTCAACATGAAGTGCCAGTGGGGAGGACACAGAGGACTGTGAAGACATGTTCATGGGAGCAGAGATAAGCGAAAACTAGACAACACCATATATTCCAGCAAACCTACAAATAAACCAATGAAGGTGGAGAGAGAATCATCCGTCACCCTGTTTAAATCCATGCACCTCGCTTGTCATCATTCTAGTTGATGCGGGAGGACGGGAGATCTATGAACTGCTCAGAAGGACAGGGAAAGAATCATGCCAAATCGAGGTGACGAAAGGTGGAATGGAAGACCGTACATATGAACAACCAACTTCATTTATCCCTGCTCGTGCCACATGCAAGCACCGACATTCCTTCACGTTGATCCAAGGCATGCCACATTCAAGGAGGGGACACTCCGCGTGATGGAGGAAGGCCCACGTGGAGAGCCACAGAGTAGGCCTCTTAGAACAAAGGGATATGGTCATATGGGAAATCAGGGAATCAGGGGTTAGGAAATGGAGAAAAAGGACCTAATATCATTCAGCATGAGGACACCTTTATCTAAGGAGGAGGCTTGATTCACGACCAGATCAACAAAAGCATTATGTTTCTTGAGGACGTGGAATAAAAACATTTCTTGGAAAGAGGAGACGTAGCTTTGCATTTTCCTTATCAATTGACGAATCTTCAAATCTATGGGTGGAATGCTTATCATGAATGCCTATATAACAAGCCTGTAATCCCCAATAATCATAATGTCATTGATACCTTGAGCTTTGATGAGGTGAAGACCTTGCCAAAGGGCCAGAGCTTCAGCCATATTGATTGATTCTAGTCCAAGGCCCCAACAGTAGGCCACTTCCTGCTTTCCATCCGGGGTAATGAGAACCCCACCCCCCCNGAGAATGCTTCTATGCAGATCACTCTTCCATCTATTGAAATCTGAGTCCTCAATCCTTAACTCCCGAGAGCATGCTTTCTTACGGGCCGTCGGGAGTCTTTTTGGTAAATCGGGAATGAGGCTATGGATCCATGCTTCCTCAAAAGGGGTGAGGGGTAAGCCAGTAGAGTCACACCAAATGGAGCTAAGACAATTCCCCAGTAAGCTTGACACCTTGGCTGCTACCTGCTTAGCCTGATTGGCCTTCTCCTTAAAATTTCATGAGTTCCTTTCCAGCCAGAGCTACCACAAAACAAACTTTGGGAACATCATCCAATAAGGTTTTAGCATCCCATTCTTTAAGCTGGTAAACAGAGACAACTTGGCCTAGTCAATCAGAAGGGAGTGTATATTATCGGGCAAAGAGATTGAGCCAGTTTTACCATGAAATGAAATATTCCAGACTTCCTTTGCAAAGGGGAAAGAAAGCAATAGATTCTCGGTGATTTCTTCAAAGTTAGAGAAAAGCGAGCACCTGATTGGACCTTCCCATGCTTTCTTCTTTAATTTGTCCCCGGTCAGGATCCATTCATGAGCCAAATTACAAATAAAGAAGTCCACCTTGGGGAGGGTCTTGATATTCCAAACGCTCTTCCAGATAGCAGGGTTGTCTAGGGGTTGATTAATGAAGATGGAGTTATAACCAACGAAGTTGGAATAAGTCTAAGACTTATTCCCCCACCCTCTAGCATCCTTAGATCTCTTTGACACCGGGGACTTCCCTTGTAGCTGGGAGAGCAGGGTGAGTTTATCACCTTCAATATGTGAAGGACAGGAAATCCTCTAGTCCTTCCAAGAGTTATAGTTGTCGGAGTCCCAAACATATATGTTCCATAGGGTGGTTATATTCTGACTGTGAATATAATCATTTGGTTGGGCCATGCTAGGGATCTGGCCAATCGGTGACCTCCCCATAATGGATTCATCCCAAATATTGACATGTTTTCCATTCCTAGGGACCCAATGCAAC
The DNA here is from genome assembly GCA_001517045.1 of Pseudotsuga menziesii. Classification (NCBI taxonomy): domain Eukaryota; kingdom Viridiplantae; phylum Streptophyta; class Pinopsida; order Pinales; family Pinaceae; genus Pseudotsuga; species Pseudotsuga menziesii. Next base: position 42,938 of record LPNX010027008.1, read on the forward strand.
CTGGGAGAAAGAAGGCCTTTGGATTTTAGATAGATACTGAAAATAGGAGAACCTTTTCTTGCCACCGGGGGAGTGTCAAGGCACCTTAGTCGAGTCTCGGAAAAGTATTTTTTCCAGAGAGCTCTTTTACACCAGGTTGATTTCCCATAGATGATCTTCCAAAGGATTTTTTCTCCAAGGGGAATATTTTGGCTTTTGGGATCTCTTATTTGAAGACCTTCTTCCAGTAGAGGCTTGGAAATTTTTCCCTAGCTTACAAGTGGGATCTTTTTCCCGATCTGTTTCCCCCCATTCCAAAGGAAATTCCTAAGAGATTTTTCAATGAGGGTGATAATTCCTTTAGGGGCCATGAGAATGGAACACTGGTAAATGGGAATGTTAGTAAGAACTACTTTGATAAGCACCACCTTTCCTACAGGATTGAGCTAGGAGGGTCCCCATGAGTTAATTCTGGCTTTGATTTTGTCGATAATAGGAAGCCAATTGGATGATTTTGGCAAAGCCTTGAAGATGGGAACTCCTAAGTATTTCATGGCCTCCCACTGAGTTTTTCCATCAATGCTGAGGATTCTGGTAATTTCCAACATATCTATGGGATTGCAGTTCCATCCGTAGATTTGAATTTTTGCATAGTTGATCTTACTCCCTGAGGCCTCCTAATAAAGGTCAAGTTCATCTTTGAAGCTCTTATCTAATTGCACACTTTCTCCTCCAAGGAGGATTGTGTCATCAGCGAATTGGGCGTGGTTTATGTCCCTGACTCCACGGGCAATGTGGATCCCAATGAGGTTGTTATTCCTTTGACTTTGGGTCAACTGATAGCTTAGCACAGAAGCCTGGATGGAATAGAGAAGAAGAGAGAGAGGGCACCCTTGATGAAGGCCACTGGAGGCTTGAAAAAACCCAACCGCACATCCGTTGACCAAAGGGTAAATCCAAGGATTACTGATGCAGGATTGGACCCAATTAATAAAAGAGGATCAAAGCCAAACCTACAGAAAACCTAAAACAAAAACTCATGACAAACTCTATCAAAGGCACTGGCAAGATCCAATTTGAAAATCATACCTTTTTCTTTCCACTACACATTGTAATGAATGGATTCTTGAACAAGAATGATGTTGTCCTCTATATGTCTACCTTTGATGAACCCTCCTTGATTCTCAGGGATGAAGGAAGGGAGCACTCCTTTGATTCGGTTGGCTATGATTTTGGTGATGATTGTATAGCCAATGTTGCAAAGGGAAATAGGCCTGAACCTCTCAAACGAGGTAGCCCCTTTCTCTTTGGGGATAAGGGAAAGGAAGGCGGAAATGGTGCTGCCCCCAATTTTGCTATAGCCCTTAGATTTTAGAACAAGCTTGTAAAGTTCATTCTTAACAATCTTCCAACAGGTTTTGGTGAACCTGGCCGTGAAACCATCTGAGCCAGGAGCTTTGTCAGGATGCATACTGGAGAGGGATTTTTTTATTTCTTTTTTGGAGACAGGACTGATCAGCGTCTCATTTGTGGCTGAGCTAATTGAAGGAGAGATAAAGTTGAGAGTTGGGGAGGGGGGAGAAGATGGGGGTATAAATGTTTTTAAAATGATTATGAGCGATTTTCTTAATCTCTTCAAAGTCTTGAACCATCTGAACTTGATTTTGCATTTCTTTCACTGCCATGAAATGCTTGTGCCCTTCTGCTTGCTTATGGAAGAAGTTGGTGTTCTTTTCACCTGTAAGGAGCCAAAGCGTTCTTGTTTTCTGCCTCCAATATTCCTTCTAATGGAGAGTTATTAGGAAGCATGTAGGACGCGATGAAGAGTAATTTATTTTTCCAAACTGTCAACATCCATAGGATGGACTTCTTTCCATCTTCGATGCTGATCCAAGTTCTCCTAAGCTTCAATTCTTTGAAGGGCTGGGGATTTTAGATTTTTTTCCTAGGCCTTGAGAGCCACCTTCAACCTCCTTAAGTTTTCTTCCGAGATATAGAAGGGTGAAATAATAACTAGTCTATCCCAAACTATCTGAACAAGATCAAGAAACCCTTCCTCCTTAATCCAAAGTGGACTGAAGCAAAAAGGTATGGGGATCAAGTTTTTCTCCTCTAGGAGCTCCAATTAGATAGGTTTATGATCTGACATACTAAAAGGAAAAATGGCTAAGTCATCCCTAAAACCTAGGAGCAGAGAATTCTGGACTAGGAACCTGTCAAGCCAGGCCGCAATGTGGTTGGGACCAAGTCTTCTATTGGACCATGTGTAAAGACCCATGGCTGGATTGATGTCTTCCAGATCCCAGCTACTTATTAAGTCTTCCACCGTTTCACAAAGAGGATCTCTTACTATGGACCCTCCTTTTTTCTCTTTGGCATAGAGAGTGATATTAATATCCCCGGCCAAAATGAGATTCTATGGCTTAAGGGAGGTTAACATGACCTGAATACTCTGTCGACAATCTTTCTTTTCGGAATACAAAGCAGGAATATAGATGTTAAGGATACTTACCAAGTGACCAGAGTTCTTGTGGCAAAGACTTGAGAAGATCCAGTGCACGCTAACTTGGGAGTGGATGAGATCAAAGGAGGAAGTTTTCCAATGCGTGCCCAGCCCTTTGGAAGCCCCCCTAGCACTTACTGCTGAACCTTCATTGTTTCTCCAGAAATAGTGGGAAGCTTGGAGGAGATCCACGTCCTCCAATTTTGTCTCCTGGTTCAAAAGGATGTTGGGATTAGAGATCCGAATGAGGTCTTTCATTACTTCAGTCTTTTTATTACTCCCTAACCCCCAGTCGTTCCAGGAGACTACTTTCATTGTTTCACTTTTGAGGGTTGGGAGGCCCCTTTAGAGGCCTATCCTTTATGTCTAGTTTTTCTAAGATTCATCATAGCTTTGAGTGTTGATTGAGATCCAAGAAGCTTGTCTCTGTACATGGCCTCTTCTCGCATCTCCTTTTCTGTCTTTCGTCCTCTTTTATACTTTGTTTGCGTGAGCTGGGTTAGATTTATTTCTCCCTCTTCCAACTCCTATTCTTCTCCTTCTGATTCCATATTTTTAGGGTTAGAATGGCCTAGGGAGCACTGTGGATCTGAGGAACCTTCCCCACCAGATCTAGGGCTGGTGGTCGCCTAATTTTTTCCAAGATCTTCTTCCACATGAATAGTTTCCGCTTCAGATCGAATTTCTTATGTATTGTTTTGCAGCTCTACAAACCTGTTTCCTACCTCTGCATGGGTCTTTTTAGTAGTATCTTCCTTCCTGGGTATGGATGGTACCGTATTCCTCATCTCTCTTATGTTAGTTTTCTTGGGATTCACTTTGGTTCTCTTAGCCTGGGTCCAACCTTCTTCTGCTTATATTTGTGTTTGTTCTGAGGGTAGTTTTGGGCAGTTCTTCTGAAAATTCCCATAGTCATGGCAGTGACGGCATTTAAAAGGTAATTGCTCATAATCAAGTTTTTGGAAATGATGCTAATCTCCTACCGTTAAATTGATGGCCTCTAGGAGACCAGCTTCAAGATCAACTTCCACACAGATTTTGGCATAGGAATAGTTTTCCTTGGGGTTAGCTTTGTTGATGTATTTGTCAAGATTATTCCCTATGGTTTGCAAAGAAGATGGAATCCATCAATGGATCGGCATATTTGGGAGACGAACCCAGACCAGGACACCTTTAGGGACATCCACAGCCAGGTCAAAATCAAGAGTACATCTGTTGAGGTAGAGACCCTGGGGACCCATGAAGTTAGGCCCATTTCGAAAAATCAAATCCCGGTCGTCCTTGGAGATGAAATCAAAGAGAAAAACCCCTTAGCCCATCGCGTAGCAGGTTACGTTATTTGCAATCAAGGGCTGCCAGTTTGTTTGGATCCAGTTATCTGTGGACTTGGGAGAGGGATAAAGCCCTGTGAACTGACCCACCAGATCCTAATATGCCATAGAAACCACAATGTGCATGGGATGGTGTGGCGGCATATCAGTAGTTGGAACCTCATCAAGCTTTTTAACGAATTTTGGAACAAGTTCCAAGATGGTTTTATGGGACTGTCCCGACATTAATCTGCATAAATCTTCAACATCATCTGAAGCGGAAAGTGTCAACCTGACACCTTCAGCAGCCACGCTCATGATTGAGTTAGGCGGCGGCCCAACCTCTGATCCAATCACCTGACAGGTTTAGAAACCCTAGCCGTGATCCGTCTCAGAGCGAAAGGCATATAAAAATATTTTCCATTTAATATATTCCAAAAAATATTGCCCTAACTAAAATCTAATAATATAACTAGTTACTAAACTTTGTATTTATATTATAAGATAAACCTAACACAAAACTAATCTGATATTTGATATTTAGAATTAAAGTATAAAACAAAATATTTATTATAAATTTTAAGCTTTAAACTTTTAAAATCTAAATCTAATTCTAAAAGGATTATGGGAAAAATTAAACATAAAACAATAAAATGTAAATAATTCTTATTTTATAATATGTGTCAATATCTGTATCCATATTATGCTGAATATCTAGCGATTTTCGAACTCCCTCCGAATTTCCATACAAGAAATTCCAATACGGGTGAATTATGCTACTATGCCTTTAGAGACCTTAAGAAAGTGGGGATTTTCCAAGAAACATTGAATGGATGCTACACAATATCCACATGGCAATTTAATCCAATTATGTCCACATGCACTCAACTAGAACTTAGAATCCCCCAAGACATATGGTCTTCAAGCAAGTAACCCCCCAAGACATGCAATGTCCTAAAAGGCTGAGTGCTCCTCCATTGCATGCAATAATACATAGATAATGCTAATTTTGGAACTCTCCAAAGAACTTCTCAATTAGGTTGGACGTACCCTCCATAACGCATAGATTATCCCTTTTCAGCTGGACATCTTCATCACACAACACTAAAATAATGGATAGCTTCTCCAGAAGTGGTACAAGGTGGGATGGCCTCCTCAAACAAGCTAGAAACCCTTCAATGTTGCCATATCTCCTCGTTGTTGAGTATTTTTTGCTCCAAATCTACCACATTCAACAGTGTTTTGATGCAACACCTTCTAGAATACCCAAAATTATGCTTACAAAGGCTCAAAATGACGGCATGAATCATCTTCCATGGTTGTGGTCACTCCAGGATGAAGGAACAATAAGGTGACCCCCTGCCTCAACAAGGTATAAACATTCCTTACAATATTGAACGTTGCTTTCAAATTTTGAGATGGGATTCAGTGATGAAGTATTTTTAGGGTTTTTTGAGAGATGGGGTATGCCCAAAGAACCTTATGTTATACCCAAATCTAATAATCATGGAGTTTGGTTGTTGTTTGATGCTGAAAGTGAGCTTAGGAGTGTCCAAAATTCCTTTTCCATGCCACAAGATGGTTTGAACATGTTCAGAATTGCCCAAAATGTGCTCAGTTATGCCTGAATTTCTCTTAGAACTAAGATCAGAACTACTTCAAGGGCTCATATTGCTGCTACCATACAAGTCCATATTTAAGTCTTACTGTCGCTTCCACCCACAAAATTAGTCATAGAATATAACATCAATGATTTCCTAGTGTTTTCCTGAGGTCAAGCCAATGCCCAGAATCTGCTAAAGGATTGTTCACTGCTGCAGGAGGGCATGGGCAGTTCTAAACTACACTTGGAATTGCCTTACATCTACAAAACTGGCCTAGAATTGAAAATGAGCTGTTATGGGGTTGTTTCATGCACAGATATAGGTGAAGGTGACATTTGATGTTGTTTTTACCATAAATCATGCCCATATTTGAGGTTTAAGCTTGTTTAGTATTTATTGATGTGTGAAGGTAGAAGTAGGGCCATGACATGCCTAGAGGTATCCAAAAATGCCTAGATTTTCTTCTCTATCCACGGAATTAACCCAGATGGCCTCTTTTATGCCTAGGTAGCTCAGAAATCATAAGTGATCACCCTATTCAAATAGGGGGGAAGGGCTAAAGTTCCACATTCTTAAGGATTTTAACCAGCTTCCATTCTAGATTATTATCTAAAAGATTAAAACTCCTAGCAATCCACCATTTACTACTTTCTTAATTGTTGATTGTTAAATTCCTTTGGTCATTTTTAGTTTAGTTCTTATTGCACGACCAAATCGATCATTTATCTTGGTCATTTTTAGTTTAGTTCTTATTGCACGACCAAATTGGTCATTTTTAGTTTATTTCTTATTGCATGACCAAATTGGTCATTTATCTTGGTCATTTTTAGTTAGCTCACTTAAAATTTCTCAATTTTGGTCATTTATCCGTTGAAAAACTATGGTGACCAAAATTGTTGGTTTCCTGGTCACTTATTTCTCATTTTGTACTAGTGTGAAGACCAGGCGGCAGGTCGTTGCTGTCAAGGAAAGAACCCAAAACCTTAAATTATTGGTTATCCAATAAATATGAAATACTAGTGTGAGGGAATAAGTTACCACGTCACCAAGTCATTCCATATTTTGAAGAGAGTATTAATGTACGCACTAAATAACTTGCCAACCCAGTAAAGATTCCACGAAGGACAATATTAAGTCTCCAATATGATTTAATTTGGATTACATTTCTTTCTTTTATTCGATATAAAACCTCAATTGTTGATATGCTTTAATTCAGATCTCATTTTTTTTAATATAAAATATGAATTAAAGCATACCAACTATTTAGGTTTTATATTGAAAAAAGAGAAATGAAATCTAAATAAGCATATTGGGAGTTGTCAAGCGATACTCAAATCAGGTAATTGAGTAGAAGTGTCAAGAGGTCAAAGGGAATGTGCAATCAAATCCTCGACCTTCATTCCAGGTTGACAGAGATCTTTTAAATTGTGCTTTCCTTTCTGTAACCTTTCTCTATTTTGTTTGTTTTATCTATCCCAAGGACCGAAATCTTAATTATGTTCCCATGCACTTTTTATATCCAAATTTTTACCATTAGTGAGACCATACAAGGGTTAGCATTGAATATTACTAGAAGCGTGAGGCAATGGATCCCTCTAAAATCTCTCCCAGTAGAAATTTAAATTCCTTAGATCTTTCCATCAGCAATCCCAGAATTTGAAACCATGCCAAACATTAGGAGCCATTGAGGGAAATGAAACATGAGGTACTAGAGGTGGAAGGGGTAGAGCAGGGGCATCATGCCATGTTGGATGTCAAAGGGAATATGCAATCCACTTAATTTTAGTGCCACATTGAAATTCAAAGGGAATTTGCAATCCACTTATGTCGATATGTCGATGGAGAAGGGACTCCAACTCATCATTGTTGAACCCAAAGAGGGTCGGGGAGAGGGGGTACCCTTGTTCGACCCCAATGGTACTCTGGATGAAGTCAGAAAGGCCATGTGCTATCTTGAGGCAATCCAAAACTGACTCGTACAATCTCAATATGGAAACCAAGAAAGTATCAGATATGCCAATATCATGGAGCCTCTGGAATAACGCTTCTCTCAGTATTGTATCGAACGGTTTACGAAAGTCCACAAAGAAACAGTAAACTCTCAAAGAGCAATGATGAGAATTTTCAATAGTAGTTCGAAGCGTAAATATGTGATCGATGGTCTGGTAGTCGAGGTAAAAACCTGCTTATCCTTTAACCCTGAGATATCATTTCTCTAGCTCCTCAAAAAGACATTGATGTAAAACTGTGGCATAAACCTTAGAGAAGCTATGGCCCACCATGATAGTCTTATAGTTGTTTTTCTCTGAACTGCTTCCTGATTTGTGGATAGGGTGAATAATGTGTCTCACCCAAGAAAGGGGGAAGCCAAAGTAAACCACATGATTGAAGAGATTGATAATGTAGGACTCAAGAGGTTGAATACCATGGTCGAGGAATTCATCTTGAAGGACTTCTTCATTCGTTGCTCTGTTGTTACTCATGGATTTGATTGCATTCCTGATATCTTGCTTTGAGAAAACATGGCATGAAGAGGGAGGAGAAGGGATGCATGTTGGGGGTTCTCCGAGAATGTCATAATAGGGGTGGTGTGAGAAAACAAGGCTTGAGGGTCAAGGTCATGTGGGATAATATTGCGTCGAGGAAAAAGGACATGCTAGAAATATTTTGGGGAGTGGAGTAGAGCTGCACAAAGTTCACACCTTCTTTGGGAAAGAAAAATTCCCTTTTTACACAGAGTAGTTTTTGGTGTGTTATGCGAAGACGAGGGGAGGATGTGGGGTCATGTGTGAGAGAGAAATGGAGTTGTTGGTGAAGGGATTTGCATTCATCATAGAAACAACGGTTCATGGGGTGGGAACCTACGGTGGGCTTATGGGTGTGTTGATGGGTAGAGTTGGGGTAGGAATCAAGGATTGCCTCCTCGAGGGTTGCAGAGAGTATCTCGTATTTGGTAGTGGTGTTAGTCAATTATCTAAAGTGATAAAGGGGGGGGGAAGAAACTCTTGAAAGCGGGAAATATAGGAGACTGCATAATCTCTGTTAAAGAGGAAGGTGGTGCAGGAGGGTGGAGGGATAGGTTGGGGTTGGGGGGAGGAGAGGGGGATGTAGAGAGGTAGAAAGTGTGAACAGCATGATCAGCTAAGGGAAGGTGTGATACTCAGTAGTGTTCAATGTGTGGAAGCAGATCTTGGTTGAACAAAATATAGTCCACCACACTAGCCCCCTCATTGTGGGGGAAGCTAGTAAAGTCTCCTGAACTTGGGAAGCAAGGGAGCCTGTTCAAAATCAATAATCTATGGGATTCCCCTAGATGTAAAAGGTGTATCCCATAATATGTGAGAGGCCCATGCTTGTCTTGTGAATGTCTATGGAGGCCCATTGAATTCGACGCTAGATCCTAGATGCAAAGTGCATCCTCGGTTCTAGCATGAAGGGATATCTGTTGACGTTTGGTGCGGGAATCGAAGTCACCGAAAGAATGACCTCCCAAAGAGTAGAATAATAAGAGATGTTTGTATAAATATCAAGGGGTCCCCTTCAGACTCACTCTGAAGTAAAAGTGTGACAAGGCTAGGGGAAAGTAACACACTGCAGTGTAACTATCTCTAAGTAGGGTACTATGCTAATGGATTCAAACCCATAGATATCTAGCGTGGTCATCTGATGATATCATAGTAACACGACTCTTGAGGGAGTCCCATACTAGACATGTAACCCCCTTGACCCTCTAACACTATTGGATCACGTATCCAATCAGCAAAACCATATCCTTTGGTACCCCTGGTTCAAGGGTGGTGTCCGCATAGGGATCACATGTGTCTCTTTGATAAAAATAAGATCATGGGATCTGATAGCATCATGAAGCGTGCTTGGTGAAGACCAAAACATGTTATTGCAGTTCCAGTAGCCAATGGAGATGGTGACCCTGCTCCCCCTAACAAGTCCACCAATTGAATGAGACCATCATTTTGCTCAAGGTCGAGAGTATCCGGGAGGGGCTGAATCCCTGATCATTGCTTTAAGATCTTGAATCACTTCCCACTTCCCTTCTTTCCATGCAACTGTGACCCGATGTCTAGCTTGTTTGAATTCCACTTGTTTCTTTTTGGTGAGGTCGTCATCTAAGAAGATCCTTTGTGTGGGTGGGAGCAAACTCAATCTTTTTTTAAGCCTGAAGGGCTTTGGGCTGGTCCTCCAACGTCTGGAAGCAAAAGAAAAGTGTGGAGTTGGGCCCCATTATTATGAACATTAAATAATAAAATTAATCTTTAATAAATAATTAAATAGCTAAATATTAGAGAGATGTGACCTTTTGAAAGAGTTGTTATCAAGCCTATAAAAACTAGGTTATCTCTATCATTGTAATCATCATCAGTTGTATCATTATTCAATATTTATTTTAAGAATATGGATTCTCTTCTTTAACATTTGGATAGGGATTTTCCCATAACACCCGTATTTGGTGTTACATTGGTATCAGAGCTTCAGGCTTGAATCTCTTGCGATCTCTCTCATACTCATCCTTGGTATCTCGTCCCACACTTCTTTCCACACTCCCTCTTGTATCCCTCCACATTTCCTTTCTTATATCTGAATTGAAGCAAGTAAAAAGAAAAATGATAAATCTTTAATGATCAAATTTTAACTTACAAAAATGAAAGGAAAGAGATTGAGGTTGAGTGTTTTTATGTTGAGAAGGAAGAAGCAGAGCTCAATATCAAGCTTTGAACAAGGTTGAGGAGGGTAAACAAGTTAGATCCAAAATGAAGCGATGAAGAAGACAAGATGCAACTGAGCTCTAGTATTACTCCAACTTTGGTGATCCGCAAAGCTACACAAGAAACCTTCATGTAAAGATCAGATCTAGTATGGTAAGTCACATAAAACCAAAAGCATACAAGTATTACCAACTACAACATATAAATTTTGAAACTTATATGATTACACATAAATAATCAATTTGAAATTCAAATGCCTATTCTACGGATTGGAATACAAACTTCTAAGCTAGATATTTGAAATTGCATGAACCACAAAAAGTGCTAAACAAATATCACCTCGGTTACAGAAAAATAATTCACCATAGAAAGTATTACACCAGTAGATTGTCCTCCAAATACTCAACTTTATTCATAACAAAGATAACAATTACAATCATATGAGCAAAGGTCCCTTGCTTCCGTCTGGAATGAGGAAAAATAACTTGCTTTTATAGATAAACCCAGCCCCAGGGGGGCAATCAACACCGGTAGAATATCTCATGTTGTTGAATATTGTAACTTCAAAGAATATTCTAAATGTATCATTATTGATGAAACCCAAGGGAGATGTTATTATTACTCCATCGGGGTGGTACTATTGTAATTGGTCATCATAGAGTCATGAGGAAAATCCTCCATTGTAAGTCAGGTCATTAGCACCTTAATGAATATAATATAATATTGTATTGAGTCTTCCTAAGTGAATTCATACCACTTAGTTAAGTGGGGCCGACTTGTTAGGTTAAAATTCAAGTGACGAAAAGAGTATAAATAGAAGAGATGAGTTCCTCATTTAAAACACACACTCACTTATGTATAACGCATAGGAGAGAGAGAGATATATCTATTGGAAGGAGGCACACCTGTTTTGGGGTCTTGTCTTGTACTTTTTATACATCTTATACAAAGGAATTTTTGCGGTGTTTTCTTCCCCATGAGGGTTTCCTAGGATAAATCTTTGTGTTCTTTTGTGTGGTTGTACTTGTCTATCTTTCAATAATCCTTTTGCTTATGGTTATGTTGTTATGATGCTAAGTGTTATAATATCTGATATAAACATTAAAAACTTAACATGTATCATAGATACACTGAAAGAAGTATTTGTGCAACCGAAACACTACTACAACTACAACTACAACTATTGAAGATTAGGGTTTCATGCTTGAAAACCCTAGAAGACTAAAACTATTCATGTTGGGACTTTCTCTATATATCAAGACTGGTTAAGGCTCAGGAGCCGAAAATTTTATAGGAAGAAGACGACATCCTGATGTATCCAATGTAAAAGTTTCAGCCTCAAATTCGCTATAATATAGGATATCTGAATCCTGCAAATCAGGGTTCCAGCCTCTCCCTAGATTCAGCCTTAAACATGTGGTCTAGGGAGAATTGTTATATCTAGGGCTACAAACGTCCAAATGAAATTTCACAAGATGTTCCAGATAGGGAACATAATTTAATTTCTATGGTAAAATTTTCAGGCCTCGAAGGTGAAATAGTGACACGTGGAAGTCCATACAAGTTCACTATCCTGAATAATCCTGAAATACGTCACCTTGGGAAAATTGACATAAGTCCCAATTAGTGAAACCAATTCTACTCTAAGCTCTCGGGTTCGAAAGAAGACAGAACATTATACCTCAATGTGAAGTTTTAGACATAGAGGAGTAGTGCTTTCGAGGATACAGTAGAAACAATATTAGTCAATTCTACATAAGAAATTGAAGAAAACCAGGGCATCATATATTTTGCAGTTCTGATCACAGTTTTGGGAAAATGAGTATGCTGCTCATCTCACCTTGAGAAGGCACATATTTCTATCCAATCATATCTGAAATATACCTAAGTTGAAAATTTAGGGTTTCTCTATCAAACCCTAGGTCCACCAAAAGCAACATTCAAGAAAAGCTTTCAAGCAAGCATTAGATTGAAACAATCTCATTGGTTAAAGAAGAAGCTGCAGATCCAAGAGGAGATGAAGACAAAGCAAAAAAAGATAATTATTTGAATTGTATTTCCTATATATGATGTGTATTATGCATGATAGAATGTTTGAATTAATGACAGTATACTACTAATATGCATGTTATGGGTAAGTAGCCCACGGTGCTATAAAACACTCCATTGCTACTTATCTAGAATGTAAACTCTTTGTTGAAATATTGGATTAGTGCACAATCTCAATAATGTTATGGTAGAGATGGAAGGTATCTGGAAATTTTCCATGAGATATGGATGAATGGTGTATTGGCTAAAATAGTTTCATGATGCATAAGAATTTGTCTTTATGCATATGTCCTATGAAATGGTTCTAACCATGCAACTAGTGCATTTGACTTATAGGAAAGGCCATGTACAACCGCCTACAAGAAAAGGAGGATGAGACTTGTTACAAAGAAAAAGTGATGAAAATTCAAGATTCACTCCAATGAACATGAACCTGAAGCTCCCAGGGTCAGAGACACCGTGACGGAAGAAAGAGCTTCAGAAGAATATAAGAGAGAAGTAGATCCACCTCAAGAGATGAAGACAATCTTGGGAATGAGAGATAATTCAAGATGAATAAAATTATGTCGGGACTTCCAAACCAAATTAAGAGGCCTTATATACACTCTAGTTATGTGGCATAATTGAGCGACATCATTGATGCAGACTCTTCCAAGCTATGGAAGAAGCTATGATTAAAGAGTAACAATTGATCATGGGGAATGATGTCTAGGATATGGTTCTATACCTGAAGGGAAGTTCATAGTGTCTTCCATATGGATCTACAAGAACAAGTATACAAAGCAAGGTTCGTGTTTTGTCTTAGAAAGAATATACTATGGCATGATATACTCTATTGACCAGACACACTTATCCAGTGAAGCAGAAGTATATATCGAGCAAAGAACCACCTGTGCAGAATAGGATTTGTACGAGCTCAGAAGGCACCCATAGATAAGAAAATATAGTTACAAAAGGATCTTAAAGATCACCTAGAGTGATGGATATCTTAACCTTTGCTAGAAGGTTGAAGATGGTAACCTATAGAAGATAACAAGCTCACAGATGGGTGCAAGATGAACTTTTCGACAACATTCAAGCTGAAGGGATCTTGGTATCTAGTAACGTAAGATGTATACATAGAAGATCAGTAGGAGAGGATGCTACCTGGCACTCCAATATAGAATGTAGAGGGAGGATGATGATATGCTTTAGGGGGAGTGACTACAGAAGATATCTGAGTTCGACATGGTACGACAAGATGGACAACTTCCTAATGGACTAATACTTTACCAAGAGTAAAGTTGGTTCCAACCTTCAAGGTTGAATGTGGAAGACTGGGATATGTCGATGACCTGACAAAATGAAATCGTGGTAGAAGCAATGATGGAAGAATACCAGTCATGTTTGGGATAGAGTACCCCAACCAGAAAGAAAGAGTGTGGTATCTTCCAAATAGATTTGAAAGATAAAACATGTTGTTGATGGAAGTCTTGAAAAATACAATATATGTGGCTAGAGGATTCTCTTAGAGAGAGGGAATTGATTATGAAAAGACATTTTCTCCAGTAGCAAGGTACACTTCCATCAGAACCATCATGGCACTTGCTTCCATGATGAAGTGGAATCTACGCCAAATGGATGTAAAGACAGCCTTACTTAATGGTGTGATTGAGGAAGAGGTTTACTTCGAACAACCACAAGGATTTGAAGTCGAAGACAGAGTGACTCATGTATGTAAGCTTTGTTGAAATATTGTAACTTCGAAGAATATTCTATATGTATCTTTTTGTGGTCCCTGATGGTCCTACCGGGAGAACTAATAAGAGTCATGAGGTAGTCCCCTCTAATTGTAAAGGTGGGTCATTAGTACCCCAGTGTGGTTACTTGAGCCTACATGTGTAACTCGAGCCTACATGATTAACTCGAGCCTACATGACAAATGAGTTAACTTAAGTGAACAGATGAATATAAATAGAGGTGTAGCGCTCCTCATTTGGAGCACACACTCTCACTTGTGTAGCGCATTAGTGGAGAGAGAGAAGCAGCTAGAGAAGGAGGAGGGCCAGGCTTTGATCTCCTTATTGGTTTTACCTTTTATCTTTTTGGGCATCTATATTGAGGAAGCTTTTGCTGGGTTTTTCCCTTTAAGGTTTTCCTAGGATAAATCTGTGTTGTTCTTGTGATTCTATTTCTTTCAGTGATCCTACTTATATGCTTTTGTTATGAAAAGAAGATTAAATACTGATGTATTAGCTAAGCATATGAAAAGTTAACAAGTTTAAATAGGCTCTGTATGGACGGAAGAAAGCTCCTAGATATTGATATGAAATAATAGATAGCTTCTGACAAGCTTGGGCTTTACCAAGAGTAAATTTGATCTTAACCTTTACCTTAAGGTTTTGGATGATGAACCTGTCATACTATTGATGTATGAGGATGATCGATTTCTAACAGGAAATGGGAAACAGATCACAGAGAGCAAGAAGAACCTAGTTGAAGAATTCAATATGAAAGATCTTGGATTGATGCATTGTTTCCTTGGGATGGAAGTGTGGCAGATCCCAGAAGGAATCTTTCTGAACCAGGGAAAGTATGTTGTGGAAATATCAAGAAAATTTGATACGTTGGATTGTAAAGACATGGCCACACCCATGGACACCAACATGAAGTTGTCATTTGATGAGACATCAGAGTTATTGATATGACTCGGTGCAAAAAGATTATTGAGTCGTTGATATATCCGACGAATACAAGGAAAAATATATGCTTTGTTGTGAACACCTAAAGTCAGTATCTAGTTAATCCTATATGGGTTCACTTGATAGCTGCAAAACATGTGATGTGGTACCTAAAAAAAGTTATGATACACTTGGGACTCTACTATGGTAGAGATCATGACTACAGATTGTATGGATATATGCTTTCAGATTGGGAAGGAAGTGTCGTAGATAGGAAGAGCACCTCAGATGGATGTGCTTGTCTGGGATCCACCATGATCTCATGGTTTAGTAAGAAACAGTCCAATGTTTCTCTCAGCATAGCTAAAGCAGAGTAAATAGCAACTTGCTCTGCTAGTTGTGAAGTGATAAGGCTTCGGAAACCGATGTCAGGATTATTTGACATGGAGTTGGATGCCACAATGATTCTTTGTGACAACCAGAGTTGCATAAATATGACAAAGAATCCTATGGGATATGGTACTGAAGGGAGATATAAAACTCCAGTATGTGAGTATTGATGAGCAAGATTGTTGATGTGGTGACCAAGCTTCCGTGAGTACCGATGAGCAAGAGCACTTTTTATACATCTTATACAGAGGAAGTTTTGTTGGGTTTTCTTCCCCATGAGGGTTTCCCAGGATAAATCTTTGTGTTATTTTGTGTGGCTATACTTGTCTATCTTTCAAGGATCCTTTTTCTTATGGTTATGTTGTTATGATGCTAAATGTTATAAGATCTGATATAACCATTAAAACTTAACACACATTTGGGTGAGAGTTTGAAGGGATTGGATGAGATGTGGTTGAAGGAGGATGGCCCACCTCTCCTAAGAGAGAGATGTATCCTCTTTGGATACTTCACCTTCCATTTATAAGATGCCACCATGCCATTTAAACCTCGCGTGATATTTTTAAGAGGGGCACACTTCCAAGTTGGAGTGAACAATGCGTGAACCTTAGCTCCTTACGATTTGATTGTGTTGATTTTTTTATTTGATTGGATGTGCATCCAATGGGATGTGCCACCTCTCACACTCCAACAACTCATTTGTATCACCACATTTTCTTCAAGCACATGAGGATAATGCCACATCAACCAACGTGAGGGCCCAAGATGGATGCGTAAGTCTCACTTTGGTAATTCGCTAGCCTCCCATTAATAAATAATGATTGTCATTATCCTAAGTTTTAATATGTTTATCATATAAAAAATTCACCACCCCTTCCACATTGTCAAAATTGAATTTTGCCTTATTTGTCTTTCGTGTCAATTTGTCATGTTTTTTCATTTTTTGGGCATTTTGTCGCATTAATAGAGAAATAATGCCATATGGGACACAATAGTCACCCGGAGCATGGGAAAAATGGGTCTCAAGGTAAATCAGGTGCTCTCATTTTGAAAATGAGCCCATCCATGACAAAAAGGGACTCTGTATCACATATTTATTACATTTTGAATTTTTCCATTTAAACCATTAAAAAAAGGCCTAAAATTGTGGAATTTTTTATTTTTATTTTATTTTCGGAATGAACAAAAAACCTAAGGGGGCCTAGTACATGTTCATAATGACTCAAAACCATGTCTAACATGCTTATATACATCGACACATAAACTTTAATAACCTCCTAAGGGCTAACCACTAAGACAACCATTCTAGCTTTGGAGGAGTTGTGAAAAACTCAAAAATTATACATCGCTTATTCAACATTGCATAATTGATAAGGTAAAAAACACCTTGGAATGATCGGATTGATGGCCAAGTCCTAGGAAGCCATGTCCTTTACAAAAAATTTACCGTGTTAGAACATTTATGACAATGTCCCTAAGGGGTATGAACATGCATTTTATTAAAAAAGGGGCCACAATTGGTCCTAATGTAACCACAAAACTTCTGAGCACTAACAATGAACAACTAATTTGTTCAATACTCTAGCGGCTCACTGGAAATATCCTAATTTCAACTTAGTGGATAACAAAACCAATACATACATCAAGGGTCAAAATGGGACATTACAATCCCCTCCCCTTAAAATAACACTGTACTCGGCGTTGTAATACTTATGGATATTTACACATTGTTTACATATGTCCAAAATTCACAAAAATAAGGCAGGAACTTTCCTGCATTGCATCCTTTAACTAGGAATTTTAGGACGAAGTTTTTCGGTCTCTACACGCTGCTCCAACAGGTTTTGACTTTCCAGTTCAACATGTGCACTGTTTAATTCAGTAATTCCTCTTGTCTCTTTACTTTCCACTTCATTCACAAGTCTGGAAACTTTGTGGCTATAAAAAAATTTATTGTTCTTTATTGGGAAGTCCCTAATCAGGTGATTTCTTCCACATCCCCAACACCAAAGTGGTCCCTTTGGATTTCCAAGCCTAATTACCTTTGATTCTTTCGACCTTGGACATTTCTTGGTTGACTGATTGGATGAACGCTTCTTCATTTATTCGTTGTCCTTGCCACTACGTATAGCTACCATGATACCATTTACCTCCTTTTGAAAATGAATGGAGTCATGTAATACTTTATGGTTTCTCTCATTCTATCGCTTTTGTAGCTTAAGCATCTCCCAAAGATTTTCTTGGGTCTTGGAAATTGTTTGAAGCAGTTATGCAGCCAAATGGAATAACTTTGGGTCTATTTCCATGGCTAATGTGTACAACTTCCCACACTATTACTTGCCAACAGAACTTACTTTGCAACTGCTGCAACCAATTAGTTTAAATCTCACCTGAGCAATTCACCGACATGAATTTCGTTAGGCCAAAACATGACATAAACATTAAAATTAGTCAATTGCTCACTTGATTGACTTGGAAGGTTCATGCTTTCTCCCAAAAGGATTTCACACATTTAATGCTTTCCCAACATACAAATGAACCCATTCATCTTCATCCTTTCACAAGAATTTAACTAATTCAGCATTCATGCTTTATTTCAAGAAAAAATAAACACAATTACTTTCAATGGTAATATGCGTCCAACAATTTTCTCTCTGGAATGCATCAAACGTGAAGGAAAGAGAAAAGTTACTAAGTTTCCTCCCTCTTAATCTTGTTCTAATCCGGATCCCCACCATAGTGGTTCCATTCTCCTTGGCTTCTTTAATTTCAAGTGTGAATGCTTGACTCCTCCATTCCTCATTTTGGTGATGAAATTTCACATATAAGGTCTGTCCAAGACTTGACAAACAGGACACTCCCCATGGTTTTCCTAGAGAACCTTAATTGCTAGGACCGACACAAGTCCACTAGCACCATTCTCAACGGTTTCTTATGCCTAGATTTCTAGGATAGTCACATTTCCAAATGCAAATTTTGGATTCCTTCAAGGTTCTTGCTTCCCGCATTACCTAGGCTTCAACAAAGAATGATTACATATCAGTTTTGTTAACATAAAACGTATCATTTTCAGAAAAATCATAATTTAGGTATACAATCATGAAATTTTTACACCAATAAATAAGAAATGCATAGAAACCAAATACTTATCTGCATAACATCTTCGTGCTGCTCCACAGGTGTCCTGTTTCAACTTCCACAAGCCTTGGATCACCTGTTGGATATATCAATGAATGTTGGCCAGCACATTGGCTATGCCACCAGACTCAATGGCCAACCAGTGAAGTGACTAGATTTACCAAGAATTTATGGTGCTTACCAGACCCATACCTGGTTTACCCTCTGTATTGCCGAGCGAGCACTTCTGTCTAGGTCAACAGGCCAATGGAAGGAAACTGCACCATCAAATTTGCTATACTTTCCAATAAATGGAAATTCATTTCCTAGCTTCCCCCCTAGGAACCAACGTTTCCCTCAATCCAAGCCACAATCTAACTTGCCCGTGAGGTGAAAGTTGAAACTCACTTGTAGGCGCCATGCTTGCCATCGTAAATTTGTTCGAAACCCTTGTTACAATCAATGTAGAGCTTGTCGATACTGATATTGGTCTCTCTTTCATAATCACTCAAAATATCCTAATTATTGATGTTACTTTGACTATATGATGGTTCGTGGCGAGGCTATGGTTTACTTGTGTTCTTGTTCTAGCTTTTATTTGGGACGTTGAAATTTGTATAACATTTTATTATTGTGTTTTAATATTAACATTTTATCTTGTGTTTTTAAATTTATATAACATTGTACTTTAAAGTTTGTATAACATCTTTAAAATTGTGTTTTAATATTAACATTTTAATATTGTGTTTTACATTCTTTAAATTTTTATTTGAAAAAGTTAAAGTGTTTTTAAATATATGTTTAACTATTAATGATTAATGTTGATATATGATCATATTGAATTTTATTAATATATATATATATATATATATATATTCAAATTTTATATTGTCTCAAATTGAATCACTAAAATTTTCATTGTTGAATTTTTGTCGAACTTGATGGTAGACAAACTCAAACATGAATTCGATCTAGGGGACTTAGGTTCTAACCAATAACTAACCTCAAGGTTAATCCTGACATTTTAGTTGTGTGGGATTTCATTGGGGCCTAGGCATTTCAATAATTTTACTGCATTTGCCTCCAAATGTAGGGCAAAAATTTTAATTATGTTTAATGCAAAATGATGGAATATACATTAATGAACGAACTGTTTTCTATAGAAGAAATTTAAAATCCAAGTAGACAATGTGTGCATAGATCTGATCTATAATATAAATAGCGATACACAAAATATGCAAACTTTAAGAGTCCATGCCTTATCCACTAAATGAAAGCAGTTAAACCTTGGCCATAGAATACATAGTAGGGACTTAAGGTGTAGTCCATTATTAAAAGATATATAGGGCACCTAACCCATTGCATTTGGAATTAACAACTTTTAGATTAGAGTTGGATATGCATATGTCCACTAGGAATTTTGGGAAATATTAGGATTCACCTAAGGCTGGAGCTAAAGCATACATGCTTTCTCTCTTTGCTCAAGTAGGTAGGAAAAACCTGTGTGACTTCCCTCTGGCTCCACGATTTATCAATCTCGATGTCCATTTCTACTGTTTAGTAATGAAATATCAAATGCTTTTTCAGAAGAAAAAAAAAAGGATTACTTATTGTTAGGTGTTGAAATTGAGTGTGATTCTTTGCTTGTTAGAACTTTTTTCCTGGTCATTACAATAACTTTACTAGTCACTATTGCATATAGTCTTTGTCCAAGAGTGTGTACTTCTTATGCTTGATGTCTTTTATTATTAAATGGTGCAGGCTTATGACCAACTATATTCAGTAAGAGGAAAACAAACTTATGCAACACAAGTAAAACCACCTTCTCAATTCAGGCAACAGATAAGTACCTAGTTTCTTTTTTGTTTTGTTTTGTTATGTAAATAAATTAGGAGGTATAAGTATGCATCAATATTTCTCTAATTCAGTTTAGCTTTCTCCTCTCTATGTTTTTATCATGTGCTCCTATTTTGATCTTATAGGAATTTCAAATTATTTTCAGGTAGAACGAAACTCATTAATGTGGTGCTTTGTAAGGTTATGAACATGGCTGATGCATTTGTGGTGACACATAATTACTTTTGACATTGGTAATTGCATGACGAACTTGAGTATTCATCTTTGATCTCCCTTCATTCAAACAAATGAGAGTGCATTCACACCAGTTACGAGTTGAGACAGATCACCAAATTTTATGGAAGGATAGAATTTGTTGCCTTTACTCCCTACAAGATATGAAAATGGAGGAGTATTTCATTTTCAGATGCCCCATATATTATGAGATCTAGGTGAGATTTCACTATTTATACAAAGACTCTAGTAGGCCCCTTGCTACCTTCTTCTATTACCCCTACCAAAGATGCATTGTCTTGTATGCTTGAGAGGCAGTACTTTTAGACGACGGTTTTTTTGGGAACCTTCAAGGCCTACTTGGTTGATTACCTCCTTCTTTTAGTCCCTCTCAGCCATTGAAGGTGTTAAGTGCATGTTTGTTGTTGGTTTCACTGGCACAAACATAATCAATCAGTGATATGATCCCCTCCTACTCAGGAGGTCGACCTTGACCTACTGTTCCTTATACTTGGTGTAGACAACTACCATCGTTGTTCTCAACATAGATCTTGCAGACACGCCCATCACCCTATAGGATAAATACACTGGCAGATTTCAATAAAAAGTCGATCAGTAGTGATAACTCCATTCCAGTTTCTATTATACTTAAGACTCTCCTAGAGGTTGGCTGATGCGGGTTCTTAGATGGATAACTTTATCAGTCTTCACTACAATATAATGAAAATTTCTCTCGTATTGTTTGTTAATTTTATTAAATTCTACAAAATCTATTGTTAATGGAGATGTTAATCCCTTTAAACCACTTAGTCTAAGGAAATTTTGTTGAAGGAGCAATAACTTAAGGGATTTCAATCACAAATTATCAAAACATGTCATGAATAAAAGAAAAATTTATACTTTAAATTGTTTTGAGGATCAAAATAATAGATATAGCTAAATTGGAGGTTACAAATCCCAATATAAGTATATTTTGATTCTCAACAATTAGTCAATTATCTTATTTGATAGAATTTCTTGATTCCATTATTACAAACCTAACCTGATAATTGCTAATACGCTGACCAAAAAGTGTTGTTATGATTAGAAACGAAACCTGCTAAAAAAAAATTGAACTGAAAATTAAAAAAATTTAGAATTGAAAATTTAGTTAATGTCTTTATAGCAGAAGCATAAAAACGACAAAAATTTAGTTAATGTCTTTATGATATATATGTTTTTAAAAACAAAAAACAAAAAAAACCTTTGGTTGAAGAATAGCTCTTTGAATAGAGCCGACCTAATCTTGATCATCAGCATTGTCGGGGATGTCATCATTTCTGATCACCAAGGTGGTGGCTCTTGGTCATAAGATCAAGGGACAGGAGTTCTCATCACGAGCCAACCTGTTCATGTCTGTCAGTTCTCATGAATGATGTTGTCAATATATGGTTACCGTGCCAGGATAGTAGTCTTGAACCAAAGTTCTAATTAATCTTATTATTTTATCTAAATAAATCTTGTCAATAAAAGGGGTTAACTAAGGAAAGGAAGGTCTCATCATGAACCGTCCCTTTCATGATCATGGGTCCTATTGGATTGAATTTTCCATATTTGGTTACAAGGCCAAGGCATTGACCCTTGGTTTTAGAATCAAGAGATAGGGGGTCTCATCATGAGCCAACCTGCTCAATTTCTGGCAATACCATCATCTTGTTATCATGCTAGGATAGTATTCCTTAGTTAATGTATTTTTCATATACATGTTCATTAAAAAAATGCAAAATTCAATAGTTAGTTACTATGGATGGGTCAAATTTTTCGGATGCTTTCTTTGAAATGTGGAAGTCATATCTTTGCGCTAATGTTTGCTTGGATATTTTTAATCATGGATAGATTCTTTCTTCTTAAAAGTTCTCTTACTATATATATTATAAGTAATTCATTTTTGTAAAGTCTCAGACATAAGTTTAGGATAATTTTTTCAGTTACAACAACATTTTAAGTTCGATTTTTACTATACAGGATCGTGGGTTGAGTGGATTAAGTAATGTGAACTCTAAGTTTTCAAGAAATCCTTCTCTACTTTATTCTTTATCATATTCATGTGTACATATATCTTTCAGAGGTAAGTGGTTCACCCAGGTATGTCACCATTTGTTGGTTTCCAACAAATTCCCTTTTTCATAAGGATCTTCAAGTATAAAATTTGAAATTGTATGCTCTTACTTGGTGATATGCATTATACTAAATTTTAAGAGTGCCTTCAAAATCTTTGATTATGAAGGTACTCTCGATTATGAACTTTTCTTTGAATGAGAGATGTATTATTGCTTAATTGATTTCAACTCTTTCACATCATTAATTTTTCAATAATTTTGAATATGAGCTACTAAAACACTTCTTTAATATAAGAATAAATCTTTTACAAATTTCACATAAAATATTGTGAAATTAACATCTAATTCTTATAAATCATGATGAGATTGTTTACTTATGAAAATAGTAGCTTCTAATTCTATTAATAAGGGTTAAGACATTTTTATTTCAAGGTATGATATAAGTGATTAATTCTTTCAATTAATTAATTAATAAGTGATATAAGTGATTAATTCTTTCAATTAATTAATTTCAATACGGCTGAATTATGCTACTATGTCTCTAGAGACCTTAAGCAAGTGGGGATTTTCCAAGAAACAAGGAATGGATGCTACGCAATATCCACATGGAAATTTACTCCAATTATGTCCACATGCACCCAACTAGAGCTTAAAATCCCCCAAGACATATGGTCTTCAAGCAAGTAACCCCCCAAGACTTGCAATGTCCTAAAAGGCCGAGTGCTCCTCCATTGCATGCAATAATACATAGAGAATGCTAACTGTGGAACTCTCCAAAGAACTTCTCAATTAGGTTGGATGTACCCTCCATAAGGCATAGATTGGCCCTCTCAGCTGGACATCTTCATCAAACAACACTAAAATAATGGATAGCTTCTCCAGAAGTGGTACAAGGTGGGATGGCCTCCTCAAACAAGCTATAAACCCTTCAACGCTGCCATATCTCCTCAGTGTTGAGTATTTTCTGCTCCAAATCTACCACATTCAACAGTGTTCTGATGCAACACCTTCCAAAATAGCCAAAATTATGCTTACAAAGGATCAAAATGAGGGCATGAATCATCTTCCATGGTTGTGGTCCACTCCAAGATGAAGGAACAACAAGGTGACGCCCTACCTCAACAAGGTATAAACATTCCTTACAATATTGAACGTTGCTTTCAAATTTTGAGATGGGATCCAATGATGAAGTAATTTTAGGGTTTTATGAGAGATGGGGTATGCCCAAAGAACCTTGTGTTATACCCAGATCTGATAATCATAGAGTTTGGTTGTTTTTTGATGGTGAAAGTGAGCTTAGGAGTGTCTAGAATTCCTTGTCCATGCCACAAGATGGTTTGAACATGTTCAGAATTGCCAAAAATGTGCTCAGATATGCCTAAATTGCTCCTAGAACTGAGATCAGAACTGCTTCAATGGCTCATATTGTTGCTACTATACAAGTCCATATTTAAGTCTTACTGTCACTTCCACCCACAGAATTAGTCATAGAATATAACAACAATGCTTTCCTAGTGCTTTCCTAAGGTCAAGCCAATGCCCAGAATCTGCTAAAGGATTGTTCACTCTGCAGGAGGGCATGGGAAGTTCTAAATTGCACTTGGAATTGCCTTACATCTACAAAAGTGGCCGGGAATTGAAAATGAATTGTTATGGGGTTGTTTCATGCCCAGATATAGGTGAAGGTGACATTTAATGTTGTTTTTACCATAAATCATGCCCATATTTGAGGTTTAAGCTTGTTTAGTATTTATTGATGTATGAAGGCATAAGTAGGGCCATGACATGCTTAGAGGTACCCAAAAATGCCCAGATTTGCTTCTCTATCCACAGAATTAACCCAAATGACCTCTTTTATGCCTATTTAGCTAAAAACTCATAAGTGATCACCCTATGCAAATAGGGGGGGCAGGGTAAAATTCCTCATTCTTAAGGATTTTAACCAGCTTCCATTCTAGATTATTATCTAAAAGATTAAAACTCCTAGCAATCCACCATTTACTACTTTATTAATTGTTGATTGTTAAATTCCTTTGGTCATTTTTAGTTTAGTTCTTATTACGCGACCAAATTGGTCATTTATCTTGGTCATTTTTAGTTTAGTTCTTATTGCACGACCAAATTGGTCATTTATCTTGGTCATTTTTAGTTTAGTTCTTATTGCGTGACCAAATTGGTCATTTATCTTGGTCATTTTTAGTTAGCTCCCTTAAAATTTCTCAATTTTCGTCATTTATTCGTTGAAAAACTATGGTGACCAAAATTGTTGGTCGCCTGAACATTTATGTCTCATTTTGTACTAGTGTGAAGACCAGGCGGCAGATCGTTGTTGTCAAGGAAAGAACCCAAAACCTTAAATTACCGGTCATCCAATAAATATGAAATACTAGTGTGAGGGAATAAGTTACCACGTCGCCAAGTCATTCCATATTTTGAAGAGAGTATTGATGTAGGCACTAAATAACTTGCTAACCCAGTAAAGATTCCATGAAGGACAATATTAAGTATCCAATATGATTTAATTTGGATTACATTTCTTTCTTTTATTCGATATAAAACCTCAATTGTTGATATGCTTTAATTCAGATCTCATTTTTTTAATATAAAATCTGAATTAAAGCATACCAATTATTTAGGTTTTATATTGAAAAAAGAGAAATGAAATCTAAATAAGCATATTGTGAGTTGTGAAGCGATACTCAAATGAGGTAATTGAGTAGAATGGTCGAGAGGTCAAAGGGAATGTGCAATCAAATCCTCGACCTTCATTCCAGGTTGAGAGAGATCTTTTAAATTGTGCTTTCCTTTCTATAACCTTTGTATGTTTTGTTTGTTTTATCTATCCCGAGGACCGAAATCTTCATTATGTTACCATGCAATTTTTATATCCAAATTTGTCCCATCAGCGAGACCATACAAGGGTTCATTGAATATTACTAGAAGGGTGAGGCAATGGATCCCTCTAAAATCTCTTCCAGTAGAAATTTAAATTCCTTAGAGCTTTCCATCAGCAATCCCAGAATTTGAAACCATGCCAAACATTAGGAGGCATTGAGGGAAATGAAACATGAGGTACTAGAGGTGGAAGGGACAGAGTAGGGCCATCATGCCATGTTGGATGTCAAAGGGAATATGCAATCCACTTAATTTTAGTGCCACATTGGAATTCAAAGGGAATTTGCAATCCACTTTTATCCCAAATATTTGTCAGGTAGAAGAAAATCATCTCCCTCCCAGATATGCTGATGGAGAAGGGACTCCAACTCATCAATGTAGATCCCAAAGAGGGTCGGGGAGAGGGGGAACCCTTGTTCGACCCCAATGGTACTCTGGATGAAGTTAGAAAGGCCATGTGCTATCTTGAGGAAACCCAAAATTGACTCGTACAATCTCAATATGGCAACCAAGAAAGTATCATATATGCCTATATCATGGAGCCTCTGGAATAATGCTTCTCTAAGTACTGTATCGAACAGTTTACGAAAGTCCACAAAGCAATAGTAGACTCTCGAAGAGCGATGATGAGCATTTTCAATAGTAGTTCGAATCGTAAATATGTGATCGTTGGTCTAGTAGTCAAGGCAGAAACCTGCTTATCCATTAACACTGAGATGTCATTTCTCTAGCTCCTCAAAAATCCATTGATGTAAGATTGTGGCATAAACCTTAGAGAATTTATGGCCCACCATGATAGTCTTGTAGTTGGTTTTCTCTAAATTGCTTCTTGATTTGTGGATAGGGTGAATAATGTGTCTCACCCAAGAAAGGGGGAAGCAAAATCAAACCGCATGATTGAAGAGATTGATAATGTAGGACTCAAAAGGTTGAATACCATGGTCAAGGAATTTGTCCTAAAGGCCTTATTCATTTGTTTCTCTGTTGTTACTTGTGGATTTGATTGTGTTCTTGATATCCCGCTCTGAGAAAATGTGGCATGAAGAGGGAGGAGAAGGGATGCGTGTTGGGGGTTCTCTGAGAATGCCATAATAGGGGTGGTGTGTGAAAACAAGGCTTGAGGGTCAAGGTCATGTGGGATAATATTGCGTTGAGGAAAAAGGGCGTGCTAGAAATATTTTGGGGAGTGGAGTAGAGCTGCACAAAGTTCACACCTTCTTTGGGAAAGAAAAATTCACTTTTTACGGCAAAGTAGTTTTTGGTGTGTTATGTGGAGACAGGGGGTGGATGTGGGGTCATGTGTGAGAGAGAAATGGAGTTGTTGGTGAAGGGATTTTCATTCGTCGTCGAAACAACAGTTCATGGGGTGGGAACCTATGGTGGGTTTATGGGCATGTTGATGGGTAGAGTTTGGGTAGGAATCAAGGACTATCTCCTCGAGGGTTGTGGAGAGTATCTCATATTTGTATGTGGTGTTGGACAATTATCTAAAGTGAGAAAGGGTGGGGAGAAACTCTTGAAGGTGAGCAATATAGGAGACTGCATAATCTCTGTCAAAGAGGAAGGTGGTGCGGGAGGGTGGAGGGATATGTTGGGGGTGGGGGGAGGAGGGGGGGATGTAGAGAGGTAGAAAGTGTGGAGAGCATGATTAGCTAAGGGAAGGTGAGATACTAAGTAGTATCGAATGTGTGGAAGCATATATTGGTTGAAAAAAATATAGTCCACCACACTAGCCCTCTCATTGTGGGGGAAGCTAGTAAAGTCTCCTGAACCTGGGAAGCAAGGGATCATGTTAAAAATCAATAAGATATGGGATTCCCCTAGATGTAAAAGGTGTATCCCATAACATGTGAGGGGCACATGCTTGTCTTGTGAATGTCGATGGAGTCCCATTGACTTCGGCACTATATCCTGGATGCAAAGTGCATCCTCGGTTCTAGCATGAAGGGATATCTGTTGAAGTTTGGTGTGTGCATTGAAGTCACTAGAAGAATGACCTCCCAAAGAGTAGAATAATAAGAGATGTTTGTATAAATATCAATGGGTCCCCTTCAGACTCACTCTGAAGTAAAAGTGTGACAACTCAGACAAGGCTGGGGGAAAGTAACACACTGCAGTGTAACTATCTCTAAGTAGGGTACTATGCTAATGGATTCAAACCCATAGATATGTAGCGTGATCATCTGATGATATCATAGTAATGCAACTCTTGACGAAGTCCAATACTAGAAATGCAACCCCATTGACCCCTTGACACTATTGGATCACGTATCCAATCGGCAAAACCATATCCTTTGGTACCCCTAGTTCGGGGGTGGTGTCTACATAGGGATCGCATTTGTCTCTTCGAGAAAAATAAGATCATGGGATCCAATAGCATCACGAAGCGTGATTGGTGAAGACCAAAACATGTTATTGCACTTCCAGTAGCCAATGGAGATGGTGATCCTACTCCCCCTAACAATTCCACCAATTGAATGAGACCGTCATTTTTCCCAAGGTCAAGAGTATCCCGGAGGGGCCCAATCCCTGATTACTACTTTAAGATCTCAAATCACTTCCCACTTCCCTTCTTTCCGAGCAACTGTGACCCGATGTCTAGCTTGTTTGAATTCCACTTGTTTCTTTTTGGTGATGTCGTCATCTAAGAAGATCCTTTGTGTGGGTGGGAGCAAAGTCAATCGCTTCTTAAGCCTAAAGGGCTTTGGGCTAGTCCTCCAATGTCTAGAAGCAAAAGAAAAGTGTGGAGTTGGGCCCCATTATTATGAACATTAAATAATAAAATTAATCTTTAATAAATAAATAAATAGCTAAATATTAAAGAGATGTGACCTTTTGAAAGATTCGCTATCAAGCCTATAAAAACTAGGTTATTTCTATCATTGTAATCATCATCAGTTGTATCATTATTCAATATTTATTTTAAAAATATGGATTCTCTTCTTTAACATTTGGATAGGGATTTTCCCATAACACCTGGATTTGGTGTTACACTGGTATCAGAGCTTCAGGCTTGAATCTCTTGTGATCTCTCTCATACTCATCCTTGGTATCTCGTCCCACACTTCTTTCCACGCTCCCTCTCATCTCCCTCCACATTTCCTCTCTTAGATCTGAATTGAAGCAAGTAAAAAGAAAAATGATAAATCTTTAATGATCAAATTTTAACTTGCAAAAATGAAAGGAAAGAGATTGAGGTTGAGTGTTTTTACATTGAGAAGGAAGAAGCGGAGCTCAATATCAAGCTTCGAACAAGGCTGAGGAGGGTAAACAAGTTAGATCCAAAATGAAGCGATGAAGAAGACAATATGCAACTGAGCTCCAGTCTTACTCCACCTTCGGTGATCCGCAAAGCTACACAAGAAACCTTCATGTAAAGATAATATCTAGTATGGTAAGTAACATAAAACCAAAAGCATACAAGTATTACCGACTACAACGTATAAATTTTGAAACTTATATGATTACACGTAAATAAGCAATTTGAAATTCAAATGCCTATTCTACGGATTGGAATACAAACTTCTAAGCTAGATATTTGAAATTGCATGAACCACAAAAAGTGCTAAATAGATATCACCTCGTTTATAGAACAAGAATTCACCATATAAAGTATTACACTAGTAGATTGTCCTCCAAAGACTCAATTTTATTCATAACAAAGATAACAATTACAACCATATGAGCAGAGGTCCCTTACTTCCGTCTGGAATCAGGTAAAATAACTTGCTTTTATAGATAAACCCAGCCCCAGGGGGGCAATCAACACTGGTAGAAGAGCTCACGTTGTTGAATATTGTAACTTCAAAGGATATTCTAAATGTATTTTACTGATGAACCCAAGGGAGATGTTATTATTCCTCCGTCGGGGTGGTACTATTGTAATTGGTCATCATAGAGTCATGAGGTAAAGCCTCCATAGTAAGTCGGGTCATTAGCACCTTAATGAATATAATATAATATTGTATTGAGTCTTCCTAAAGTGAAGTCGAACCGCTTAGTTAAGTGGGGCCGACTTGTTAGGTTAAAAGTCAAGTGACGAAAAGAGTATAAATAGAAGAGATGTGTTCCTCATTTAAAACACACACTCACTTGTGTCTAACGCATAGGAGAGAAAGAGATATATCTGTTGGAAGGAGGGACACCTGTTTTGGGGTATTATCTTGTACTTTTTATACATCTTATACAAAGGAATTTTTGTTATGTTTTCTTCCCCATGAGGGTTTCCCAGGATAAATATTTGTGTTCTTTTGTGTGGTTGTACTTGTCTATCTTTCAGTGATCCTTTTGCTTATGGTTATGCTGTTATGATGCTAAGTGTTATAATATCTGATATAAACATTAAAAAATTAACATGTATCAGAGCTACCCTGAAAGAAGTATTTGTGCAGCCAAAACACTACTACAACTAAACCTATTGAAGATTAGGGTTCCATGCTTGAAAACCCTACAAGACTAAAACTATTCATGTTGGTACTTTCGATATATATCAAGACTGGTGAAGGCTCAGGAGTCGAAACTTTTACAGGAAGAATATGACATCCTGATGTACCCATTGTAAATGTTTCAACCTCGGATTCTCTATAACATAGGATATCTGATTCCTCCAAATCAGGGTTCCAACCTCTCCCGAGATTCATCCTTAAACATGTGGCCTAGGGAGAATTGCTATATCTAGGGCTATGAAGGTCCAAATGAAATTTCACAAGATGTTCTAGATAGGGAACAAACTTTAATTTCTGTGGTAAAATTTTCAGGCCTCGAAGGTGAAATAGTGACATGTGGAAGTCCATACAAGTTTGCTATGCTGAACAATCCTGAAATACGTCACCTTGGGAAAATTCACATAAGTTCCAATTAGTGAAACCAATTCTGCTCTAATCTCTAGGGTTCAAAAGAAGACAGAACATGATATCTCAATGCAAAGTTTCAAACACAGAGGAGCAGTATTTTCAAAGATACAGTAGAAACATTATTAGTCAATTCTATAGAAGAAACTGAAGAAAACCAGGGCATCAAATATTTTGTAGTTCTAATCACAGTTTTGGGAAAATGAGTATGCTGCTCAGCTCGCCTTGAGAAGGCTAATATTTCTATCCAATCATATCTGAAATATACCTGAGTTAAAAAATTAGGGTTTCTCTATCAAACCCTAGGTCCACCAGAAGAAGAAAAGCTTTCAAGCAAGCATTAGATTGAAACAATCTCATTGGTCAAAGAAGAAGCTGCATATCCAGAAGGAGATGAAGACAAAGTGAAAAAAGATAAGTATTTGAATTGTCTTTCTTGTATATGATGTGTATTATGCATGATAGAATGTTTGCATTAATGGCAGTATACTACTGATATGCATGTTATGGGTAAGTATCCCATGGTGCTATACAACACTCCATTGCTACTTATCTAGAATGAAACCTCTTTGTTGACATATTGGATTTGTGCACAATATCAATAATTTAATGGTAGAGATGGAAGGTATTTGGAAATTTTCTGTGAGATATGGATGAATGTTGTATTGGCTAAAATAGTTTCATGATGCATAAGAATTTATCTTTATGCATATGTCCTATGAAATGGTTCTAACCATGCAACTGGTGCATTTGACTTATAGGAAAGGTCATGTACAACCGCCTACAAGAAAAGGAGGATGAGACTTGTTACAAAGAAAAAGTGATGAAAATTCAAGATTCACTCCAATAAACATGAACCTGAAGCTCCTAGGGTCAGAGACACCATGACAGAAGAAAGCCTGCTTCAGAAGAATATAAGAGAGTAGTAGATCCACCTTGAGATATGAATACCATCTTGGGAACGAGAGACAATTCAAGATGTATAAAATTATGCCGGGACTTCCAAACCAAATTAAGAGGCCTCAGATACACTCTAGTTATGTGGCATAATTGAGCGACATCATTGATGCAGACTCTTCCAAACTATGGAAGAAGCTATGATCAAAGAGTAACAATTGATCATGGGGAATGATGTCTAGGATATGGTTCCGATACCTGAAGGGAAGTTCATAGTGTCTTCCATATGGATCTACAAGAACAAGTATACAAAGCAAGGTTCATGGTTTGTCTTAGAAAGAATAGACTATGGCATGATATACTCTATTGACCAGACACACTTCTCTAGTGAACTAGAAGTATATATCGAGCAAAGAACCACCTGTGCAAAATAGGATTTATACAAGATCAGAAGGCACCCATAGATAAGAAAACACAGTTACATAAGGATCTTGAAGATCACCTAGAGTGATGGATATCTTAACCTTTGCTACAAGGTTGAAGATGGAAACCTATAGAAGATAACAAGCTCATAGATGGGTGCAAGATGAACTTTTCAACAAAGTTCAAGCTGAAGGGATCTTGGTATCTAGTAACCTAAGATGTATACATAGAAGATCAGTAGTGGAGGATGCTACCTGTCACTCCAATATAGAATGTAGAGGGAGGATGATGATCTGCTTCAAGGGGAGTGACTACAGAAGATCTCTGAGTTCGACATGGTATGACAAGATGGACAACTTCCTAATGGATAAGACTTTATCAAGAGTAAAGTGGGTTCCAACCTTCAAGGTTGAATGCGGAAGACTGGGATATGTCGATGACCTAACAAGATGAAATCGTGGTAGAAGCAATGATGGAAGAATACCAGTCATGTTTGGGATAGAGTATCCCAACCAGAAAGAAAGAGTGTGGTATCTTCCAAATAGATTTGCAAGATAAAACATGTTGTTGATGGAAGTCTTGAAAAATACAAGATTTGTGGCTAGAGGATTCTCTCAGAGAGAGGGAATTGATTATGAAGAGACATTTTCTCTAGTAGCAAGGTACACTTCCATCAGAACCACCATCGCACTTGCTTCCATGATGAAGTGGAATCTACACCAAATGGATGTAAAGACATCCTTCCTTAATGATGTGATTGAGGAAGAGGTTTACTTCTAACAACCATAAGGATTTGAAGTCGAAGACAGAGTGACTCATGTATGTAAGTTTAAAAAGGATCTATATGGAATGAAGCAAGCTCCTAGACAATGATATGAAAGAATAGATAGCTTCTGACAAGCTTGGGCTTTACCAAGAGTAAATTTGATCTTAACCTTTACCTTAAGGTTATGGATGATGAACCTGTCATACTATTGATGTATGAGGATGATCTATTTCTAACAGGAAATGGGAAACATATCACAGAGAGCAAGAAGAAGCTAGTTGAAGAATTCAAGATGCAAGATCTTGGATTGATGCATTATTTCCTCAGGCTGGAAGTGTGGCAGATCCCAGAAGGAATCTCTCTGAACCAGGGAAAGTATGCTGTGGAAATCTCAAGAAGATTTGATATGTTGGATTGTAAGGACATGGCCACACCCATGGACACCAACATCAAGCTTCCGTCTAATGAGACATTAGAGTTATTGATATGACTCAGTACAGAAAGATTATTGAGTCGTTGATATATCCGATGAATACAAGGACAAATATATGCTTTGTTATGAACACCTGAAGTCAGTATCTAGTTAAACCTAGACGGGTTCACTTGATAGCTGCAAAGCATATGATGTGGTACCTAAAAAAAGTTACAATACACTTAGGACTTTACTATGGTAGAGATCATGACTACAGATTGTATGGATATATGCATTCAGATTGGGAAAGAAGTGTCGTAGACAGGAAGAGCACCTCAGATGGATGTGCTTGTTTGGGATCCACCATGCTCTCATGTTTTAGTAAGAAACAGTCCAATGTTGCTCTCAGCATAGCTGACGCAAAATACATAGCAACTTGCTCTGCTAGTTGTGAAGTGATAAGGATTCAGAAACTGATGTCAGGATTATTTGACATGGATTTGGATGCCACAATGATTCTTTGTGACAACCAGAGTTGCATAAAGATGAAAAATAATCCTGTGGGATATGGTACAGAAGGGAGATATAAAACTCCAGTATGTGAGTACTAATGAGCAAGATTGTTGATGTGGTGACCAAGCTTCCGTGAGTACCGATGAGAAAGAGCACTTTTTATACATCTTATACAAAGGAATTTTTGTTTGGTTTTCTTCCCCATGATGGTTTCCTAGGATAAATCGTTGTGTTCTTTTTTGTGGCTACACTTGTCTATCTTTCAAGGATCCTTTTGCTTATGGTTATGTTGTTATGATGCTAAATGTTATAAGATCTGATATAACCATTAAAAACTTAACACACGTTTGGGTGAGATATTGAAGGGATTGGATGATATGTGGTTGAAGGAGGATGGTCCACCTCTCCTAAGAGAGAGATGTATCATCTTTGGATCCTTCACCTTCCATTCATAAGACACCACCACGCCATTTAAACCTCGCGTGATATTTTTAAGAGGGGCACACTTCTAAGTTGGAGTGAACAATGCGTGAACCTTAGCTCCTTACGATTTGATTGGGTTGATTATTTGATTGGATGTGCATCCAATGGGATGCGCCACCTCTCACACTCCAACAAATCACTTGTATCACCATATTTTCTTCAAGCGCATGAGTATAATGCCACATCAACCAACGTGAGGGCCCACAATGGATGCATAAGTCTCACTTTGGTAATTCGCTAGCCTCTCATTAATAAATAATGATTGCCATTATCCTAAGTTTTAATATGCTTATCATATAAAAAATTCGCCACCCCTTCCATAGTGTAAAAATTGACTTTTGCCTCGTTTGACTTTAGTGTCAATTTGTCATGTTTTTTTTTTCATTTTTTGGGCATTTTGTCGCATTAATAGAGAAATAATGCCATATGGGACACAATAGTCACCTGGAGCATGGGAAAAGTGGGTCTCAAGGTAAATCAGGTGCTCTCATCTTGAAAACGAGCCCATCCATGACAAAAACAGACTCCGGATCACATTTTTATTACATTTTGAATTTTTCCATTTCAACCACTAAAAAATGGCCTAAAATTGTGGAATTTTTTATTTTTATTTTATTTTCGGAATGAAAAAAAAAACCTAAAGGGGTCCTAGTGCATGTTCATAATGACTCAAAACCATGTCTAACATGCTTATATACATCGACACATAAACTTTAATCACCTCCTAAGGGCTAACCACTAAGACAACCATTCCAGCTTTGGAGGAGTTGTGAAAAACTCAAAAATTATACATCGCTTTCAACATTGCATAATTGACAAGGTAAAAAACACCTTGGAATGATCGAATTGATGGGCAATTCCTTTACAAAATTTTTACCGTGTTAGAACATTTATTACAACATCCCCAAGGGGTATGAACATGCATTTTATTAAAAAAGGGACCACAGTTGGTCCTAATGTAACCACGAAACTTCTGAGCACTGACAATGAACAACTGATTTGTTTAATACTCTGGCAGCTCACTGGAAATATCCTAATTGCAACTTAATGGATAACAAAACCAATACATACATCAAGGGTCAAAATGGGACATTACAATCCCCTCCCCTTAAAATAACACTGTACTCGGTGTTGTAATACTTATGGATATTTACACATTGTTTACATATGTACAAAATTCACAAAAATAAGGCAGGACCTTTCCTGCATTGCATCCTTTAACTTGGATGTTTAGGACGAAGTTCTTCAATCTCTACACGCTGCTCCAACTGGTTCGGAATTTCTAGTTCAACATGTGGACTTTTTAATTCAGTAATTCCTCTTGTCTCTTTACTTTCCACTTCATTGACAAGTCTGGAAACTTTGTGGCTGTCAATTTTTTTGTTGTTCTTGATTAGGAAGTCTCTAATCAGGTGATTTCTTCCACATCCCCAACACCAAAGTGGTCCCTTTGGATTTCCAGGCCTAATTACCTTTGATTCTTTCAGCCTTGGACATTTCTTGGTTGACTGATTGGATGAACGCTTCTTCATCGATTCGTTGTCCTTGCCACTACGTATAGCTACCATGATACCGTTTATCTCCTTTTGAAAATGAATGGAGTTGTGTAATACTTTATGGTTTCTCTCATTCTATTGCTTTTGTAGCTTAAGCATCTCCCCAAGATTTTCTTGGGTCTTGGAAATTATTTGAAATAGTTCTGCAGCCAAATGAAATAACTTTGGGTCTATTTCCATGGCTAATGTGTACAACTTCCCACACTATTGCTTGCTAATAGAACTTACTTTGCAACGGTTGCAACCAATTAGTTTAAATCTCACCTGAGCAATTCACCGACATGAATCTCGTTAGGCCAAAACATGACATAAACATTAAAATTAGTCAATTGCTTGTTTGATTTACTTGGAAGGTTCATGCTTTCTCCCAAAAGGCTTTCACACATTTAATGCTTTCCCAACATATAAATGAACCCATTCATCTTCATCCTTTCACAAGAATTTAACTAATTCAACATTCACGCTTTATTTTAAGAAAAAATAAACACAATTACTTTCAACGGTAATATGCGTCCAACAATTTTCTCTCTAGAATGCATCAAACGTGAAGGAAAGAGAAAAAAAGTTAAGAGTTTCCTCCCTCTTAATCTTGTTCTAATCTGGAGCCCCACCATAGTGGTTCCATGCTCCTTGGTTTCTTTCATTTCAAGTGTGAATGCTTGACTCCTCCATTCCTCATTTTGGCGATGACATTTCACATATAAGGTCTGTCTAAGACTTGATAAATAGGGCACTCCCCATGGTTTGCCTAGAGAACCTTAATTGCTAGGACCGACACAAGTCTACTAGCACCATTCTCAATGGTTGCTTATGCCTAGATTTCTAGGATAGTCTCATTTCCAAATGAATCTTTTGGATTCCTTCAAGGTTCTTGCCTCCCGCATTACCTAGGCTTCAACAGAGAAGGATTACATATCGGTTTGGTTGTCATAAAACTTATCCCTTTCAGGAAAATCATAATTTAGGTATACAATCATGAAATTTTTACACCAATAAATAAGAAATACATAGAAACCAAATATTTGTTTGGATAACATCTTTGTGCTACTCCACAGGTGTCCTGCTTCAACTTCCGCAAGCCTTGGATCACCTGTTGGATATATCAATGAATGTTTGACAACACATCGGCTAATCAGTGAACTGACTGGATTTACCAAGAATTTATGGTGCTTACCAGTCCCATACCTGGTTTACCCTCTGCATTGTCGAGCGAGCACTTCTGTCTAGGTCAACAGGCCAATGGAAGGAAATTGCACCATCACCATTGCCATACTATGCAATAAATGGAAATTCGTTTCCCATCTTCCCCCCTGGGAACCAACGTTTCCCTCGATCCAAGCCGCACTCGAACTTGCCCATGAGGTGAAAGTTGAAACTCACTTGTAGGCGCCATGCTTGCCATCGTAAATTTCTTCGAAACCCTTGTTACAATCGATGTAGAGCTTGTTGATACTGATGTCGGTCTGTCTTTCATAATCACTCGAAATATCCTAATTATTGATGTTACTTTGACTATATGATGATTCGTAGCGAGGCTATGGTTTACTTGTGTTCTTGTTCTA
>LPNX010027008.1:80785-146381 GCA_001517045.1 Pseudotsuga menziesii
TAAGAGGAAAATGAACTTATGCATCGCAAGTAAAACCACCTTCTCAATTCAGGCAACAGATAAGTACCTAGTTTCTTTTTTGTTTTGTTTTGTTATGTAAATAAATTAGGAGGTATAAGTATGCACCAATATTTCTCTAATTTAGTTTAGCTTTCTCCTCTCTATGTTTTTATCATGTGCTCCTATTTTGATCTTATAGGCATTTCAAATTATTTTCAGGTAGAACGAAACACATTAATGTGGTGCTTTGTAAGGTTATGAACATGGCTGATGCATTTGTGGTGACACTGAATTACTTTTGACATTGGTAATTGCATGACGAACTTGAGTCTTCATCTTTGATCTCCCTTCATTCAAACAATTGAGAGTCCATTCACACCAGTTACGAGTTGAGATAGATCACCAAATTTTATGGAAGGACAAAATTTGTTGCCTTTGCTCCCTACAAGAGATGAAAATGGAGGAGTATTTCATTTTCAGATGCCCCATCTATTATGATATCTAGGTGAGATTTCACTATTTATACAAAGATTCTAGTAGGCCCCTTGCTACCTTCTTCTGTTACCCCTACCAGAGATGCATTGTCTTGTATGCGTGAGAGGCAGCACTTTTAGACGACGATTTTTTTGGGAACCTTCAAGGCCTACTTAGTTGATTACCTCCTTATTTTAGTCCCTCTCGGCCATTGAAGGTGTTAAGTTCCTGTTTGTTGTTGGTTTCACTGGCACAAACATAATCAATCAGTGATATGATCCCCCTACTGCTCAGGAGATCGACCTTGACCTACAGTTCCCTATACTTGGTGTAAACAACTACCATCGTTGTTCTCAACATAGATCTTACAAACATGCCCATCACCCTGTAGGCTAAATACAATGGCAGATTTCAATAAAAAGTCGATCTGTAGAGATAACTCCATTCTAGTTTCTATTAGACTTAAGACTCTCCTAGAGGTTGGTTGATGCAGGTTCTTAGATGGATAACTTTAACAGTCTTCACTACAATATAATGAAAATTTCTCTCGTATTGTTTGTTAATTTTATTAAATTCTACAAAATCTATTGTTAATGGAGACGCTAATCCCTTTAAACCACTTAGTCTAAGGAAATTTTGTTGAAGGAGCAATAACTTAAGGGATTTCAATCACAAATTATCAAAACATGTCATGAATAAAAGAAAATTTTATACTTTAAACTTTTTTGAGGATCAAAATAATAGATATAGCTAAATTGGAGGTTACAAATCCCAATATAACTATATTTTAATTCTCAATAATTAGTCAATTATCTTATTTGATAGAATTTCTTGATTCCATTATTACAAACTTGCCTGATAATTGCTAATACGCTGACCGAAAAGCGCTGTTATGATTAGAAATGAAACCTACTAAAAAAAATATGAACTCAAAATTCAAAAAATTTAGATTGAAAATTTAGTTAATGTCTTTATAGCAGAAGCATAAACATGATAAAAATAGGTCTTTGGTTGAAGAAAAACATGTTCTTAAAAACAATAAAAAAACTTTGGTTGAAGAATAGGTCTTTGAATAGAGCTGACCTAATCATGATCATCAGCGTTGTTGGGGATGTCATCATTTCTTATCACCAAGGTGGTGGCTCTTGGTCATAATATCAAGGGACATGAGTTCTCATCACGAGCCAACCTGTTCATCTCTGTCAGTTCTCATGAATGATGTTGTCAATATATGGTTATCGTGCCAGGATAGTAGTCTTGAACCAAAAGTTCTAATTAATCTTATTATTTTATCTAAATAAATCTTGTCAATAAAAGGGGTTAACTAAGGAAAGGAAGGTCTCATCATGAGCCAACCTGCTCATTTTCCGGTAATACCATCATCTTGTTACCATGCTGGGATAGTATTCCTTAGTTAATGTATTTTTCATATACATGTTCATTAAAAAAAAAATGCAAAATTCAATAGTTAGTCACTTATGGATGGGTCAAATTTTTTAGATGCTTTCTTTGAAATGTGGAATTCATATCTTTACGCTAATGTTTGCTTGGATATTTTTAATCATGGAGAGATTCTTTCTTCTTAAAAGTTCTCTTACTATATATATTATAAGTAATTGATTTTTGTAAAGTCTCAGACATAATGTTTAGGATAATTTATTCAGTTACAACAACATTTTAAGTCTAATTTTTTCTATACAGGCTAGTGGGTTGAGTGGATTAAGTAATGTGAACTCTAAGTTTTCAAGAAATCCTTCTCTACTTTATTCTTTATCATATTCATGTGTACATATATCTTTGAGAGGTAAGTGGTTCACCTAGGTATGTCACCATTTGTTGGTTTCCAACAAATTCCCTTTTTCATAAGGATCTTCAAGTATAAAATTTGAAAATGTATGCTCTTACTTGGTGATATGCATTATGCTAAATTTTCAGAGTGCCTTTAAAATCTTTGATTCTAAAGGTACTCCCGATTATGAACTTTTCTTTGAATGAGAGATGTATTATTGCTTAATTGATTTCAACTCTTTCACATCATTAATTTTTCAAGAATTTTGAATATGAGCTACTAAAACACTTCTTTAATATAAGAATAAATCTTTTACAAATTTCACATAAAATATTGTGAAATTAACATCTAATTCTTATAAATCATGTTGAGATTGTTTACTTATGAAAATAGTAGCTTCTAATTCTATTAATAAGGGTTAAGACAATTTTGATTTCAAGGTATGATATAAGTGATTAATTCTTTCAATTAATTAATAATACATCTTGGGTGTCATTCTAATCAATACCTTATTTCATAAAATGTTTTCTTCAATATATAATGATATTGATTATCATTTAGAATCTTTGTACGTCCCAATACAGTAGTACCTCATTTGATTATCATTTAGAATCTTTGTACATCCGAATACAGTAGTACCTCATTCTTGGTTTTCGATCTTTTATAAGTATCATTAATTCATGATTGATTCTCATTTATAAAATCGATTCTCACGATCATTATTAATTTTAAACTATGAGAATTTCATAGTTAACCTGAGTCATGGTAATTCGAAAATGTTTAAATGATAGGGCTTGCATTTGTCAAATTATGAAACCTTTCACTGCCAGCTAACGAAGGAAGTACAAACATCTGTAATTTTATTCTCCACATGTCATTTCAGCCTTACTGGTTTCTGACTCACGATATAGTTTAATTATTTCTCTTTTAATGGTTTTGAAAATCGAAATGGAACTTTCGTCATTTTCCTTTTGGTGTTGGTGCATTGCATTTCGCATGATGGAGATTATGATTCTGTGAATGATTTTTCATGAGATTTCGGGCTTAATGAAGTTACTCAAGTTGATATTCTTTATGTTTTTTCTCGTCAAGCCTATTTTCTCTCGACCATTTGCACCGGGGTAATCCACAAATCCCTCACGACGTTTGCAAACAGTCAAGACCACAATCTCCGTCTCTGACAGTCCAAACGCGATCCCTCCATCGCTTACTTCGTTGGGGTCGACCTACCGACAAAATCACATGGAAATATGGGCAGCATGTATGCCATTGCAAGAATAGCCCACTCCCTGAGCCCTCCCCATGCAAATGGGCAGCATCCCATTCTTCGTTGAGATTTGGATTTCAGAATAGCATGCAATTTAAATTTGAACATCCTGCTTCCTCGAAATTTGAATTTCATTTCAAAATAGCGGGCAATTTAAATTTGAACATCCCGCTTCCTTCCTGTAGAACTCCATACCAGAAATTAAAAATTACAAAGGAGATGCCATGGAAGTGTACAGGCATATTTCTTTTGCAAATGCAGTTGTAATCACGGATGCAACAACTCAGTTCTCAACTAGACATATTTATTTAAAACTCAGTTGTCATAGTTGACCACTCAATTCTCGTAGACTCCACTGCCATCAACACTATAGAGAAAGACAGTCGAGTATTAGGCACTGCTCTTCCCTTGTAACTTGTAACGAGCAGGTTTTACAGCTTCAGCCGATGGATCCATCTCATCTCTTGATCGGTACAGGAGGATATTGTGGGCTAGATGATACTTTGAAAGAGTTTACCTTCCACATAGAAATTCTTAGATCTAATTTATCTGATGAATACCTGTCATGTTGACTTTTTCTACCTCGTCGTGGTCGTGGCTAATTGGTTGACAATTTCGAAGTTGTACCAAAATGTTTTGAGTAGATACAGATCTTCGTAATTCAATAACAGAAACAGTAAAGTGCAGTGCAGTTGCAACCTTGCGTCTGTACTTTTATTTATCTTTCTAAAGTCCATAGCAATGGGGATGGGGACATTATTACTCATGTCTTTCATTTCGAGTTGTTTTTATTGCCAAATGGTTTGATACTATGGTTGCATTGGAGTATCGCTCATGGGAGTATCTATTTGAAATAATTTGTAGCTGCACTGCACTGCACTGGTGAAAGAAATCACTCATGTTGGGGAACCTGATCGAAATCTTATGTTCACTTTCAACCAATTTCTCAGAATTAAAATTTGATCGTAGATTTATCTGTGCATTTGGTAGATAAGAGTGCACGCCAAGTTTCACAATGTTCGAAACTATTTTGGTCGTTATCTAAGGTTGTTCAAGCAAACGTCAAAGAGATGCTATTTTTCTGACTTTCTCGTAATTGAAATTTGAAAGAGAATTTAGGTACCAATTTGAGAGATAACCATGCATACAAACTTTCAGGGGATTTCGAGCTATTTTCGACCTTAGTCAAGCTTGGTCAAACCAAGGACTAAAAGGTTGCACTTTTTCCAATTTCTTAGAAATCAAATGTAAAAGTAGATTTAAATACCCATTTAAGGGATAAGCGTGCACACATATTTTTGGAAAATTTCAAGTTATTTCAGCCCTTAGTTAGGACTGGTCAAACCAAGTTCTAAGAAATGCACTTTTGTTGACTTTCTCGAAATTGCAATTTGAAACTGTATCTAGGTACCCATTTGGGAGATATGTCTACATGTAGAGTTTTTGGTGATTGCGAGCCATTTTGGACCTTGGTCAAAATTCATCAAACCAAGGCCTAAAACGTTGCATTTTTTCCAATTTCTCAAAATTCAAATTTTAAAATAGATTTAGATACCCATTTCAAAGATAGCCATGGACACCTAATTTTATGAGATTTGGAGCTATTTTGGCCCTCATTTAAGGATGGTCAAACCAAGGTTGAAAATATGCACTTTTGTCGACTTTTTCAAAATTGAAAATTTGAAAGTGGATTTAGGTACCTATTTCAATAAACAAGCGTGTATGCTAACTTTCGCGACGTTTCGAGCTATTTTCAATCCCTTTGAGTGCAACTTTAGCGAAAGTGCACGACGAAGTTTCACTTTCGACCAATTTCTCGGAATTAAAATTTGATCATAGATTTAGATGCCCATTTGGTAGATAAGAGTGCATGCCAAATTTCGTGATGTTCAAAGCTATTTTCCCCTCCTTTAAGCCAAACCTTAGCAAAACCTCATGATGGAGTTTCACTTTTGACCAAATTCTCGGAATTGAAATTTGATCATAGATTCAAATGTCAGTTTGATATACAAGTGTGCACGCCAACTTTTGCAATGTTCTGAGCTATTTGGACCCCCCTTAAGCCTAACTCTAGTGAAAATGCACGGCAAATTTTCACTTCTAACCAATTTCTCGGAAGTGAAATTTGATCATAGATTTGGATGCCCATTTGATAGACAAGCGTGCACTCCAACTTTCACAACGTCTTGAGCTATTTTCACCCTCTTTAACCCCAACCTTGGCGAAACTACACGATGGAGTTTCACTTTTGACCAATTTCTCGAAATTAAAATTGGATCATAGATTTAGATGCGTATTTGGAAGATAAGAGTGCACACCAACTTTCACAATGTTTAGATCTATTTTCAACTCCTTTAAGCCAAACCCTAAAAAAACCAGACGATGGAGTTTTACTTTTGACCAACTTCTCAGAATTGAAACTTGATCATGTATTTGGATTCCCATTGGATAAACAAGCATGCACGCCAATTTTTGCAACGTTCCGAGTTATTTTGACCCCTTTAATCCCAACCCTAGCGAAACCGCACGACGAAGTTTCACTTTTGAGCAATTTCTTAGAATTGAAATTTGATCATAGATTTGGATGCCCATTCGATAGACAATCATGCACATGAACTTTTGCGCCGTTCCGAAATATTTTCACCCCCTTTAAACCCAACCTTAGCAAAACCACACAACGAAGTTGCACTTTTGACCAATTTCTCAGAATTAAAATTTGATCGTAAATTCATCTGTGCATTTGGTACATAAGAGTGCACACCAACTTTCACGATGTTCGGAGCTATTTTGGTCATTATTCAAGGTTGGTCAAGCAAAGGTCTAAGAGATGTTATTTTTTTTATTTTCTCGTAATTGAAATTTGAAAGAGACTTTAGGTACCCATTTGACCCATTTGATAGATAACCATGCATACAAACTTTTAGGGTATTTTGAGCTATTTTGGACCTTAGTCAAACTTGGTCAAATCAAGGCCTAAAAGGTTGCACTTTTTTCCAATTTCTTAGAAATCAAATGTAAAAGTATATTTAGATACCCATTTAAGAGATAAGCGTGCACACATATTTTTGCGAGATTTTCGGTACCCATTTAAGAGATAAGCCTACATGTATATTTTTTAGGGATTGCGAACCATTTTGGACCTCGGTCAAACTTCGTCAACATTGCATTTTTTCAAATTTCTCAAAATTCAAATTTTAAAGCAGATTTAGATACCCATTTCAAAGATAGGGATGGACACCTATTTTTATGATATTTGGAGCTATTTTGGCCCTCATTCAAGGATGGTCAAACCAAGGTTGAAAAGATGCACTTTTGTCGACATTTTGAGAATTGAAAAATTGAAAGTGGATTTAGGTACCCATTTTAATAAACAAGCGTGCACGCCAAATTTCACGACATCCTGAGCTATTTTCACTCCCTTTAATTGCAACCTTAGAAAAAGCGCACGACGAAGTTTCACTTTTGACCAATTTCTCGGAATTAAAATTTGATTGTAGATTTAGAGGCCCATTTGGTAGATAAGAGTGCATGCCAAATTCCATGATGTTCAGAGCTATCTCCCCTCCTTTAAGCCAAACCTTAGCGAAACCACATGATGGAGTTTCACTTTTGACCAAATTCTCGGAATTGAAATTTGATCATAGATTTGGATGCCCGTTTGATATACAAGCGTGCATGCCAA
This sequence comes from Pseudotsuga menziesii, assembly GCA_001517045.1. Classification (NCBI taxonomy): domain Eukaryota; kingdom Viridiplantae; phylum Streptophyta; class Pinopsida; order Pinales; family Pinaceae; genus Pseudotsuga; species Pseudotsuga menziesii. The sequence continues at coordinate 87,998 of LPNX010027008.1, forward strand.
CTTTTGCAATGTTCCGAGCTATTTGGACCCCCTTTAAGCCCAAATCTAGTGAAAATGCACGATAGAGTTTCACTTCTGACCAATTTCTCGAAATTGAAATTTGATCATAGATTTGGATGGCCATTTGATAGACAAAAGTGCACTCCAACTTTCACGACATTTCGAGCTTTTTTCACCCCCTTTAACCCCAACCTTGGTGAAACCACACGACGGAGTTTCACTTTTGACCAATTTCTCAGAATTAAAATTTGATCATGGATTTAGATGCACATTTTGAAGATAAGAGTGCATGTCAACTTTCACGATGTTCAGAGCTATTGTCATCCCCTTTAAACCAAACCCTAACAAATCACACGATGGAGTTTCACTTTTGACCAACCTCTCAGAATTAAAATTTGATCATAGATTTCGATGCCCATTGGATAAACAAGCATGCACTCTGATTTTTCTAATGTTCCCGGCTATTTTGACCCTCTTTAAGTCCAACCCTAGTGAAATCGCATGACGAAGTTTCATGTTTGAGCAATTTGTTAGAATTGAAATTTGATCATAGATTTGGATGCCAATTTGATAGATAAGCGTGCACACGAACATTCACAACGTTCTAAAATATTTTCACCCCCTTTAATCCCAACCTTAGCAAAACCACACAACGGAGTTTCACTTTTGACCAATTTCTTAGAATTAAAATTTGATCGTAGATTTATCTGCATATTTGGTTGATAAGAGTGCACGCCAACTTTCACGATGTTCAGAGCTATTTTGGTCGTTAGTCAAGGTTGGTCAAGCAAAGCTCTAAGAGATGCTATTTTTCGACTTTCTCATAATTGAAATTTGAAGGAGAATTAAGGTACCCATTTGAGAGAGAACCATGCATACAAACTTTGAGGGGATTTAGAGCTATTTTGGACCTTAGTCAAACTTGGTCAAACCAAGGCCTAAAAGGTTGCACCTTTTTCCAATTTCTTAGAAATCAAATGTAAAAGTAGATTTAGATACTCATTTAATAGAAAAACATGCATGCATATTTTTGCAATATTTCAAGTTATTTCACCCCTTAGTCAAGGTTGGTCAAACCAAGTTATAAGAAATACACTTTTCTTGACTTTCTCGAAATTGAAATTTGAAATTGTATTTAGGTACCCATTTGAGAGATAAGCTTACATGTATATTTTTTAGGGATTGCGATCCATTTTGGACATCGATCAAACTTCGTCAAACCAAGGCCTAAAATGTTGCATTTTTTCCAATCTCTCAAAATTCAAATTTTAAAGTAGATTTAGATATGTTAGGATTATTAATCCTCCCTTGTCCAATTTGGTCATATGTCTAAATCGGGATTCATGTCTAAATCAAGAGTCCATCCAGTCTATTTTTAGTCATTAGAACCATTGGGTCCACTTGGCCTAATTAGGGCACATGTTTCAGTTACTAAAGTGTGGGGAACACTAATTGAGGCTTATTGCCACTGATTGCACTTAATTGCATCAGTTTAGGAGCCTCCTAGACCAATCCCTACAATTTAGGAGCCACTGGGAGTGTCGAAACCAACCAAGGTCAGTTCAGTTTAGTTGATGACTAGTCAAGCGAAGTTAGGAGTCAGTTACATTCAGTTCTAGTCCTCTACATTCAATTAGAGCAAGGTTTACTTGACTGCACTCAGGAGGGGCGCATTTATCACCTACCACAGTCAGTTAGCCTTAGTCAACACTGAATGTAACACTTGAGTTGTGTTTTAGAACTTTGATGAACTCCGATTACGGTTTAGACAAGGTCAGCTAACTATTAAGTCCTCTAATAGTGATTTAGAAAAGGTCTTAGTTACCTACAGTCAAGTAGAGTCTAATCAATTCGAATTTCCTCATGTGGATTCAAATTGCTTGTGGCTATTAAAGCTATTGTACTTCATTGTAATTATTATCTAATTACTCTTTGATTAATGAAAAGCATTCACAGCTGCAAGCCATTTTTGCACTGTTTCATTCTTCAATAACTGAGTAAATTGTGTGATCTATCTTGTGAGTTGTGTGTTTGTCCACAGAACTATGTGCTCAATTTAATATGGTATCAGAGCCTCGGAGGACAAGGCACTTCTCCTCCTCAGATCTCCTACTGGATCATTTTTTAGCAAAATTAGTCCTTCCAACTCTGCACCAAAAGCAGAAGGTTTACCACTTAATAACCCAAGTAAAGGAATTGTTGATCAATATTGATCAACTATGCTAGGTGTGATAAAAACCTGAAATGTGCAGGTTGTCGACCTTACGGTGCCCCTTTTGTGTTTTTTGCAAGTACAACTTCGAATGGATTCATCAGTTCCTCTTCTCTCTCTATCCACAAACTATTCAGAATGGAAGAAGAAGATGATTTCATCTCTGATGAGACAAGGTCTCTGTCGAGTGTCTATTGGACTCGGTAAAGAGTGTTTTAGTGAGATTGACTGGCTGAATAAAAGTGATGGAGCTTTTGGAACAATAGCAACAAGTCTTTCTCCTAGCTTGCGCTACCTCATTAGATCTATTGAAGACCCGAAGGAACTCTGGACAATATTGGACAGAACCTGATGAAGTTGTTCAAGATGAAGAAGAAGCAGAAACTTCTACACAGTCAATTCGAATTGAAGATAGTCTCCATGCAGTGACTCCTTCTCCTGATGCTCCGAAAGTTTATGAGATCTCTGATATCTCATCTCCTCATATTGTTGAAACATAAGAAGACATTCGAATCTCTGATATTGAAGAAAAATACTGTTGCACTTCCATGCAAACATTCACCAATGATTTTCCTTTGAATTCTGTGCCAAATTTACCAGTAAATGCTTCCGAAAGTGAAGAGAAATTTGATTTTTCTCCCTCTAATGTTGCTGCTGGTGTGCAAATATGTGATACCTTGGATATTTTGGAAGAAATATCAGATTACCCGAGTGATCCATTCGCTCCCCATGATCTAGATTTTCCAGCAAATTCCTGTAGGATTGCATGCACCAAAATTCAGAATTTTGAAGAAGAAGAAAGTTGTGCATCCACTGTCTCGGTTAACCATTTATTTGAATCTGATATTAACCTTATTGGATCTGATATGATCTTATTTAGATCTGTTCTGATATTGCTTGGTTTAATATATCAAATTCATAATCTTTCAATACTGCTTGTAGTTGTTCTCATCAACGGTGTGAAGAAACAAGTACCGCAAGTCTCCTACAAAACTGCTACTGTGGATTTGATTCCATTTCACAATTTTGGATCTGTTTTGAACCTGTTTAGATCTGATTTACTTTTGTATCTGATATTATTTGGTTCATATTTTAAAATTCAAAATATTCCAGTCATGCTTGTAGCTGCTCTCACCAATTCCAGTGTGAAAAATCAAGTACCGCACTTTCTCTTCAAAACTGCTGATGGGGATTTGGTGATTGTTTCTTCATATGAGGTTGCTGATATTTTATTATGTGATTCATTAGCTATTTCGGAAGCTATATCAGACTATGGAGCTCAAGCATTCTCTCTCAACAGTCCCAGTGCTTCTCTACCATTGATCACATGCTCATCTCCTCACAGAACTAGTAAAGAGGAAGAATTTTTGTATCCGCCTGGACACTTGCTCCTAACACTTGCGGTTGTTCTTACCACTCATGGTTTTCTATTCATGGCTGCAACATATCAGTTTCTTGAGTGTTCCTCTCATGTTATGAATCCTCAAGAACATTTCTCACTTATCAGTTGACTTCAGTTGCTCTACATGGGTCCAGTCTTCATTCGGCAGCTGTCTATATTTCTGATTTAGTTGAGCATATCATTCTTCTTCCAAAGAGGAAGAATCCTCCAGACATAATGATGGAGAGGTTCACATGCCAGGCCCCAGGATACCTGTGCATAGAAGAACAATATTGATCCTGATTCTACCTGCTTAATTAGAGGGGGGAATTTTTTTCCCGTGTGGTTTTTCCCCAACACCTTGTTTTTGAGCAGATACTTTTCTTTACTTGATGTAATGGGTGACCTATGGTCTTAGTTACCAGGGCCCGCATATTGTCAAAGTTAGCATTTAGGGGGGGTGTTAGGATTATTAATCCTCCCTTGCCCAATTTGGTCATATGTCTAAATTAGGAGTCATGTCTAAATCGGGAGTCCATCCAGTCTATTTTTAGTCATTAGCACCATTGGGTCCACTTGGTCTAATTGGGGCACATGTTTCAATTACTAAAGTGTGGGGAACACTAATTGAGGCTTACTACCACTGATTGCACTTAATTGCATCAGTTTAGGAGCCTCCTAGACCAATCCCTACAATTTAGGAGCCACTCGGAGTGCCAAAACCAACCAAGGTCAGTGCAGTTTAGTTGATGACTATTTAAGATAAGTTAGGATTCAGTTACATTAATTTCTAGTCCTCTACATTCAGTTAGTGCTAGGTTTACTTAACTGTACTCAGGAGGGGCGCATTTGTCACCTACCACAGCCAGTTAGCCTTAGTCAACACTGAATGTAACACTTGAGTTTTGTTTTAGAACTACGATGAACTCCGGTTATGGTTTAGACAAGGTCAGTTAACTATTGAGTCCTCCGATAGTGATTTAGACAAGGTCTGAGTTACCTACAGTCAAGTAGAGTCTAATCAATTCGAATTTCCTCATGTGGATTCAAATTGCTTGTGGCTATTAAAGCCATTGTACTTCATTGTAATTATTATCTAATTACTCTTTGATTAATGAAAAACATTCACAGCTGCAAGCCATTTTTGCACTGTTTCATTCTTCAATAACTGAGTAAATTGTGTGATCTATCTTGTGAGTTGTGTGTTTGTCCACATATCTATGTGCTCAATGTAATAAGATACCCATTTCAAACATAGGCATGGACACCTATTTTTATGATATTTAGAGCTATTTTGGCCCTCATTCAAGGATGGTCAAACCAAGGTTGAAAAGAAGCACTTTTGTCAGCTTTTTCAGAATTAGAATTTGAGAGTGGATTTAGGTACCCATTTCAATAAACAAGCATGCACGCCAACTTTAGCGACATTTCGAGCTATTTTCACTCCCTTTAAGTGCAACCTCGGCGAAAGCACATGATGAAGTTTCACTTTTGACCAATTTCTCGGAATTAAAATTTTATCATAGATTTAGATTCCCATTTGGTAGATATGAGTGCATGCCAAATTTTATGATGTTCAGAGTTATTTTCCCCTCCTTTAAGCCAAAACTTAGCGAAACCGCCTAATGGAGTTTTACTTTTGACCAAATTCTTGGAATTGAAATTTGATCATAGATTTGGATGCCCGTTTGATATACAAGTGTGCATGCCAAATTTTGCAATGTTTTGAGCTATTTGGACCCCCTTTAAACCCAACTCTAGCGAAAATGCATGACGAAGTTTCACTTCTGACCAATTTCTTGGAATTAAAATTTGATCATAGATTTGGATGCCCATTTGATAGACACGAGTGCACTCCAACTTTTGCAATGTTTCGAGCTATTTTCACCCCCTTTAACCCCAATCTTAGACAAACCACACGACAAAGTTTCACTTTTGACCAATTTCTTAGAATTAAAATTTGATCGTAGATTTATTTGCGTATTTGGTAGATAAGAATGCAAGACAACTTTCATGATGTTCGGAGCTATTTTGGTAATTATTCAAGGTTGGTCAAGCAAATCTCTAAGAGATGCTATTTTCCGACTTTCTTGTAATTGAAATTTGAAAGAGAATTCAGGTACCCAATTCAGAGATAACCATGCATACAAACTTTCAGGGGCTTTCAAGCTATTTTGGAGCTTAGTCAAACTTGGTCAAACCAAGGCCTAAAAGGTTGCACTTTTTCCCAATTTCTTACAAATCAAATGTAAAAGTAGATTTAGATACCCATTTAAGAGATAAGCATGCACACATATTTTTGCTAGATTTCGAGTTATTTCGGCCCTTAGTTAAGGTTGGTAAAACCAAGTTCCAAGAAATGCACTTTTCTTGACTTTCTCGAAATTGAAATTTGAAACTGTATTTAGGTACCGATTTGAGAGATAAGCCTACATGTAGATTTTTTGGGGATTGCAAGCCATTTTGGACCTGGGTTAAACTTCGTTAAACCAAGGCCTAAAACGTTGCATTTTTTCCAATTTCTAAAAATTCAAATTTTAAAGTAGATTTAGATACCCATTTCAAAGATAGGCATGGACACCTATTTTTATGAGATTTGGAGCTATTTTGGCCCTCATTCAAAGATGGTCAAACCAAGGTTGAAAAGATGCACTTTTCTCGACTTTTTTCAAAATTGAAATTTGAAAGTGGATTTAGGTGCCCATTTCAATATACAAGCATGCACGCCAACTTTCGCGACTTTTCGAGCTATTTTCACTCCTTTTAAGTGCAACCTTAGCGAAAGCTCAAGACGAAGTTTCACTTTTGACCAATTTCTTGGAATTAAAATTTGATCATAGATTTAGATGCTCATTTGGTAGATAAGAGTGCATGCCAAATTTCATGATGTTCAAAGCTATTTTCCCCTCCTTTAAGTCAAACCTTAGCAAAACCACATGATGGAGTTTCACTTTTGACCAAATTCTCGGAATTGAAATTTGATCATTGATTTGGATGCCTGTTTGATATGCAAGCATGCACGCCAACTTTTGCAATGTTTTGAGCTATTTGGATGCCCATTTGATAGACAAGCGTGCACTCCAACTTTCATGACGTTTCAAGTTATTTTCACCCCCTTTAACCCCAACCTTCGCGAAACTGCATGACAAAGTTTCACTTTTGACCAATTTCTTGGAATTAAAATTTGATTAAATATTCAAATGCACATTTGGAAGATAAGAGTGCGCGCCAACTTTCACAATGTTCATAGCTATTTTCTGCTCCTTTAAGCCAAACCCTAACAAAACCGCACGATGGAGTTTTACTTTTGAAAAAATTGTCAGAATTGAAACTTGATCATAGATTTGGATACCCATTGGATAAACAAGCTTGCACGCTAACTTTTGCAATTTTTTGAGCTATTTTGACCCCCTTTAAGCCCAACCCTAGAGAAATTGCACGACGAAGTTTCACTTTTGAGCAATATCTTAGAATTGAAATTTGATCATAGATTTGGATGCCCATTTGATAGACAAGCGTGCACGCAAACTTTCGCGACGTTCCGAAATATTTTCACCCCCTTTAAGCCCAATCTTAGCAAAACCGCACAACGGAGTTTCACTTTTGACTAATTTCTCATAATTAAAATTTGATTGTAGATTTATCTGTGCATTTGGTAGATAAGAGTGCACACCAATTTTCACGATGTTCAAAGCTATTTTGTTCATTATTCAAGGTTGGTCAAGCAAAGCTCTAAGAAATGCTATTTTTTTACTTTCTCGTAATTAAAATTTGAGAGAGAATTTAGTTACCCTTTTGAGAGATAACCATGCATACAAAATTTTAGGGGATTTCGAGCTATTTTGGAACTTAGCCAAACTTGGTAAAACCAAGGCCTAAAAGGTTGTACTTTTTTTTCCAATTTCTTAGAAATCAAACCTTAGTGAAACTGCATGATTGAGCCAAATATTTATTCACTCACACATTGAATTCACCAAAAGACTTGGTAAACCAGATAAGCCATTATAATAATATATATACTAATGATTTAATAGATAAGAGATGATATGTTACAATGGTGGCCCTGCCTTAATATGGCTTGGGCATTTGATGTTGAGGAAACGCCTCATTTCATAACCTAACTTAGTTAACCTAATTATTAATTATTTAATTATTATCTTTTTTATGTTTGTTACATTGCCACTCTCTTAGAAAAGCTTTGTCCTCAAAGCCTTATAATGTTGTCGCATCATTCTTTGCAATGTCGTGGCTGATGAAACATGTCGATATGAATTGCTAACTGTAGAGCATAAATTTCGATATGTGGATGGGTCAATCCATCCCAAATTGATTTGTTGTTGACTATTTCGATTCCCTACTAATCTGTCATGAGGAGATTTGATCATACTGAGTATCATTATCTTTCGACATTTCCCACTTTTTAGAATATCGGTTTTTATGGTTGGGGTGTCGATAGGGAATTTTCACAATGTCATTTTCTTTTACGAGTGTCGTCTTTTGAGCATTGATTTGAGTTGGAAGTTGTATTTTCGTCCTTTGAGGTTTTAAGGTTTCATTATGTATCTTTTCCAACTTGTTTTCTAACTGCTTGTAATCATTTTGAAACTTCTTAATCACTTCTACTTGCGCTTTTCTGTCATCTTCATACTTCTTAAGTTCTTCCTTAAGTTCTTTGTTATGACTTCTGATGCAACTATTTTCTTCCTACTTGTCTAAAAGTTTCCCTTCAATGTCTTCCGTAGATTGTTCTGTCTTCCGACTATTTTTCAACTTCTTAATTTTTGTGACTAGTGTCTTGTTATGATTCCTTAATCTGAAAATTTCTTTGGATTTGTTCGATAGTGTTTTATTACTTTTTGTGATTTCCGACTAATGAGTCTTTTTAGAGTCGTCATTTTGTTGTTGAAGAACTTTTATCTGTTGTCGATATTGGTCGATCACTGATTCTTGATTTTCTAATTTATGTTGTATATGTGTTAGTTCTTCATCCTTGTCGCTAACAATTTTGTTCAATCGTGTTATTTTCGCTTCGTAATCGTTTATTTCTTTCTTTATATCTTGATTTTTCAATCTCTGATTAAAACCGTGTTCGTCTTTTAATTCTTCAATTTGCACACATAATTTTTCTATATGATTTTTCTGGTCAAATTTTTTTTGTTCATTGAACTGGTCTCGTATTTCATGTAATTTAATCATGACTTTTGATTTCGTATTCATGTCTTGTAATTCTTCATTGTCTTTTCGATAGCGTTTTAATTTGACTTCTAATTTCTCTATTTGTAGTCACAAGCCAAATTCCATGATCTCTGATTTCTTCAACACTAGATGGTCGTGTGGACTATAGATGGTCTTTGATTTTCTTTAATTTTGTTCTCTTGTATTAGGTTAAATAACTTTTTTTCAAAAAAAAAAATAGTTATTTTAATAAAATAATAATAATTATTATTATTTTTCTTTAACCCTCTTTTATTTTATTTTTTCCAAAATAAGTTTTTTTTCCAAAAATAAGCTTTTTTTTTAAATTTAAAAATTATTAAAATTATTATTATATATAACAATAATAGTAACACCAGAAAACCTCACTTCCATTTTCGACGGCTGCGCGCTGCCTCCTGCTTCCGTTGCCTGCGTCCACCCTCCTCTAGGGTTCCCAGCTGAGCTTCTCAGGCCACCGCCATGGCCTCTCCAGGGGGAGGGGATCCCCCTCCCTCCTCCCCGATCTCTGCGGAAGAAGCATTCTGTAGGCTTCTAGGGCCCCCCGGGAAGAAACCGGTGGCCCAAGAGGTCCCGAAATTTATCAAGAAATTAGATGCAGTTCCCGAAATCGCTTTGCCAGAGGAACCTTTGATCAAGATAGCTCTGGCTCTTGCTGAAAGAGGTTTGGTTGGCCAATTCATGGGGCTATGGCCATCAGCCAAAACCACGGACGATTGGATTCAGTGTAACTGGAGACCCCATCTGAAGCATAGTCTCACCTGCTACCCGGTGGGCAGAGGTTTCTTCGTCTTTGAATTCATCTCCAAAGAGGACCGTGATCTCATCTTCCGGAGCAGCCCCTATTTCATGGGCTCCCAAGGACTGTACCTCAACAGATGGTCTCCAGACTTCGATCCCACTGTAGATGTTCCCAAAGAGGTTCCGGTCTGGGTTAGGCTCCCCAATCTTCCGATCCACTGTTGGAACATTCAAGCTCTGGAGAAAATAGGAAATGCCCTAGGACGCTTCATTGACAAAGCCGAGCCCAAAGGTCAGTATTCCTGTGCCCGAATATGTGTTGAAGTGGATCTGGAGGTGGGGCTACCAGAGGCCGTCAAGCTCTCGGTAGGCTCTTGGAACCATTACTAGAAACTCGACTATGAACAGCTTCCATTTAAGTGCCGGCACTGCCATGAACACGGACACTTTCAATGCAACTGCCCTAAATCCTAACCAGCAGAAGAAGGGGAGGGATGGCAGAGGGTCAAAAAAGGAAAGGCTCCCTCCAAGACGAATGACAAGAGAGCAACAAGCACTGCACAGAAATCAGATCCTAAAGTCCCACCGAAAGATCCAGTCCAGCCTCAACCTGCGAATCCGCCTCCAGTTAACTCGGCCCAAGGGGCAAGCACTTCTGCTTTGAACGTCCCAGAACCTCCTCCGCTTATAATCATTCTGGAAGCCACTCCCCCTGAAACCGCAAGCCCCATGGAGATACCCGTCACCCAAGCTGCGAATTCGTTGGAGCCAGAGGAAATCCCTTCCCAACCAGAATCTGTGACCCCTAGGGCTAAGAGCCCCCCTATCCGTGAAGAAACTCGAGAAGTGGACGAGGAACCTTCAGCAGCTGAATCTGATCTAGGAGGATTCTCTGACGAAGGAGCCACTGAGTCGAGTAGTTCGCATGCAACCCCAGTCAAGAATCCAAGGGGCCGAAAATCCAAGAAAAAGCAAAGGGAAGAAAAGTTTTATGCAGATGTCTTGCAGGGCTCCCAAAAAACCCTCAAAAGTATGATGAATACAAGATCGAAGATAGGCCAGGCCTCTAAAGGGGTTGCCCCCTCTCAAAGTAAATAATGCGGTACATCTCCTGGAACTGTAGAGGACTAGGCAGTCCCCAGAAAGCTGAAGCAATGAAAGATCTGGTTAGAATCAACAAGCCTGAGATCCTCCTCGTCCAGGAGACAAAAATGGAGGGTGACCTTGCCCTCCAAGCTGGAAATTTATTTTGGAAAAAAGGCCCTGGGAAAGCTGTGAGTTCCAGGGGAGCCTCGGGAGGCCTAGCCACATTCTGGGACTCCTCCAAGTTTGATTTTCTTTCTGTTCACAGTACTATGCACTGGATCTTCACCATCTTCATTCATAAAGAATCAGGCCATCATGTAAGTTTGTTTAACCTTTATGTTCCTATTTCAATAGCAGAAAAAAAAGAGTGCTGGGAGTCCATTGATTCGTTCCTAAGTGCCCACATGCCTAGAAATATCATCATTTCAGGAGATCTAAACGTCACCTTAGCAGCCTCTGAGAAAAAAGGGGGTTCCATTGTGAGAGACCCTTCCCAAGATTGGGCTGAATATATCATCCTGGGCTGGGATCTCGTTGACATCAAACCCTCCAAGGGTAAATTTACTTGGACCAATAAAAGGCTAGGGCCTGGGCACATTGCAGCCCGCCTAGACAGGTTTCTGGTGCACTTATCCTTTCTCTCTCTGGGGCTTCATGCGTCCTCCAAAATTCTCCCTAATTGTGTCTCCGATCATAAGCCTATCCTCCTTGATCTTACCTCTGAAGAAAACCTGGGGCCCATTCCCTTTAGATTCAGCCCCCTTTGGATCTATCAAGAAGGCTTTTACCATCTGGTCTCTAACTTCTGGAGCCAAAAGATTACTAGAAATCCATCCTTCATATGGGAAGAAAATCTCAGACGGCTTAAGCATGAGCTGAAATCCTAGGCCAAGCTCCTCCCCTCCCCGGTTTCTTTCCGTAAAGATGCCCAAGCTGCCTTGGAAAGCCACCAAATCCTCATGGATTCTGCCCCTATCACTGATAGTATCTCCCGGACAGAATGCAACCTTCAGAAAGCTTATTTCAAAGCTTGCAAAGTAGAAGAAGAGTATTGGCGTCAAAAATCCAGAAGCCTTTGGTTAGTAAGTGGTGACAAAAACACCGCTTACTTTCACAAACAAGCTGAATCTAGAAAAAATTTCAAAACTGTGAAAGAAATTACTCATCAAGGAAACCTGATAAAAGATTTTGAAGGAATTAAACAAGCAGCCTTCTCCCATTTTCATGACCTCTTCTCTGGTCCTCCTACCGAGCCTTTAGACCCCTCTGCTCACCCCCTTTCTCTCATTCCCAATTTGGTTCAAGGCCCTGATAATAATATTCTCGCTGCCCCTGTTTCAATGAAAGAACTCAAATCTTCTCTATCTCATATGAAATCGGACAGCGCACCTGGCCCAGATGGATTCACAGCTAGATTTTTTTCTTCCTGCTGGGATATAATTAAATATGACCTTCTGAGGATGGTTAGGATCTCCCAAATTCATCACAAGCTGGGTGGGAGCACAAACTCCTCTTTCCTAGCTCTGATCCCGAAGGAGAGAGGGGATTCCAGCTTCGCCAGGTTCCGTCCTATCTCCCTCTACAATACCGGCTACAAACTGGTTACTAAGATCATAGCAAACAGGCTGAAAAAAATTCTGCCAAGGATCATACCTGAGAATCAAGGAGGATTCATAAAAGGCAGGAAAATTCTTGATAATGTTATCCTTGTCCAAGAGGCCATTCACTCCAGCGTGAACCGAAAAGAGAAAGGCATGGTAGTAAAGCTAGACCTTGCCAATACATTTGACAGCGTAAGATATGACTATCTCTTCATGGTAATGGAGAAATTTGGGTTTTCCTCAGATTTCATTGACTAGATTAAAGGATGCATCTGTGCACCCTGGATAGCCCCTCTAGTCAATGGGAGATCGACAAATTTTTTCCAAGCTTCAAGAGGGCTGCGACAGGGCTGCCCTCTGTCACCGCTCCTCTATGCCATTCAGGCCTCCGTTCTCAGTTTCCAGCGAAACAACTGTCAGCAAGTCCAGTCCCTACCTGGTCTTCGAATGGCTCATAATGTCAAAGACATTAATCATGCCCAGTTTACAGATGATACTCTGCTTCTGGGAGGTGTTGGTATCCAATCTACAAGGAGCTTCAAGAACGAGCTTGAAACCTATATCCAGATCTCAGGAAGCAAAATCAACCTGCAAAAAAGCAAAATCTATTGCTGGAACTGCTCTGTTGCAGAAATGGGAAGAGTCTCTAGACTGCTGGAAATGGAAGGCTTGCAAATCTAGGACTCATTCACTTATCTTGGGGTCCCGATCTTCAAATATGCCATCAAACCAACGAATTGGAATCCCATCATTGACAAGTTAAAAGCAAAGATCTAGAATTGGGGGGCTGGTTGGCTTAATCTGGCAGGAAAATTGGTGCTACTGAAATCGGTTCTTTCCAGCATCCCAATCTATCAAACTTCCATTCTTCTGGCACCCGCCTCTGTCATCAATAAGATTGAAAGCATTCTCAAAAAAATTCTGTGGGAAGGGGGAAAAGGAAATCTGAAAAAACTTCATCTTGTCAGTTGGGAAAAAATTAAAAAACCCTACAGTGAAGGAGGCCTCCAAATCAGAAGTATTCAAGCCCAGAACTTAGCTATGGGAACAAAGCTCCTCTGGCAGCTAATCTCCGGGAGATCAAGCTGGAGCAAAAAGGTACTGTGGAAAAAATACTTCCCCGGCCAGCGGCTTCGGTGTTTAGATAATAACCCTCCCCACAACAAAGGCTCCCCAATTTATAAACTCTGTATCAAAGTCTTGGATCACTTCAGATCTATGCTGTTCTGGATTCCTAGGAACGGAAAAAAAATCAATGTCTGGAAAGACTCAATCCTGGGAGATGAGCCTTTGGGGAAAAATCTTGAAGTGCAAAATATAAAACAATGGCTCAAAGATCAGCATGTGTCCACCCTGTGGGATCTCTCTGTCTGGGACTCCAACAATTGCTGGATTGATTGGAAGTTAAGTCACCATCCTCCCTAGCTTGAAGAAGAAGCAAAGACTCTTGCCCATTTGCTGCAAGGCAAAGCCCCCCTTAATCAATCAGTGTGTGACAAAAGAGGATGGGGGACAAAATCTGGAGCTTACACCCCCGGCTGAAGGCTACTGCTCTTTACTAGCTATTCCTCATGCAACACTAAATCCTATCCAATGGAAGTTTGTTTGGTCTACTCAGTCCATTCCGAAAGTGGACCACTTTTGCTGGAATGTAGTGCACATAAGTATTCTCACTACTGAAAACCTCAGGAAGAGAGGTCTAGAAGGACCCTCAATCTGCCCACTGTGTAAAAAAAATGAAGAAAACCTTGATCATCTACTGATTTCCTGCCCTTTCTCAAGAGAAGTATGGAGCGAAGCCCTCTCCCTGGATCACTCTAATTTTTCTGTGCCTGACTTAACAGCAGATCTCTTCTGCAAATGGGTTGAGTCCTCTCCCTTTCTCCTCTCCAAAAAGACACTCCTCAAAGCGGCCTGGATGTTAATCCCGAAGTTCATCATCTGGAAATTGTGGCTCGAAAGGAACAACCGACTCTTCAGAAATGTGGAGAACCCTCCTTCAAAGGTCGCCCTAAAAGCAAGAGTTTTCCTTGGAGAGGCTCTGGATCATAAGCTGGGACTCAGCAATGCTCAACCTTTGGATGATTTGGAATCTATTTGGCTTTCAGCCATCACATCTATTTCTCAAATTTCTCCCCAGGCCAAGCAACCAAAGCTAGCTGATTGGGAAATCCGCCTGGAAGAAGCTGATTTTATTAAATGGAGGTGCTTGCTGGAGGTTCATTGTTTGTTTTTTGATGGTGCCTCAAAAGGCAATCCAGGCCCTTCGGGTGGGGGAGGAGTGATCCTCTCCCCCTCTGGCTCCACCTGGTCCTCCTATGCCTGGGGATTGGGAGTGGAATCTAACAACCTTGCTGAATTTTATGCCATGTGGCAAGGTCTCAGGAAAGCTATTAGGCTTAACATTCGGAAGATCTCTGTTTTTGGTGATTCTAGAATAGTTGTGCAGGCCATTCGCACAAAGTCTCGGCCAACTAGCCTCCCTATGAAGCGTATATTCCAAAAAATTATGATCCTAGCTGGTAAGTTCCATTCTATAAGTTTTTTTCACATTTTACGTCATCTCAACAGTCTTGCCGACCTCGACGCTAATCATGCCACGCTCCTGAGTAGGGGTACTATTATAGAAAATGGGACTGAGTCTTTCTGCACCATCCCATGACCTTGACAGGTCTGATCTCGTCCTCTGCGATCTTTTGAATCATTATAATGCGAGTCTCCTCTTATTCTCTTACACCTCTCGTCCCTATGAACCCTGTGATCTCTCCTTATCTCCTCGTTCTTGTGAATCCCGTGACCATAGCTCGCCCTTAGAACTGCTATTTAATAATGCTTGCACACCTTCTCCTCTTGTGAACGATCCTCTCGCCTCTGTTCTTGATCCCCCTGCTCCTTCCTCCACATCATGGCTTCTATGGGTTCCTTTGCTCAAGAGCCCAACTTTAAAGAAAGGTTGGCCGATCTGGAACAAGCTATTGAAAAGCTACAAGATCAACTCAAGGCGCAGGTCCGTCTGCTTCGTCACTCCTTTGGCTCAGAAGGGGATAGTCTGGACTCCATCAACACCGAGCTGGACAATCTCAAGAAATAATTTGACTCCTCCTTAGAGGGAATCGATGAGTTCAAAGAAGATGTCTGTCTCCACACAATTCAAAGATGCAGCAGTCACCTTTGGAGATTTCGGACGTAGAATAACTGCTTTGGAGATCGCTGTCAAGAAAATTATCACCAAGCTGGATATCAAATGACTTCTGGACTGCCTATCAAGCTCTCCCTACTGTCAATGTGGTTGCAGGCCCTTCCCTGCTAATTCTCTGTAATTTTGTGGATCTTTGCTCTGTTTTCCATGTTTACCAATGGCGTTATAGTCCTCTACGCTTCACAATGAAACTGTCAGCAGGCCGTTGCTCCCCTCAGGCCGGCTGGAATTTTTTCTGCTCTGTTTCTGTTTTCTGGTCTCTGCCATTTATGTCAGAGCAGTTTGCTATGCTCAAGGAATCTACCAGTGTAATACAGTCCCCAGAAGTTGTTTTTCTGGCCCTTTATTAATCTAACCATCAGTTATTGTAAAAAAAAAACAATAATAGTAATATTATTAATATATATATAATATAATTTTTAATATAATACTATTAAATTATATTTAAAAAATATAATTTTTTTTTTATATTTTTTTTTTGGAAAGATGTGGTGGTGAATAAAGTTAATAATTATCTTTATTTAAGGCGGAGGATGATAGGTTACGTGGAGTGTGGATTAGTTGGGGGATGGAGGGGTGGATGAAGGAGGTGCGAGGTGGATGCAGGGGTGGTAGATGTGGATGGAGGAGGCACGAGGTGGGTGGAGGTGGATGGAGGGATGGCGGAGGGAGGCGCGAGGTGGGTGCAGCATGGAGGAAGCACGAGGGAGCAGCAAGGAGGATGGTGCGAGGGAGATTGTGCGCGATGGAGGCGTTAAGGGCATTGGTATGTGGCTGGAGGGCAGCGTGGGAGGGAGGAGGTGGCGGCAGTGGCGGAAGGTGGAGTGGCAGGATGGCATGGGCGTGGAGCTGTGGAGGTAATCGCAGTCTGCAAGGGAAATAAAATTCTAGGTGGAGGAAATGGAGAGAGTTCTATGCGGGTAGAGGGGTGAAAATGGAAGAGCGTGGGAGAATGAAGGGAGATGGGGCTGGACAGAGCCAGAGAGAGTGCGAGATTTCAGGGAAACTCTGGAGTGAGGCTAAAAGCCACAAAAACTAGACAAAGTTTAAAAATTAATGGCCACAAGCCGTATCAGCCAACGAGGATCTGATACCAAATGAGCTGTATGGCTTGGGCATTTGATGTTGAGGAGACGCCTCATTTCATAACCTAACTTAGTTAAATTAATTATTAATTATTTAATTATTATCTTATTTTATGTTTGTTACAATGATACCCATTTAAGAGATAAGCGTGCACATATTTTTGGAAAATTTAGAGTTATTTCGGCCCTTAGTTAAGGTTGGTCAAACCAAGTCCTAAGAAAGGTAGTTTTTTTTACTTTCTTGAAATTGAAATTTGAAACTGTATTAAGGTACCCATTTGAGAGAAAAGCCTAGATGTATATTTTTTGGGGATTGCGAGCCATTTTGGACCTTGTTCAAACTTCGTCAAACCAAGGCCTAAAACGTTGATTTTTTTCCAGTTTCTCAAAATCCAAATTTTAAAGTAGATTTAGATACCCATTTCAAAGATAGGCATAGACACCTATTTTTAAGAGATTTGGAGCTATTTTCGCCCTCATTCAAGGATCGTCAAACCAAGGTTGAAAAGATGCACTTTTGTCGACTTTTTCAGAATTGAAAATTTGAAAGTGGATTTAGGTACCCATTTCAATAAACAAACATGCACACCAACTTTCATGACGTTTCAAGCTATTTTCACTCCCTTTAAGTGCAACCTTAGTGAAAGCACACGACGAAGTTTCACTTTTGACCAATTTCTCGGAATTAAAGTTTGATCGTAGATTTAGATGCCCATTTGGTAGATAAGAGTGCATACCAAATTCCATGATGTTCAGAGCTATTTTCCCCTCCTTTAAGCCAAAGCTTAGCGAAACCACATGATGGAGTTTCACTTTTGACCAAATTCTCGAAATTGAAATTTGATCATAGATTTGGATGCATGTTTGATATACAAGCACGCACACCAACTTTTGCAATGTTTCAAGCTATTTGGACCCCCCCAACTCTAGCGAAAATGCACGACAGAGTTTCACTTCTGACCAGTTTCTCAGAATTGAAATTTGATCATAGATTTGGATGCCCGTTTGATAGACAAGAGTGCAATCCAACTTTCGCAACATTTTGATCTATTTTCACCCCCTTTAACCCCAACCTTACCAAAATCGCACAACGAAGTTTCACTTTTGACCAATTTCTCGAAATGAAAATTTGATAATAGATTTAGATGCGCATTTGGAAGATAAGAGTGCACGCCAACTTTCACGATGTTCAGAGCTATTTTCAGCTCCTTTAAGCCAAACTCTAACAGAACCGCACAATGGAGTTTCAGTTTTGACTAACTTCTCAGAATTGAAACTTGAGCATAGATTTGGATTACCATTGGATAAACAAGCATCCACACCAACTTTTGCAACGTTTCGAGATATTTTGACCCCATTTAAGCCCAACCCTAGCGAAACCGCACGACAAAGTTTCACTTTTGAGCAATTTCTTAGCATTGAAATATGATCATAGATTTGGATGGCCATTTGATAGACAAGCCTGCATGTGAACTTTCGCGATGTTCCGAAATATTTTCACCCGCTTTAAGCCCAACCTTAGAAAAACCGCAAAATGAAGTTTCACTTTTGACCAATTTCTCAGAATTAAAATTTGATCGTAGATTTATCTGTGCATTCGGTATATAAAAGTGCACGCCAACTTTCACAATGTTGGGAGCTATTTTAATCATTATTCAAAGTCGGTCAAGCAAAGGTCTAAGAGATGCTATTTTTCCTGACTTTCTCGTAATTTAAATTTGAAAGAGAAATTAGGTACCCATTTGAGAGATAACCATGGATATAAACTTTCAGGGGATTTCGAGTTATTTTGGACCTTAGTCAAACTTGGTCAAACCAAGACCTAAAAGGTTGCACTTTTTTCCAATTTCTTAGAAATGAAATGTAAAGTAGATTTAGATACCCATTTAAGAGATAAGGATGCACACATATTTTTGTGAGATTTTGAGTTATTTCGTCCCTTTGTTAAGGTTGGTCAAACCGAGTTCTAAGAAATGCACTTTTCTTGACTTTCTCGAAATTGAAATTTGAAATTGTATTTAGGTACCCATTAGAGAGATAAGCCTACATGTATATTTTTTGGGGATTGCAAGCCATTTTGGACCTTAGTCAAACTTCGTCAAACCAAGGCCTAAAACGTTGCATTTTTTCCAATTTCTCAAAATTCAAATTTTAAAGTCGATTTAGGTACCCATTTCAAAGATAGGCATGGACACCTAATTTTATGAGATTTGGAGCGATTTTGGTCCTCATTCAAGGATGGTAAAACCAAGGTTGAAAAGATGCACTTTTGTAGACTTTTCATAATTGAATTTGAAAGTGGATTTAGGTACCCATTTCAATAAACAAGCGTGTACACCAACTTTAGCGACGTTACAAGCTATTTTCACTCCCTTTAAGTGCAACCTTACCGAAAGCGTACGACGAAGTTTTAGTTTTGAGAAATTTTGTAGAATTAAAATTTGATCATAGATTTAGATGCCCATTTGGTAGATAAAAGTGCATGCCAAATTTCGTGATGTTTAGAGCTATTTTCCCCTCCTTTAAGCCAAACCTTAGCGAAACTGCATGATGGAGTTTCACTTTTGACCAAAATCTCAAAATTGAAATTTGATCATAGATTTGGATGCCCATTTGATATACAAGCGTGCACGCCAACTTTTGCAATTTTCTGAGCTATTTGGACCCCCTTTAAGCCCAACTCTAGCGAAAATGCTCGATGAAGTTTCACATCTAACCAATTTCTTGGAATTTAAATTTGATCATAGATTTGGATGCCTATTTGATAGAAAAGCGTGCACTCCAACTTTCGCGACGATCCGAGGTTTTTTCACCCCCTTTAACCCCAACCTTGGCGAAACTACATGATGGATTTTCACTTTTGACCAATTTCTTGGAATTCAAATTTGATCATAGATTTAGCTGCGCATTTGGAAGATAAGAGTGCATGCCAAATTTCACGACGTTCAGAGCTATTTTCAACTCCTTTAAGCCAAACCCGAACAAAACCACATGATGGAGTTTCAGTTTTGACCAACTTCTCATAATTGAAACTTGATCATAGATTTGGATGCCCATTGGATAAACAAGCATGCACACCAACTTTCGCAACGTTCCGAGCTATTTTAACCCCATTTAAGCCCAACCCTAGCAAAACCGCATGACAGAGTTTCAGTTTTCAGAAATTTCTTAGAATTGAAATTTGATCATAGATTTGGATGCCCATTTGATAGACAAGCATGGACGCGAACTTTCGCGATGTTCCGAAATATTTTCACCCCCTTTAAGCCCAACCTTAGCAAAACCGCACAACGAAGTTTCAGTTTTGACCAATTTCTCAGAATTCAAATTTCATCGTAGATTTATTTGCACATTTGGTAGATTGCAGGCCAACTTTCACGATGTTTGGAGCTATTTCGTCGTTATTCAAGGTTGGTCAAGCAAAGGTCTAAGAGATGTTATTTTTCCAACTTTCTCATAATTGAAATTTGAAAGAGAATTTAGATACCCATTGAGATATAACCACGCATACAAACTTTCAGGGGATTTCGAGCTGTTTTGGACCTTAGTCAAACTTGGTCAAACCAAGGCCTAAAAGGTTGTACTTTTTTCCAATTTCTTAGAAATCAAATATAAAAGTAGATTTAGGTACTCATTTAAGAGATAAGCATGAACACATATTTTTTGCGAGATTTCGAGCTACTTCAGCCCTTAGTTAAGGTTGGTTAAACCAAGTTATAAGAAATGCACTTTTCTTGACTTTCTCAAAATTGAAATTTGAAACTGTATTTAGGTACCCATTTGACAGATAAGCCTACATGTAGATTTTTTGGGGATTGCGAGCCATTTTGTATCTTGGTGAAACTTCATCAAACCAAGGCCTTAAACGTTGCATTTTTTCCAATTGCTCAAAATTCAAATTTTAAAGTAGATTTGGATACCCATTTCAAATATAGGCATGGACACCTATTTTTTGAAATTTGGAGCTATTTTGGCCCTCATTCAAAGATGGTCAAATCAAGGTTGAAAAGATGCACTTTTGTCGACTTTTTTCAGAATTGAAATTTGAAAGTGGATTTAGGTACCCATTTCAATAAACATTCATGCACGCCAACTTTCGCAAAATTCCGAGCTGTATTCACTCCCTTTAAGTGCAACCTTAGTGAAAGCGCACAACGAAGTTTCACTTTTGACCAATTTCTCGTAATTAAAATTTGATCGTAGATTTTGATGCCCACATTAAAGGAAATTTGGGGTCTAAAATGGGCCTTATAAGAAAACGCGCCAACAATAATTTTTTATGAGTTGGAATTCAATAACCAATAGAATTCCAATAAAATGACTCAACCATAATGGTTGAATTGACACATTTGTCATAAAAAAACTAATTTTTTTGTTTGTATTTTTGACATATCTCCTTATGTTTTTACTCAAATTTCGATCGAGAGAGCTCGTTGGATGTGGAATTTGATTCCGCATCCAATGAGTACCCACACTGCATACTTTTGGCGGACCCCGCTACCCCAAAAACAAGAAATACCTGAAAAAATGTGATGATGACATCATCATCATGCTTTTTTCAGGTATTTCTTGTTTTTGGGGTAGCGGGGTCCGCCAAAAGTATGCAGTGTGGGTACTCCTTGGATGCGGAATCAAATTTTGCATCCAAGGATCTCTCTCGATCGAAATTTGAGTAAAAACACAGGGATATATGTCGAAAATACGAACACAAAAATTAGTTTTTTTCTTTTTTCCTCCAAAATTAATAAATATTATTTTATTATTTTCCTTAGGAGGCCCATTTTAGACCTCAAAATTCCCTTAATGTTTGGTAGATACAAGTGCATGCCAAATTCCATGATGTTCAGAGCTATTTCCCCCTCCTTTAAGCCAAACCTTAGCGAAACCGGATGATGGAGTTTCACTTTTGACCAAATTCTCAGAATTGTAATTTGATCATAGATTTGGATGTCCATTTGACATACAAGCATGGAGGCCAACTTTTGTAATGTTTTGAGCTATTTGGACCCCCTTTAGGCCCAACTCTAGCGAAAATGCACAACGAAGTTTCACTTCTGACCAATTTCTCGGAATTGAAATTTGATCATAGATTTGGATGCCCATTTGATAGACAAGCATGCACTCCAACTTTCACGATGTTCCAAGCTATTTTCACCCCCTTTAACCCCAACCTTAGCAAAATTGCACGATGGAGTTTCACTTTTGACCAATTTCTCAGAATTAAAATTTGATCATAGATTTAGATGCACATTTGGAAGATAAGAGTGCACACCAACTTTCACGATGTTTATAGCTATTTTCATATCCTTTAAGCCAAACCCTAACAAAAGCACATGATGGAGTTTCACTTTTGACCAACTTCTCATAATTGAAACTTGATCATAGATTTGGATGCCCATTGGATAAACAAGCATGCATGCCAACTTTTGTAACGTTCCGAGCTATTTTAACCCCCTTTAAGCCCAACCCTAGTGAAACCGCAGGGTGAAGTTTCACTTTTGAGCAATTTCTTAGAATTGAAATTTGATTAGAGATTTGAATGCCCATTTGATAGACAAGCATGCACGGGAATCCAAAATGGTTTGACGCTCTGAAATATTTTCATCCCTTTTAATCCCAACCTTAGCAAAACCGCACAATGAAGTTTCACTTTTGACCAATTTCTCAGAATTAAAATTTAATCATAGATTTATCTGCGCATTTGGTAGATAACACTGCACACCAACTTTCACAATGTTCAGAGCTATTTTGGTCATCATTCAACGTTGGTCAAGCAAATGTCTAAGAGATGTTATTTTTCTGACTTTCTTGTAATTGAAATTTGAAAGAGAATTTAGGTACCCATTTGAGAGATAAACGTGCATCTAAATCTATGATCGAATTTCAATTCTGAGAATTTGGTTAAAAGTGAAACTCAGTTGCGCGGTTTCTCTAGGGTTAGGCTTAAAGGGGGTCAAAATATCTTGAAACATCGTGAAAGTTGGTGTGTACGATTGATTATTAAAATTTAAGTCAAATCTATGATCAAATTTCAATTGTGAGAAACTGGTAAAAAACAACATTAAGTCGTGCAGTTTGAATAGGGTTGGGCTTAAAGGGGGCAAAAATAGCTCGAAACATTGCAAGAGTTGGTGTGCATGTTTGTCTATCAAACGAGCATCCAAATCTATGATCAAATTTCAATTCTAAAAGTATTGTCAAAAGTGAAACTCTGTCATGCGGTTTTGCTAGGGTTGGGCTTACAGGGGGTCAAAATAGCTCAAAACGTCACAACATTTTGCGTGCACGCTTGTCTATCAAAGACACATCCAAATTTAGGATCAAATTTTAATTCCGAGAAATTGGTCAAAATGAAACTTTGTCGTGTGATTTCGCTAGACTTGGGTTTAAAGGGGGCTTAAATAGCTCGAAACGTCGTGAAAGATGGCGCGCACTCTTGTTTGTTATACATGCACTCAAATATTTGATCAAATTTCAATTTCGAGAAACTCGTAAAAAAATGAAACTAACGCATTTTTGCTAGGGTTGGGCTCAAAGAGGGTGAAAATATCTTGGAACGTCACAAAAGTTGGCGTGCATGCTTGTTTATCAAACATGCATCCAAATCTATGATCAAATTTCAATTCCGAGAATCTGGTCAAAAGTGAAACTCCATCATGCGATTTCACTAAGGTTTGGCTTAAAGGAGGTGAAAATAACTCTAAACATCGTTAAAGTTGGCAAGCAATCTTATCTAACAAATGGGCATCTAAAACTATGATCAAATTTTAATTGCAAGAAATTGGTCAAAAGTGAAACTTCGTCGCGTGGTTTCGCTAAGGTTGGGTTTAAAGGGGGTTGGTTTAAACCAAGGTTGAAAATATGCACTTTTGTCGACTTTCTCGGAATAGAAATTTGAAAGTGGATTTAGGTACCTATTTTACATGATAAGAGTGCAATTAGATTTTTGGGGGATTTCCTAGCTATTTTGGACCTTAGCCAAGCTTGATCAAACGAAGCCCTAAAAAGTTTCAGTTTTCCCAATTTGTCAAACTTAAAACTTAAGAGCAGATATAGATACCCAATAGAGTGATAAGCATTCACACCTATTCTTGCAATATTTTGAGCTATTTTAGTTTGTAGTCAATGTTGGTCAATTCAAGGGCATAAAAGGTGCATGTTGGTCATAGACCAAGCTTGGTCAAACCAAAGCCAATAAAGTGGCACCTTTTCTAAATTTCTTAGAATTCAATTTTAAAAATTAGATTTAGATACCGATTGAAGAGACAAGTGTGTCAGAATATTTTTTGCGAAATTTTAATATATTTTGGGCCTCAGTCAAGGTTGGTCAAACCAAGGTAAAAGAGATGCACTTTTTTTCTGACTTTTTTGAAGTTGAAATTTGAAAGTGGATTTATGTACCCATTTGAGAGATTAGTGTGTATGTTGATTTTTTTGGGATTTCGAGCTATTTTGGACCTTAGTCAAAGTTGGTCGAACAAAGCCCTAAAAAGTTGCACTTTTACAATTTTTTAGAATTCAAATTTCAAAGTAGTTTTAGATACCCATTTGAGAGATATGCATGCACACCTATTTTTTTGAAATTTTGTGCTATTTTTGTCGTTAGTCAAGGTTGGTCAAACATAGGTCTAAGGGATGCACTGTATTTTACTTTGTCAGAATTAAAATTTGAAATTGAATTTAGGTACCCATTTGAGAGAGAAGAATGCATGTATATTTTTTGTGGATTCTAAGTTATTTTGGAGCTTAGTCAAACTTGGACAAACCAAGTCCTAAAAGGTTGCACCTTTTTCATTTTCTTAGAATTAAAATTTAAAATTATATTTAAACACCCATTTGAGAGAAAAGCATACAAAAATATTTTTGTGAGATTTTGAGTTATTTTATCCCTTAGTTAAGGTTAGTTAACCAAGGTCTACAAGATGCACTTTTCTTAACTTTCTCAAAATTGAAAATTTGAAAGTGGATTTAGGTACCCATTTGAGAGATAAGCCCGCATGTATATTTTTTTGGGGATTGTGGGCTATTTTGGACCTTAGTCAAACTTGGTCAAATGAAGGTTTGTAGTCAATGTTGGTCAAACCAAGGCCAAAAGAGTTACATATTGCCTACTTTCTTGGAATTGAAATTTAAAGTTGATTCTGATACCTATTTGAGAGATAAGCGTGGATGCACATTTTTGTAGGATTACAAGATATTTTGCACCTCAATCAAACTTTTTCAAACCAAAGCCTAAAAAGGTGCACTTTTTCACAATTTCTTACAATTCAAATTTAAATGTAGATTTAGACATGCATTTGAGAGATAAGTGTTGATGCTTATTTTTGTGAGATTTTGAGCTATTTTGGCCCTTACTCGAGGTTGGTCAAACCAATCCCTAAAGAGTCGCATGTTTCCCACTTTCTCAAAATTGAAATTTAAAAGTAGATTTATATACCCATTTGAGAGACAAGCATGCACACCTTTTTTGTGAGATTTCGAGTTATTTTGGTTGTTATTCAAGGTTGGTTAAACAAAGGTCTAAGAGATGCTAGTTTTCCAACTTTCTCGTAATTGAGTTTTGAAAGTGAATTTAGGTACCCATTTGAGAGATAACTATGCATACAGACTTCTAAGGGATTCTGAGGTATTTTGGACCTTAGTCAGACTTGGTTAAACCAAGGCCTAAAAGGTTGCACTTTTTCCAATTTCTTAGAAATCAAATGTAAAAGTAGATTTAGATACACATTTGAGAGATAAGCGTGCACACATATTTTTGCGAGATTTCGAGTTATTTTAGCCCTTAGTTAAGGTTGGTCAAACCAAGGTCTAAGAAATGCACTTTTCTTGACTTTCTCGAAATTAAAATTTGAAATTGTATTTAGGAACCCATTTGAGAGATAAGCCTACATGTATATTTTTTGGGGATTGCGAGCAATTTTGGACCTTAGTCAAACTTGGTCAAACCAATGCCTAAAACGTTGCATTTTTTCCAATTTCTCAAAATTCAAATTTTAAAGTAGATTTAGATACCCATTTAAGAGATAAGCACGGACACCTATTTTTAGGGGATTTGGAGCTATTTTGGCCCTCGTTCAAGGTTGGTTAAACCAAGGTTGAAAATATGCACTTTTGTCGACTTCCTTGGAATTGAAATTTGAAACTAGATTTAGGTGCCCATTTGACAAATAAGAGTGCAAGCAGATTTTTGCGGGATTTTTGAGCTATTTTGGACATTAGCCAAAATTGGTAAAACAAAGGCTTAAAAAGTTTCACTTTTCCCAATTTGTCATAATTAAAATTTAAGAGTAGATATAGATACCCAATAGAGTGATAAGCGTGCACAAATATTCTTGCAAGATTTTGAGCCATTTTAGTATGTAAACAATGTTTCTCAAATCAAGGCCTAAAAAGGTGCATGTTGGTCAGAGATCAAGTTTGGTCAAACCAAGATCAATAAAGTTGCACATTTTCCCAGTTTCTCAAAATTGGAATTTGTAAATACATCTAGATACCCATTTGAAAGATAAGCATGCACACATATTTTTGGGGAATTCTGAGCTATTTTGGAACTCCTTCAAGCTTGGTCAAACTAAGGACTAGAAAGTTGCATTTTTTTCTAAATTTCTTAGAATTCAAATTTAAAATTAGATTTAGATACCCATTTAAGAGAAGTGTGTAGGAATATTTTTTGTGAGATTTTAATCTATTTTGGGCCTCAGTCAAGGTTGGTCAAACCAAGGTAAAAGAGATGCACTTTTTTCCAACTTTTTTGATGCTGAAATTTGAAAGTGGAGTTATGTACCCATTTGAGAGATGAGTGTGCATGTTGATGTTTTGGGGATTCCGAGTTATTTTGGACCTCAATCAAACTTGGTCAAACAAAGGCCTAAAAAGTTGCACTTTTCCATATTTTTTTATAATTCAAATTTGAAAGTCAATTTAGATACCCATATGAGAGATATGCATGCACACCTATTTTTTTGAGATTTCGTGTTATTTTGGTTGTTATTCAAGGTTGGTGAAACAAAGGTCTAAGAGATGCACTTTTTTTTACTTCCTCAAAATTAAAATTCTAAAGTGAATTTAGGTACCCATTTTAGAGACAAGAATGCATGTAGTTTTTTTGGGGATTCCGAGCTATGTGGGACCTTAGTCAAACATGGTTAAACCAATGCGTAAAAGGTTGCACTTTTTTTTTAATTTCTTATAATTCAAATTTAAAACTAGATTTAGACACCCATTTGAGAGATAAGCATGCACAAATATTTTTGCGAGATTTTGAGTTATTTTATCCCTTAGTTAACATCAGTCACCAAGGTCTACAAGATGCACTTTTCTTGACTTTCTTGAAATTTAAATTTGAAAGTGGATTTAGGTACCCATTTGAGAGATAGGGCCCGCATGTAGATTTTTTGGGGATTGTGAGCTATTTTGGACGTCAGGAAAACTTGGTAAAATGAAGGCCTAAAACGTTGCGTTTTCCCAATTTTTTAAATTCAAATTTTAAAGTAAATTTAGATACCCATTCGAGATGTAAGAATGGACAGCTATTTTTGTCAGATGTGGACCTATTTTGGTCCTCATTCAAGGTTGGTCAAACCAAGGTTCAGAATTGAAATTTTGAAGCAGATTTAGGTACCCATTTGAGAGATAAGTTTCACTTTTTGCAATTTCTCAAAATTAAATTTTAAAAGTAGATATGGATACCCTATAGAGAGATATGCACACACACTTATTCTTGTTAGTTTTTGAGTTATTTTGGTTTGTAGTCAATGTTGGTCAAACCAAGGCCAAAAGAGTTACATGTTTCCCACTTGAAATTTAAAGTTGATTTTGGTACCCATTTGAGAGATAAGTGTGCACGTTCATTTTTGTCAAATTAAAAGTTGTTTGGAGACTCAATCAAAATTTATCAAACCAAGGCCTAAAAGGTTGCATTTTAAGGCCTGGAGGCTTAGAGGAGATGAAAATAGCTCTGGACATCGTGAAAGTTGGCGTGCGCTCTTATCTACCAAATGGGAAACTAAATCTATGATCAAATTTTAATTCCAAGAAATTGGTCGAATGTGAAACTCTGTCGTGCAATTTCGCTAAGGTTGGGCTTAAGGCAAGTGAAAATAGCTATGTACACCACAAAAGTCAATTTATGATCAAATTTCAATTTCGAGAAATTGGTCAAAAGTGAAACTTTGTCGTGCTGTTTCTCTAGGGTAAGGCTTAAAGGGGTCAAAATAGCTCAAAATGTTATGAATGTTGGTGTGCACGCTTGTTTATTAAATGTGCACTCAAATATATGATCAAATTTCAATTTCAAGAATCTGATAAAAAATGAAACTAAGTCACACGATTTCACTAGGGTTGGGATTAGAGGGGGGGGGGGGGNAAAAAAATGTCAAAATTGAAACTCTAACTTTCTGTTTTGCTAGGGTTGGACTTAAAGGGGGTCAAATTATCTCGAAACGCCGCGAACGTTGGCATGCAATCTTGTCTATCAAACATGCATAGAAACCTATGATCAAATTTCAATTCGAAGAATTCATAAAAAATGAAACAATGTCGTGCGGTTTCGCTAGACTTGGGCTTAAAGGGGGCTGAAATAGCTCGAGACATCGCAAAAGTTGACGTGCATGCTTGTCTATCAAATGGGTATCCAAATCTATGATCAAATTTCAATTCTGATAAATTGGTTAAAAGTGAAACTCTGTCGTACGGTTTCCCTAGGGTTGGGCTTAAATGGGGTCAAAATAGATCGAAACATCATGAAACTTGGTGCGCACGGTTGTTTATTAAACATGCACTCAAATCTATGATCAAATTCAATTCCGAGAAACTGGTTAAAAATGAAACTACGTCGTGCCTTTTCGCTAGGGTTGGGCTTAAAGGGGACAAAAATAGCTTAGAATGTCGTGAATTGGCTTGCACTCAAATATTCGATCAAATATCAATTCCGAGAAACAAGTAGAAAATGAAACTGCGTAATGTGTTTTCACTATGGTTGGGCTTAAAGAGGGTGAAAATAGCTCGGAACGTCGCAAACGTTGGCTTGCATGCTTGTCTATCAAACATACATCCAAATATTTGATCAAGTTTCAATTTCAAGAATTTGGTCAAAAGTGAAAGTCCATCATGCAGTTTCGCTAAGGTTTGTCTTAAAGGAGTTGAAAATAGCTATGAACATCATGAAAGTTGGCATGCACTCTTTTCTAACTAATGGACATCTAAATCTATGCTCAAATTTTAATTCCAAGAAATTGGTCAAAAGTGAAACTACATCGTCCAGTTTCGCTAAGGTTGGAGTTAAAGGGGGTGAAAATAACTCTAAACGTCGTGAAAGTTGAAGGTTATCTATCAAACGAGCATCCAAATATATGATCAAATTTCAATTCCAAGAAATTGGTGGAAAGTGAAACTCTGTTATGCGATTTTGATAGGATTAGGATTAAAGGGGGTCAAAATAACTCGAAACGCCATGAAAGTTGGCGTGCACACTTGTTTATTAAACTTGCACTCAAATCTACGATCAAAATCCAATTCCACGAAACCGGTCAAAAATGAAACTAAGTCGTGCAACTTCAATAGGGTTGGGCTTAAAGGGGGCAAAAATAGCTCTAAACGTTGCAAGAGTTGGTTTACACGCTTGTCTATAAAACATGCATCCAAATCTATGATCAAATTTCAATTGCAAATATATTGTCAAAAGTGAAACTCTATCGCACGATTTCACTAGGGATGGCCTTAAAGGAGGTCAAAATAGCTCGGAACGTCACAAAATTTGGCATGCACACTTGTCAATCAAACGAGCATCCAAATGTAGGATCAAATTTTAATTCCGAGAAATTGGTCAAAAATGAAACTTTGTCGTGCGATTTCACTAGACTTGGGTTTAAAGGGGGCTGAAATAGCTCTAAACGTCGCGAAAGTTGGCGTGCACTCTTGTTTGTTATACATGCACTCAAATATTTGATCAAATTTCAATTCTGAGAAACTTGTAAAAAATGACACTACGTTGTGACTTTTCGCTAGGGTTGGGCTCAAAGAGGGTGAAAATAGCTTGAAACGCCGCAAAAGTTGGCCTGCATGCTTGTTTATCAAACATGCATCTAAATCTATGTCGAGCTGCAGAACTCACTACTCTATTAGAAAAAAGAATTACCAACTATAGCACCAATCTACAAGTTGATGAGATCGGTTGAGTGGTCTTAATTGGAGATGGTATTGCACGTGTCTATGGATTGAACAAGATTTCAAGCTGGGGAAATGGTCAAATTTGCGAGTGGTGTGAAAGGAATAGTGTTGAATCTGGAAAATGAAAATGTAGGTATCGCGGTATTTGGTAGTGATATCAAAATTCAATTCCAAGAGGTTGGTCTAAAGTGAGACTCCATCATGTGGTTTCGCTAAGGTTTGGCTTAAAGGAGGTGAAAATAGCTCTGAACATCACCAAAATTGGTTTGCAATCTTATGTACCAAATGGGCATCTAAAACTATGATCAAATTTCAATTGCAAGAAATTTTATCAAAGGTGGAACTCCGTCATGCGGTTTCGCTAAGGTTGGGCTTAAAGGGGGTTGGTTAAACCAAGGTTGACAAGTCGCACTTTTGTCGACTTTCTCGGAATTGAAATTTGAAAGTGGATTTAGGTACCCATTTTATAGATAAGAGTGAAATTATATTTTTGGGGGATTTCCAAGCTATTTTAGACCTTACCCAAACTTGATCAAATGAAGGCCTAAAAAGTTTCACTTTTCCTAATTTGTGAGGATTAAAATAGATAGATATAGATACCCAATAGAGTGATGAGCATGCACACCTATTCTTGCAAGATTTCAAGCTATTTCACTATGTAGTCAATGTTGGTCAAATCAAGGCCAGAAAAGGTGCATGTTGGCCATAGATCAAGCTTGGTGAAACCAATGCCAATAAAGTTGAACCTGTTCCAGTTTTTTCAGAATTCAAATTTAAAATTAGATTTAGATACCCATTTAAGAGACACATGTGTAAGAATATTTTTTGTGAGATTTTAATCTATTTTGGGTCTCAGTGAAGGTTGGTCAAACCAAAGTAAAAGAGATTCATTTTTTTTTTGACTTTTTTGAAGTTGAAATTTGAAAGTGGATCTATGTACCCATTTGAGAGATAAGTGTGTATGTTGATTTTTTGGGGATTCCAATCTATTTTGGACTATAGTCAAACTTGGTCAAACAAAGGCCTAAAAAGTTGCACTATTTCCAATTTTTTAAAATTCAAATTTGAAAGTAGATTTAAATACCCTTTTGAGGGATATGCATGCACACTTATTTTTTTGAAATTTTGTGTTATTTTGGTTGTTAGCCAAGGTTGTCAAACATAGGTCTAAGCGATGCACTTTTTTTTTACTTTCTCAAAATTAAAATTTTAAAGTGAATTTAGGTACCCATTGGAGAGACAAGAATGCATGCATATTTTTTGTTGATTCTGAGCTATTTTGGACCTTAGTCAAAATTGGTCAAACCAAGGCCTAAAAGGTTGTACTTTTTTCTTTTTTTTAGAATTCAAATTTAAATGTATATTTAAACACCCATTTGAGAGATGAACATGCAAAAATATTTTTGTGAAATTTCGAGTTATTTTTATCTCTTAGTAAACGTTGGTCAAACCAAGGTCTACAAGATGCAATTTTCTTAACTTTCTCGAAATTGAAATTAAAAAGTGGATTTAGGTACTTATTTGATAGATAAGCCCCCAATTATATTTTTTAGGGATTGTGAGCTATTTTGGACCTCAGTCAAACTTGGTCAAATGAAGACCTAAAACCTTGCATTTTTTCTAATTTCTTAAAATTCAAATTTTAAAGTAGATATAGATACCCATTCAAGAGGTAATAATGAACACCTATTTTTGTCAGATTTGGAGCTATTTTGGTCCTCATTCAAGGTTGGTGAAACTAAGGTTCGGAATTGAAATTTCAAAGCACATTTAGGTACCCATTTTAGAGATAACTTTCACTTTTCCCAATTCGTCGGAATTAACATTTAAAAGTACACACACTTAGTTTTGCAAGATTTCGAACTATTTTGGTTTGTAGTCAATGTTGGTCAAACCAAGGCCAAAAGAGTTACATGTTGCCCACTTTCTTGGAATTCAAATTTAAAGTTGATTATGGTACCCATTTGAGAGATAAGCGTGCACACACATGTTTGTTGGATTAAAAGTTATTTTGCACCTTAATCAAACTTTGTCAAACCAAAGCCTAAAATGGTGCCCTTTTTCGCAATTTCTTAGAATTCAAATTTAAATGTAGATTTAGACATGCATTTGAGAGATAAGTGTGGATGCTCATTTTTGTGAGATTTTGAACTATATTAACCCTTATTCAAAGTTGTTCAAACCAATCCCTAAAGAGACATGTTTCCCACTTTCTTAGAATTGAAATTTGAAAGTAAATTTATATACCCATTTGAGAGACAAGCATGCACACCTTTTTTGTGAGATCTCAAGATATTTTGGTCATTATTCAAGGTTGGTTAAGCAAAGGTCTAAGAGATGCTATTTTTTCGATTTTCTCGTAATTGAAAATAAATTTAGGTACACATTTGAGAGATAACCATGCATACAAACTTCTAGGGGTTTCTGAGCTATTTTGGACCTTAGTCAAACTTGGTTAAACCAAGGCCTAAAAAGTTGCACTTTTCCCAATTTCTTAGAAATCAAATGTAAAAGTAGATTTAGATACACATTTGAGAGATAAGCGTGCACACATATTTTTGCGAGATTTCGAGTTATTTTGGCTCTTAGTTAAGGTTGGTCAAACCAAGGTCTAAGAAATGCACTTTTCCTGAATTTCTCGAAATTAAAATTTGAAATTGTATTTAGGTACCCATTTGAGAGATAAGCCTACATGTATATTTTTTGTAGATTGCGATCCATTTTGGACCTCGATCAAACTTGGTCAAAGCAAGTCCTAAAATGTTGCATTTTTTCCAATTTCTCCAAATTCAAATTTTAAAGTAGATTTAGATACTCATTTGAGACATAAGCATCGACGCCTATTTTTAGGAGATTTGGATCTATTTTGGCCCTTGTTCAAGGTTGGTCAAACCTAGGTTGAAAAGATGCACTTTTGCCGACTTTCTTTGAATAGATAAAATATTTTCAGAGAAATGTGTTTTCTTTGTTACAGATTGTTCTTGTGCTTGATTGCAAAATTATTTCCGAAGGTGTTCTAGTAAATTTATGCATGTTCCAAATATTGTGAGAACAATGTTGTTTACAAGAGGGCGTCCTCTCTTGGGGTGTTTTTATGAGAGATCCAACTCTCTCCTTCTGAAGACGTTGGAAATCGAGGGTTTTATGCTTCTTGATTTATCTTTCATTCATAGTTTATTTTTCTGTGGATCAATTCTAATGAGACGTGGGCTGCTCTTATAGAAAGAAGGGTGCACTGGCTCAACCAGGTCAAATCGTTTGGCTTGGAACTTCATCAAATTCGACCAGAATTGCGCCAAACCGAGGTAAAGTGTCATTGCACTCAACATCTCCAAGCTTTCTAAGTATTTTTGTTAGTATTTCTTTTGTTTTAATTTCCAATCCACTCGATGAATAATCAAAACCATAATTAAAACCTTTAAAAAAATTTATGGGTCATCCTGTTAAGATTTTTGGCAAATTTTTTTTGGGTTATTTCGCTTGTCCTTAGAGCTAGGTGGGTTTCCAAAAACGTCATCATTAGGGACTCCATATTCCCTGTGGGAAAGGCACTGATCTTTGGGAAAATCACCCTCCTCGGGCTTTCAGCTAATTTTCTTGTTTTATGATCCATTTTTTTGCCTTGTGCTTTTAAATACTATTAAATCCATCCCCAATCCATTATAACCAAGTTCTAGCGTACCTTAATTGTTCATTAATCCATCACTATGGGCATATTCTCATTTTCCACCTCCAATCCCCCTAGGGTAGAGGCATTGATCATTTTCACTAGCACTAACTACCTAGATATACGTAATAGTTATACGATCACTGAATGTAAACACTTTGGGATACATTTTCACTATATAAACCTTGATTGTCCAAAGTATCCTTATCAGTGGCTATCCTTATCAATTCTAAGGTTTCTCAGCTATTCACCTTACGTACTCTATTTCTATAGTTTGATCTGGTGTGTTAGCTTTAGGTCTTTCCTTTTAGGTTAGATCAAGGTCTCCCCCTTTGTCATTTATTTGTGGCATAAAGCGAAGGGTGTCCTAACTGGCGTGACAACCAATCCATATATGGGGGTTGGGATACTCATAGTTCACCTCTTTAGTTTCTCGTTCCCTTTACTGTCTTGAATAGTATACCATGTGTGGGGAAACTACAACTTGTCTGATAACATTTTTGGAGTTGTTGTCGGGGAGGTAGAGGCTTACCTTGGTTGATCTTATTTACCTTTGGTGTCGATGAATTCTTTTAATCTCTTATCATTCATATCACATCCGGTTTAAATCAAGTGATTGCATTTTACAATTTGTTAAATTTTCATTATCACTACGTTTTCTTACTCACCTCTCCTATGACATTATCTTTTTTGGTGAAAACAACAATTCCTTCACATGTCAACTCCACAACACGACTCCACTGGAGGACCAAACCATCCATACAAAGTCCACAACGTGGCTCTGCTAGAAATCAAACCCATTCTGTAAATCATAATGAATTCAGACGCATTTAACCACAAATTTTCACCAACTTTAAAAGAATTTGGTGAAGCTTTAAGTGAGCTTAAAAGTCAAGATGACGAAAGGAATAGATGGAGATTAAGTTCTCGGCACGAGGATGATTTTGAGCATGATTATGGGTATGAAACTAATTATCACAATCCTTATGATGCCCAACAATGCAATAAAGAATTCCTAACCACCCCGAGTGAACCAATAAGTAAGCATCAAACCCAGCCAAAGCCTTGGGTGAATGATTCTCAAGATTTAGTTAGACACACATCTCAATTAACTAGAGCCGTTAGGAAAAAGGTCAATCCTTCTCCTTTTAACTTCTCTAAAATAGACGAGGCACCTCATCCTATGCCAGATGATTACATTAAAAAGTTGCATCATTTCTCGGGAAGCGATTCCGTATATATTGAAGGATTTTTGGATGTCTTTTAGTGGTATATGGAATCCAGGGGTGCTGAAGATGAAGATGTTTTTATGCATGCCCTTGGTGTTTCTTTAGATGAGAATGCCAAGCTATTGTTTGACCATTTGGAACCCAGATCCATCACTGGGTATTCCATGTTTACTCAATTACTAAAAGAAAAATGGAGTGGGAACATTGACGAGTCCATAGAGGAACAATCATGAAATAATTGTGTTGATGATGAAATAGCTGACGATTGTCTTATCAAAACGATTCCTCCTCCCTTGAGCCAACATTAAATGTGCATTTGAATGACCGTTCAACTCGACATAATGATGATAATGAAGAAATCTCAACCCTTCAAAATTATGACATCAATATTGATATAGATGGGGAGCTTATTAGAATCTTGTCATCATTACCTAAAGAAGGCACAAATAGAGAAGGAGAACACAATGATCACTATTAGGAAACACCCATACTTGATTCTTTCATTAATGAATCCATTGGAGACTTCTCTGGAGAACAAATCCATACTCATTTCCTAGTTGACAATAATTTGAATCAATGTTCAATCCATATGGATTTTAATTTAGATTTTGATCATATCCTTGCAGAAGATTTTTTTTGAAAATAATCCAACTTCTTTCGATGAGCAATTACATCATGGCTGTGAGAAAACCTGATCAAGAGCAATTTTATGATATCCTTCATCCGATCCTTAATTAGGATGGTCTGAGTCAATTCTTGGGTTTAAGCAATCATGTTGCGATTAGTCATGGAATCAAAAGCATCATTGATGTGAAAACTTCTCCCTCTTATCAAATTCCAAGGTCAATCATTTCTAACTATTTGGAAAAAAGTATATGTTTTCCGTCTTTTCAATCCACACTCCTGGCCCAACTTTCCAAATATTCCTATATGGGTTTGTGTTCCAATCAAGCTATTATTCTCAAGCCTTTTAGTGTGGAGTCTCAACATTGTTGCATAATTGGAGAAAAACGCTTCATTTCCCTTCTCAACCACCTTTTATGAATAATGTTTTTCAAAATCTATCTTACGGGTGGTTGGAGATGGTGTACAAAGATCAATTTCATCTTTTGTCTATTTTTGAACAACAAGGGATTAATCTCGATCTCATTTCCATTACATTACAACTTGTCCTCATTTGGTTCCTCCATTTTCCCTAGAGTGAATAGAATTGAATGTTTTAGTAGGGTAGAGGAGAAAGCAAATACTTTCTTACAATGGATGGATCATGAATCATATTGTCTTCTTCCATCAAGGTCAAACTCACATTCTTTTTATGATCTCCTTGCCATCTTGATGGATGAATTCTGTAAAAACCAGTTCCATCCTTGGCACGATTTCATTCCACATTTTTCTTTGAATATCAAGCAGCATGTTAGAATGATTTTGATTTTCATTCACATTTCTTCCAAACCATCTCTGACTTGTTATATCAATAACTGCAAAGAAAGATCAATCAATCAGTTCAGCAAATGGTTGCATTGGAATTATGACTTTACTTAGCACTTGTCTGATTGGTTAGGTTAAAAAAGTAGGTAGGATAGTTAATAAGCTCATTTGAGTAGTAGCATGAGTCCTTTCTTTTCTGAGTGTTGCATGTGTCTTGAGTGTTTTTGAGTCTTTTGGCCATTGAGTCTAGCCTCTTGCATAGTTTAAGTGTACGTTAGAATCAAATATGTTTTCAGTATTTTATTTCTAGCATTTCAGTTATGAGTTTATTTTATGCATATATTTTTCCCATACATGTTGCTCCGGTATTTCTTTCCTCCATGTGGGCAGGAACATGTACACCTGAAGAGGAAGCAAGAAGTTGAGGAGTTGGATATTTGTTGTTGAGATGGTGATACAGACCAGAGATTTCTGAGGTTCTCAAGCACTCTCTCCCTTAGAGCACTTGTCCCAAATCTAGCCAAATGTTATCACATATATTGTAGCTGAGCTACCATGGTGCAACATGTGGCATGCAGATTGTTCTCTTTATTTTTCATGAGCCAGACATATTGATGAGGATACAACATGGATCATTTTTGCAACATGATCCATTCAAATCCTTTGTTCAACAACAGATATAAAGTATTTCCTTGCCAAGACCGAGATCTCCTTGTCCTTCGAGATGACTTCAATGGTAACCTAGTTCACTCGAGAAGAGCAACATATATGGTACACTTTACAGATGGGCATATCAGATAGAGACATGTATATGGTGAGATCAGGTATATGGCTCTTTGGTAGGATTTTTCTCTCTGATGTATATTAACACCTTGGACTTCTTATGTTATGATGATTATGGTGACCTATGCTTATATTACATGTATATTGCTGTTTAAACTAGTGTTGAGAATGATTAGAGAATCTGATGTAGAAGACTATTGCTTATACCATGCTTTATACAACTTTTAAACCTTAGTGTTTTGTTGGTTCCATGTATCACTTATCCCATCCATTCAGTTCAGCCAGAATTGATTTTACTCACATGGCCTATGATTGACTAAGACCTATGAGATTGACGATCATCTTCCCCACTTTGACCCCTATGCATGATGGTTCCCATGTTGTTTTGTCTTGGATTTGAGTTGTGCAACAAAACTTGTTGAATCCTTGATCCTTCTGGGCCAGAAGAACCCGCTAACATTGGTTCTTAAGCTTAGGCGAGTTGGGTTTTGAATCCTCGACCTCTCTGGTCGGTTTCCCCCGATGTTTGGTCATCACTGTGGATATCCCCTCTTAGTTTCCCAAAGAGTGTCAGCTAAAACTTAAAGCAATATGTCTACCATCATTACATGCATTATGTGTTATATGCTATATACTGAGAAATGCAAGCCCTCAAATAAAGTTGCAAACTGTCTTTAGACACAACTCAAAGGGGCTATGAAATGAAATTGTGAAATGCCCAAATAAAAAAGTAGATAAATAAATGCAAAATCTAAAGATTGTTGACCATCATATTGAAATGTAATGATTAATTACTCATGGAGACTGTGAGTTTTGATGTGAGATGGAGTAAGGGACAACTCATTCTAAATGTCTCATGGGATCTCTTCACTACAATTTCTTGTGTACTCAACGCAATGGTCCTAGAAAAGATCCTCATAGAGCTTGATTGTTAGCTTGGATGTGAGTTGTAAACATGTTAAAGTTGAATAGAATATTTTCAGATCAACTCATCCACTTGTGAAACACCACCATTCCCTATTGTTTATCCGTCATGAATATGTGACTATGGTTGTGTGTACTTATCATTATTCGGAGAGTTCATATGGTCAAAGTCAACTATAAGTCATTTCCCTTTATCTTAGCCTTGTTTTCCACCTTCATCCAACATTAGCAAAATGTTTAAACTTTGTAAGTATGACATATACAAGACACTTCTAGAAGATTCAATGATTACTCAAAAACACAAGTATATCTTATTGGTGGTTGTTATTATTTATTATTGCCACCATGATTCTAAGTGGCAAAATTTAACTTGGGTTTTAATATACATTTTGGAGCACTTTTTACATTGGATGCATGCAAGTTCGGCTTAGTTCAATATCTCATCTTCAGTTTGGGTATTTTGACCTGGTCAACCTAGTTGACCAAGTCAAACACGGTTCCCAAGGCAATGACTAAAAATTTGGCAGTGCTTATATTTGTTCCAGACATGCCTAGGCGCAATATTGCGGTTTCATTTTTCAAAGTTCGGTGTCAAATTACATGATCGTGATTATTATCACTTTATTATTAGTCAGATTATATTATTATTGCAGTTATTATGGTTCTCCTAGGGCGCCATAATGATGCAGGGGGTATAGTCACTGATACCATTTACAATGTCTCCAAATACTCCTGTGCAGTCAGTTTGCCATATTCTGAGCATTAATGAAGTTATGATGATTTTTATGATTTTCAAAGGATGTACCATCAAAAAATGAAATAAGAAATCACTGGAAAAATCTATTTGACTTGTTGACTTGTGTGGTCAAGGAAATGGCAAGAGAATTTGTCCAAGTGATTTGTTATGGCTCTCTGGACATTTCCACAATTGTTTCAGTCAGTTCTATGTCTGTGATTATTTATTTGGCTCTTCTTGGGAGGACGTCCCCCATGGGGCGCCCCTCACCTTGGTGATATGATGTTTGACATTTTTATATCTTATGTTATGAAATTATAATGGGGCCTAAGGAGAATTAAGCCTCTAAGGTGACCCACTTGATGTATTATCATCTTATATCATATGTTATGATGTATTTTGACTTAGACAAGGTGCCATTGGGAAAAAAGTGAGCCCCCCTTGATATAGTCAAGTTGATCCATGTTTTGATCTGTGCAAAAGAGATCTCCATCATTGATGATGTTTTAATCTCAAACTGTTGGATGAAAAAGTAAGTTAGGGTTTGTGTCTCTCAAAAGCTATATAAAGAAGAGAACCCCCTCATTGTATCCCATAGAGAAATTTAGCTCTTTGCTATTAGAATATAGAAAATATTTTCAGAGAAATCTCGTGTCTTCTTTGTCATAGAATGTTCTTGTGCTTGATTGCAAAATTATTTCTGGAGGTGTTCTAGTAAATTTGTACTTGTTCCAAATATTGTGAGAGCAGTGTTGTTTACAGGAGGGTCTCCTCTCTTGGGGCGTTTTTGTGAGAGATCCAACTCTCTCCATCTGAAGAGGTTGGAAATCAAGGGTTTTTTCTAATGTATCTTTGATCATTGGTTATGCTTCTTGATTTATCTTGCATTCGTAGTTTATTTTGTGGATCAATTTTAACGTGACATAGGTTGTTACAGGAAGAAGGGCGCAGTGGCTCAATAATCAAAAACCATAATTAAAACCTTCAAAAAAATTTATGGGTCACTCTGTTAAGATTTTTGGCGAAACGTTTCTGGGTTATTTCACTCATCCCTAGAGCTAGGGGGGTTTCCAAAAATGTCATCATTAGGGACTCCATATGCCATGTGGGAAAGGCGTTGGTCTTTGGGAAAATCACCCTCCTGGGGTTTTCAACTAATTTTCCTGTTTTATGATCCATTTGTTGGCTTGTGCTTTTAAATACTGTTAAATCCATCCCCAAGACCAGCGCCTCAATTGTTCATCAATCCATCACTCTGGGCATATTCTCATTTTCCACCTCCAATCCTCCCCAAGGTGGAGGCATTGATCATTTTCACTGGTACTTACTACCTAGATATACATAATAGCTATACGATCACTGAATGTAAACACTTTAGGCTACATTTTCACTATATAAACCATGATTGTCCAAAGCATCCTTATCA
The DNA here is from genome assembly GCA_001517045.1 of Pseudotsuga menziesii. Classification (NCBI taxonomy): domain Eukaryota; kingdom Viridiplantae; phylum Streptophyta; class Pinopsida; order Pinales; family Pinaceae; genus Pseudotsuga; species Pseudotsuga menziesii. The sequence continues at coordinate 127,877 of LPNX010027008.1, forward strand.
ATGGCTATCCTTCTCATATCTAGGGTTTCTCAGTTATTCACCTTACATACTCTATTTCTATAGATTGATTTGGTGTGTTAGCTTTAGATTGGATCAGAGTCTCCCCCTTTGCCACTTGGCTTATTTGTAGCATAAAGTGAAGGGTGTCCTAACCGACGTGACAACCAATCCATATCTAGGGGTTGGGATACGCATAGTTCACCTATTTAGTTGCCCATCCCCTCTATCATGAATATGATACGATGTGTGGGGCAACTATAAGTTGTGTGATACCAACACCCTTACACAAGTCAAAGCTAGTTAAATCCAAGAGGTGCAATATTAATGACTCATTAGAGACATTTTGGGGTCTAAAATAGGCCTCATAAGGAAAATATAAAATAATAGTTAAAATAATAAAACAAGAGATTAATTTTGGAGGAAAAGAGGAAAAACTATTTTTTTCTTCTTATTTTCAACTTATCTCATTTTACTCAAATTTCGAGTGGGGTGCTCTCATTGGATGTGGAATTCAATTCCGCATACAATGAGTACCCACAGTGCATCCTTCTAATGGAGTCCACCCCATGAAAAATGAGAAATACATATAAAAAAAATGTATTACATTTTATTTTAATGTATTTCTCATTTTTTGGGGAGGAGTTCATCAAGTGTATGCAGTGTGGGTACTTGTTGGATACATAATTGAATTCCACATCCAACGACGGATCCCACTCGAAATTTTAGTAAAACCACAGGGAGATAAGTTGAATATATGAAATAAAAAAAATAGTTTTGTATGACAAATATGCCAACTCAACAATTATTGTTGACTCATTTTTTTGAAATTCTATTGGTTCTTGAACTCCATCTCATCAATGACTATTTTTCTTATAAGGCTCAATTTAGACCCCAAATTGGCTTTAATGATGATACATGCCATATGACAAATTCAAGAAAATAAATTTTGCAAGGCAAATCACATCCTGAAAATAAAATTAAAGAAAGCTTTTTTTATTGCACACCAAAACATGATACTCAAATATGAATATAGTAGATGTTAATCCTAGTTAACAAAACCCATGCGTCAATAGGTTTTAAAAGAATGAGGTCCAAAACAAGCAACACCTAGACGAAGATACTTACTCTAAAACTTTAGAGAAAGGCAGTTTTGGCATTGATATCGTGGGAGGTGAAGTCGATGAGATAGATCTGATTTGGTCCCGATTTTTCAATAGATATTGCATCCTTGCATTGTGATTTAATATGTGATGACTTACATTTGGAATGATGTCAAAAACTTTCCCTAGATCAAATAGTTTATGTGAACCATAGCACCTCTATTTTTTTCCTCTCAAGCACACACCATCCTCTGTGTGTGTGTGTGTGTGTGTGTGTGTGTATCAAGAATAACCTTCGAGAAAAACCAAGGGATGCTTCCCCACATTCGTGGATGGCATCCACAGTAAACTTGTCAACGTAATTTACTTCACCTAACTCAAGGGCATTCAAACTGTGCACCTACTAGCATGGAACTAACTAAAAGCCTAACAACACTGACAACAATTGAACTAATCCCTTGGGACACACACACCCATATATATAACTTCAAGAAAAACCTTCAAGGAAACCAAAGGGATGCTTCCCCATATTCATGGATGAAATCCATAGTAAAATTGTCAGTGTAGACTAGTGTACCTAACCCAGGGGGATTTAAATCGGGCACCCATTAACATGAAACTAGCTAAATGTTTAACAACATTAATGACAACTGATTGAACCAACCCCTTATGGACGCCTAACAAGAAGGGAAGGGATCCCATTAGCAAAATGGAAATCTTTAACCCTTCCCAAGAATCTAGGAGGTTGGGGCATTTAAACCCCCAAATTATTCTGTAAAGCTTTGGCAACTAAAACTCTCTCGAGGTTAACGCAGACCTAATTCATTGTGTGGAAGAGTTTTGAGATCAAAATATTGAGATCAAAATATTGCAATAACTCCACTATTGAGGAGTGGTTTTAGAACCCTTCCAAATCCTTCAAAAATGGGTCTGTTGGATGGAAAGCACTGGTGTTGGCTTTTCCCTTAATTGGAAATTGGAAGGCATGGGAGATTGGTGACGTGAGAAAGGTAAGGATAGGTGCAGATCCTTGGATATGAGCGGGCACAGAATTCAAGTTATCACCTAAGTTGAAAGAAAAATTACAACAACAGAAGGTTTTAATGCTTTTCGATGCTCAAGCTCAAACTCCGTAGTTGAGAGGAAGAGGTGGATGGAAATCCTCACATGATTTGACGCTATAGGGAGAATTAGCAGGAGAAAGGAACAATTATATGAACAAGTTGGTGTACAATTTCATCCACCTAAATGATGGGGAAGAAGACAAACTAATTTGGACAAAGAATGGAGTTAATGGAGACTTCTCAGCGAAACTTGGATATGAAGTTGTTTACCAAGAAACTTTCCAAGGAGATAAAACTTGGTGGTGGAGACCTTAATGGAAAATCCACAGCCCTTTGAAAACAATCTTGACCCTTTGGTTGGCTCTAAGTGCCAAACTTTTAACTTGGGAAAACTTAAAGAAAAGAGGTTTTCAGGGTCTCAGCATTTGTGCACTATGTCTTGCAAATGAGGAAACCTCCTCCCACTTGTTCAGTATGTGTCCTTATGCAAGAGAAGTATGGGACACGGTTTCCATGAAACTAGCCAACTCCAGAATAGTGCAAAGAGGTGCAACGCTGGAACAATGATCCCTGGAGTGGTGGCGAATAGAAGGGGTACGTAATTATGATGCATTCCCAGCACTCTTCATTTACACAATATGGGAAGCACACAACCAAGCAATCTTCAAGAACATAAGAGTTCCAACAGACATTGCTTCTGTTATCTTGATGCAAAAAGTCCAAGAGCACAAGATCGCTGACAAATCTAGAAAGATCAGAGAAATTACAGTCCCAAGTATCAATAAGAGTGAGCCACGAGCTTACTTTGATGGTGCGAGTCAAATCTCCTCCTCTAGGTGGAGCAAGGGGGGTATTATACATTACAAATGACAACAAGTTTTGCATCAAATACGCACCTGGGAGGGCATCAAATAGCAAGGCTGAGTTAGCAGCTCTGGGGGCGGTTCTCAAAACTGGCAAGAGGAAAAATGTTCAAAGGATTGAGATTTTTGGAGATTCCAAAATGGTGATCGACTGGGCTAATGGAAATTCCTAGATCAATGCCCCCCAGTTGCAATCCATTTTAAAAGAAATCCTTTTCATTTTGAGTTGTTTCAAATCAATATCCTTCACTCATATATATAGAGAAATCAATAGAGAAGTTGATTCCTTTTCCAAGACGGCATTGGCAGTTCAACTGGGTCTTATAGAAGTAGAGATTCGAAATGGTCAGTTGTTGGATCATTTCACATTAGTTTAAATCATTGGGATACGTCTCTCTTGATGTATCTTTCATTTAAGAAATTTGAGTATACAAGGAAAGTTTTGCGCTCTGTGGATCCGCTGTAACCCGAGGTCAAAAACACAGATTCAATGATTTACCTACATTCGATAGGATTGAAGGAGTTCAGGAAAACAACCATCGGAACTCTTCACCTTGGTTCCATGACAAGGCAGGAAACAAGAACTCAGGTCCTTTTTTGAAATTTTTGTGGCACCTTTCAGAACGAGCAAGGCCAGGCTATGTTTTTTTTTAAAGGTCCTGAGATCTTTAAGGATAGGGTAATGCGAGATGAGGACAATTTGGCGATCGAATTGGAGGAACGAATTGACAGTATATGTAATCCTATAAGTTGTTAAGGAAAATATAGGTTATGAATTGGAAACAATGGGAAAACTGTGCAAACAATGTAATTCCTTTTGTGATGCAAAACAATTTGGATTATGATAACGTAAGTCCTACAAAGACAATTGATGATCACTCTTTATTTAGAGTGATAGATATTTTCCATTTGGAAGATACATACACACACACACACACACACACACACATATATGTATGTATGTATGTATGTATGTGTTCCATGGAGATGCATCCCCTAGGGTCGGGGGCACGCTTCCCTCGTTTCCCAAACCTCGAGGGCTTGGGAATCCCTTGGGAAACATTTCCCCATGTAACCTTCTTCTAGAAACTTAAGGAAACACACAAGGTACATCTCGAAGGGGTGGGGGGGCATCTGGGTGCCCCCTCACAAAAAGGGGGATGCCTAGACACCCCCATGTGATTTAAAAAAAATTATAACTTGAAAAACAAAAAAAGCATTGAAGTAATAGGCCTAAAAGCTACCCCTCTCTTAAAATCCCAACCCATCCCTTATTCTCACATTTTAAACATTCTTCTTATGCAAAAATATTTCCTTGGAGGGAAGGAGTCGACAACGAAGAAGAGAGGACCGATTTTCCAAAGAAAAAGAGCAATTTGCCAATGGAAGGGCAATTTTGTTGCTTGAAGGCTGGAGCAGGGGTTGAAGGCTAGAGCAAGGGATTTGAAGTTTGAAGGTTAGAGCATTGTTTGGTTGGTGTGCCATTGGTCACTCATGAGAGTGACTCTGACTTGGATAGCGACACTCCCATTGATGGTCTCGATGGCTTCACACAACTAATGCATGAGTAGGAACAGTCAATGGAACTATCTCTTTGATGCTTTTTTTATGCCTTCAACTTTCTTTTTGCTACTTTTATTTCCAGTGTTCATTGTTCATTTTCAGTGTAACTTTTGACTCTAGAAGTAGATAGTCATTGATGACCTTGGATTGAGTCTTTGACTCTTCAAATTTGAAGGTGTTTAAGACAAGTTTATGTGACATGTCTAATATTCAATTTTATGATTTTAACATTTTAAATTTTCATCTATTGTTTATGTTATGATTCAAAGTTATAATGGAAGATGTGCATGTATTATAAATTTAGAATTTGTTGATGTCAAATTCAAATACTCAAATGATAAATGATACATGAATCAATGATGAAATGAAAAATGTGTTTAGAATGGTGAATTTACTATTTACTTTCAAGTTTAGTATGTAAACGGTGCGGGGATGAGGAATTTATACGTTAACATGTCGAGATTTATGTAAATTATATAGTTTTAATAATTTAAAAGCCTCGGTGTCCCCCTATCCCCTAAATTTCCTAACATTTCGAGGTGGTCTCCACACGTCCCCAATGTGCGTTTCCCCACTCCCGCATCCTGGAAACTTGGTGGAACATATATCAAGGGGGCCCACCCAAAGGGGCCTCACCCTGTTAGGCCATATCAAAGTTGAAGAAATTTGATAAACAATCATAAAAACTTATATAGGACTTTTATCAAACACTTGACTGCAAATCTGATTTATAACTTGTCTGAACTAACAAATCATAAGATGAATTTATCTGATAGTTTTAAGTATAAACACCAATGCATTCAACTTCAATCTGAAGATAAATGTGACAACATAGAAATTTTGGGCCAAGCCCAGGGAAAAACCTCACCAGAGGAAAACCCAGAGAAAGAATTTTATTTATGAGAGAAATCAGAAATTCAACAGCTCAAAATTTCTTCAAGATCAAAATAATTTCAGAAACCCTCTTTTGTAAATTTGCATTGAAGAATGTGCCAAAAAAATACTCACAGTCAAACCACACGTGCGAACTGTACAAAGCAGTTTTCTCATGATTCGTGCCAAATACGGATTGTACCCAGCATTAAATGCAGAAATTCTGTCTCGAAATTCGTGCCTACAATTTGCCTCGATTTCTGTGCATGTACGGTCTGTAATAATGACTGTACAAATTCTGGTTGTATGGTCCAATGATTCTACAAATGTATTGGGAATTGTGCCTTCAATTTGATGATTAGTCTCTCTCTCATAAATCAGAAATTTCCTCTCAAGAAATTTATTTCTCTCTCTCTCGTCTTCTACTTCTTCTGATGTCTTGTCTCTCTTTTCCCTAGACATTCTTTTATACTTTATTTCACCCAATCTAACCCTAACTAACTCAACCAACTTAATCAAAGGATGAGATTAGCTTTATCTGAGGGCTCTCATTTAATGCACATATCCACTTTATTAAATACATTAAATGCACTTTTTAGGTCCGACAACTTAAAGTCACTTTAAGTTTATAAAGTACAAAGTCACTTTAATAATATAAAAACTTACTTTATATTAAAAAGTTCACTAGGAAAAATACAACTTATGTCCCCCCCATGTGACATCAAAATCATGGGAAAGGACCAACTGAGTTATAAAAACTAACACTCCCTCTTAACGAGGGAGGTCCTTCCGACAATGCTTGTATCTCCACCACCCAGGTCTTTGTCCTCTGAAGAAGCTCCCTCTTGCTCTGCAATGTGACCTGGTGATTCATGTCGAAAAACAACTCTAAATCGAGAGTTGTGAGGGGAATCCTCTCTAAACCCCTGCCTCTGTTCACAACCTTCATACTGGTTGAGTCTCCTGCCAGTATAGCTTTCCTCATCTAAATGTATCATCTGTGCACTTGCCTCATCTTCAGATAACCATCCACCTGACCCTAGAAACATCACTTCTTGCGGAAAATAAAGTCTGTCTCTTCTATTCCCAAGTAAAATTGTGGTACCAACCAGGTTCTCTACCTGATATAGAAACATTTGTCCTGTCTTGACAAAGATTCCATACCCGTCATCCTCCAATGATGACATAGAAAGTCTCCTAACTTTCATGCCTGGAACAAATAGTACCCTGTTTACTTCAAGAATTTCGCCCAGATCTAGTTGGAATTTCACTGTTCCAACTCCTCTTATCTCTGCCTGAGGATTTCCAATATCTGTTTCAACAAAGTGTCATGGAGCAATTTCTTCTATCATTTGAAAAATTCCATATTTTCCGATCATATGGCTAGTTGACCCGCTGTCAACTATCCACGTGTCATGGTAATCCACTGAACTATCTATACTAGTCTTAACTGATGCCAAAGAAAATTCGTTTTCAAATTTGGTAGCAAAATCTAGTACTTCTTTTTATGCTTCTCCCTTTGTCTTCATCCTTCTTCTTAGGACATTGACTAGCATAGTGGCCAAAATAATTGCAGTTATAACAGCGAACCTTACTAAGGTCTTTCTAGCTTTTCTTCCCTCGTTACCTTTTCCTTTGGTAAGAAGGGCTACATTTTCTTCACTGCTCTGAGTGTCATTCTGGAAAGTCCCCTCCCGAGTCTCTTCTTGAACAAAGTCATCCCACAACCTTGTCCAATCAGGAAGTTTTTCTCTAGCAACCACTCCTTGCACAAATGTGTGCCATTTTGCAGTGAACCCATTAAGAGCATATCTAACAAGCTCTTCATCTTCCACTTTCTCACCAGCAGCACCCAGTTCATCTCTAACTTGAGAAATGTTTGTGAGATAAGTGGTTATTGTATTAGCGTTAGTCATCTGAGAACCATCTTTCCAAAAGCATGTGACTTACCTGCAACGTGAGGTATCACACGATCTTTTATAGAGTCCAAAACGATTCTATGTGCCTTGATATCTTTCTTGTCAAAAGCAGCCTTCAAAGTAGCATCTGTGGCAACTGTGATGGTGTCTAAAGCACCAACAATATCCCATCCAGTCTGTCTTCATATCGCAATCCTGCTGAGGTCATGACTTCAACTGATAAACTTTAACTGACCCTGACTTGAATCTCTTATGTTATGTATCGCACAACTTAACACACCTTCTTCAGCAATCACGCTCTGATACCATGAAGAAATTTCATAAACAATCATAAAAACTTATATAGGACTTTTATCAAACACTTGACTACAAATCTGATTTATAACTTGTCTGAACTAACAATTCATAAGATGAATTTATCTGATAGTTTTAAGTATAAACACCAATGCACTCAACTTCAATCTGAAGATAAATGTGACAATACAGAAATTTAGGGCCAAGCCTGTAGGGAAAAACCTCACCAGAGGAAAACCCAGAGAAAGAATTTTATTTATGAGAGAAATCAGAAATTCAACAACTTAGAATTTCTTTAGCATCAAAATAATTTCAGAAACCCTCTTCTGTAAATCTGCATTGAAGAACATGCCAAAAAAATACTCACAATCAACCCACACGTGCGAATTGTACACAACCGTTTTCTCGAGATCCATGCCAAGTACGGACTATACGGACTCTTCCTAGCATAAAGTGCAGAATTTTTGTCTCGCAATTCGTGCCTACAATTTGCCTCGATTTCTATGCATGTACGGTCTGCAATAATGATTGTACGGATTCTGACTATACGGTCCAATGATGCTACAGATGTCTTGGGAATTGTGCCTTCAGTTTGATGATCAGTCTCTTTCATAAATCAGAAATTTCCTCTAAAGAAATTCGTCTCTCTCTCTCTCTTGTCTTCTTCTTCTTCTGATGTCTTGTCTCTCTTTTCCCTAGACATTCTTTTATACTTTATTTCACCCAATCTAATCCTAACTAACTCAACCAACTTAATCAAAGGATGAGATTAGCTTTATCTGAGGGTTCTCATTTAATGCACATATTAACTTTATTAAATACATTAAATGCACTTTTTGGGTCCCACAACTTAAAGTCACTTTAAGTTTATAAAGCACAAAGTCACTTTAATAATATAAAAACACATTTTACATTAAAAAGTTCACTAGGAAAAATACAACTTATGTCCCCACCATGTGACATCAAAATCATAGGGAAGGACCAACTGAGTTGTAAAAAACTAACAAAAGCCTATCTCCGGCACCAGACTTGGGTGCCTAACCCTGGAGGACCCAGAGAATTGAACCCTCAACCTCGACCTCGTTATGACATGGTCCAAGAAGCTCAAACAAACTGAGCTACTCCATGGTACTATATATATATATATATATATATCATTCTTTTTTATTTATTAATATTTCTATTTATATCTATATTTGGCCAATATATATTATTATTACTATTATTTGTTTTTGTATTATAATTTCTTTTTCAAATTGACATATGCTGACCTCAACATTATCCACATTACAGCTTCTTCCCCATGCTATGATGTAGAAGTTCCTCTCAACACAACCAGTCGTTTTAAAGGAAGGATGTTGAACGTGGAATTGGAATGGAGGATGGGTTAATGGCTTGATTCCATTTTCCTATTTGGATCTTACATATCACATTGCATGACTAATTTACATAGAAATCCTATGGCTGGCTATAAACTCCAGTACACTAAAGAGAATATATCAATCTAATAAGCATTTGCTAACAGCAGACATATTTCAAGGCTTCTGACTCCCTTCTCCATGCATCCTCGTGGCTTGTAAACAATACAGTGAAAGCCTTGGCAAATTTATGTGTTTTAATAGATTGGTAAAAATATATAAACTGCTATGCGTAAGACTAACTATCAAACTGGTTGATGAGTACAATGAGGGAAATTACCTATTTTCCATGTTCACTTTTAACAAAGACAACTACTTGCATAACAATAATTAAAATTGTGTCCATTTTTAGTACGGACAATGGTTTTACTAGCTTTAGTTGAAATATTTTGCATCCCAATCTACACTCACTAAAGATACCAAAACGTGCGACTATAAAAACATAACGGATGATATGAAGAAAGCATTTTTATTCCTTGTGATATGCTAATAATATTTTAACATCTATGGATGCAATCAGAGTGCTAATAAAATCATAAGCCTCAGACTGAATCCATGTAAAATCTAAACCTCAAATTGCCAAAACTTCCAAAGTGCTAACAAGCACCTCATTGGGTTCATAATATTGGCCTAATATAGTGCAGTTAGAATTCAGAACGAACTTATGGCAAGGAAGTCTTTATTAGAATATATGCTACAATCAGCAATTTGCCAGCCAAAGTTATTGTAGTTTCAAATTAGAGCTCTATAATACTAATTTTTCCTATACTCACTACAAAGTACAAGTACTTAACAGTGAATATTGTATACACACATGTACAAATAATGCACTTACTGCATTTATTAGCTCTAGGATTAGTTCTGAAGGCTCCTTATTCAAGGTTTTGTGTTCTCACAATTTCCAAGTTAACATACTAAAGATAGAAACTGTCACTTTAAACTCAATTTCTCAGGTCTGCCAGCCAACATCAGTAGACCTTTCAGTGCTGTGTTTTAATACCTTCAACGACATTGTACCAAAGAAACCCATTTTTGCTACCTAAAACTGTAATCAACTGACCAAACAGAGAAAGTGTTGATTAATATAATATAACAGCAAGTTGATTATATTGCAGTAATAGTGTTATAATTAAATTTAATAAAAATTCAACATGAAGTCTAATTTTCAAGAGACCATGAGGCAAGCTTGAAATCAAGCACATTATTCAAACTTCAAAGGATAAAATCATGGACAATGGTAATCTACAGAATCTTTACCAAAAACGACAATTACAACATATAGAAATAAGAAAAGACATATTTTAGGCATTAACACAATTTTGAACCCGGATATGAGAACAAACTCGTGGTATTTTTATAGCTGATCTGAGCTAGTTGTTCTTCTGAGATCTCAAGCAGAGAGGACACATACCGGAGGACCTGCATGAAGATTGAAATGTTATTCAGAGTTGAACCATGCATTCTCCATTCACTATTTAAAATTCCTTAGTATAGAAAACATTTTATAGTCGTGCAGCAGATTAGTTTCATTCCTCCAGAAAGGATAATCTCCAGCAGATTAGTTTCATTCCTCTCCAGAGAGGATAATCACCACTTGTTTCCTCTAAAACCTTCAGATATTAATTGCAGCAAAGACCCAAAAATCTGGATTCATTTGACCCATTACTTTGCAAATTTATTCTTGATACTATTTTCATATATAACTACTAAACTTAAAAGTTGTGCTGTTAATCACACCATGGACCTGCCTTCCTCAGTTAACTTATCCTAATCAAATCAGGTCCTACATGAAGCTTTCTTCGGTAATTTATCTTTATTAATGTTACTGTCCATAATTCGAATGATTTGCAATGCTTTTCTGTTAAAAACTTATAATATACTGCATAAAGCATGACATGACTGGCCATAGATCAGGCAGGAGTGTATAGACATAGTATATAAAGATATTAACAAACAGGTTCTGAAGCCCAAGGTTGGTAAGTCCTTAAAGGCTGCAGGAGAGTTGATTGTAGCTAGGACTGGCAGGCTGTATTTCTGGCATTTTACTTGGGGTTATGATTTACTCTGTCCAAGCTAACTTGCTGATATTGAGTGTAAGCCTTTGAAATCGATTGAGAGAAAAATATGAAACAAAATGAAAAAACTGGATTTTATATTAATGTCCACAAAAGACCAAAATAGATCAACGGGAGTAGAGAGTACACCAAGCATTTATAGTATTTTTAGACGAAAATAAAATGAAAAATGGGGGGTGCATGAAGCACCCCTAAAAGGAGACAAACGAGTACAATATGACATAAAGCGTACAAGTAGAGGTGTAAAACCAAGAAGGTAAACCCAAGGAGGTAAAGACACATCCACAAGGAGACAATCCTGAGAATCAGATACAAAATGCTGAAACAGAGGTTGGAAGCTAGACCTGTTTGTCACTTGAATCACTAATGCCCTTGTCAATACCAACTGCCTGCTAAATAAGGCATTGCAAAGTAATCCTTGAAAGACTAAAATACTCCTGTGTGGTTGAAGTAGAAGTGTGAGCACTCTTGAGTACTAACATCCATGGCCAAGTAAACACAAGTAATACATAAGAACTTAGAAATACATCTTTGGGTCCGTTTCCTTTAGTGAGAAACTATCAAGGGGGTTTGATCCTCATGTGACGCAGTTTGGTGCCTGAGTGATGCAGACGAAGAAACAGTGCCAGACAGATTTAGTCCTATCCAATTGAGTGGTATCTGCAGCGCGTTTCACCCCACCAAGACTCTCAACCAGATGAAAGAAGGTAGTCTATGTAGTTGTTTCCAAAGGGCTCTGATGTAAACATCCCCCAAGAGTAAAGACCTCTATAATGTACAATACAAGGCATTGTTGGTCAAGGTATCATAAGAAGGGTGATAGGGATCATCCCGAGCCCTGAGAGACAATGTAACCTCCCATTAATTTCATAGTAGATTGGACGCTTGAAGATAAAGTGTTAACTTGTCTCCACCTCATGCAATGACTAAACTTTGGATCCGTTCATCCTCAAGGAAATTGTGATCAACTTCAACTCCCAAAATCAGTGTGAGACGAGCTAAAGCTAGCCAAGAGGGAAGTGAAATCCATGTAACAAATGAAATTGAATGTAATTCAACTAGATAATCAGGCCATTGAAATTTAAGAGGGCCATCAAAGTTTTAGAGGAAATGCTCAAAATACAAGCCTAGTATATGTTATGAAATGTAGTGTAATGTCCTCTTCTAATTAAGCATCAAGAAACACTTGTTAACCTATTTAATTCCCATAGATTCGAGTGGGTACTGATAAAAAAGGAAATTGACCGAGGGCTAATGATACATGGAGCTGAAGAGTACATTAACACAGTGTTATTAAATCATCATTAGATAAAAAGGGGCCGCCAAAGCAGTTAGCAACTAGCATGCGGGCCTTATTTCACTTTGCATGCGACATGCGCCAATTAAGTTGCATGCATGCAAAAGCAAGTCATGCAACCTCAACTCTAAAAAAGAAGACAAATCGAACCCTAAAGATATCCATTGTTATTACTCACTTTTGAGAAACAGGTTTGAGAGCTCCACGAGCAAAGTTGGGGTTGAGGGCATGAGTCCTTCGCTAACAAGTGTTTTCGGCAGCGAAATCTATCTGCCCTAATCACTTCCAAGGGTAGATCACTCTGATATATCAAAGCACTTCAAAGATCATTCAATATTTGCAAGAGGATCATTCTATCAAGACACAAGAGTTAATTTATCAAAGAGGGCGCAACGTTCTCCAACGTATCCAACAAAAGAGAAAAATCCAAGCACTCTGAAGGTCGAATATCCAACCTAAGTCTGCAAGAGAATTATTGGGGACCATTCTACAACATATTAATCATAATTCCATCTTCTCAGAGTTGTTCTTGAAGATCTCTCACAAGACAAGGGCATAGCTTTGCATGGGCGACTTCTACCTCAAGAAAGCAACTCGTATCTAAACAAGGATCTTCCATATGGTCTGCATGTCACTACCAAACTCTTCAGAAGGCCACAATTACCATATGTATTGATTCTGGGCATCCATCTCGACATTCCAGACCAGTTACGAAAGAATTGAAGAAGGAGGACATTTTTTATTGCATGGACGAATTGCCTTGGTAGGCAACACGTTTTCTTCCCTAGCTTCAGTGCATGGCATGCATGTCTCTTCCATCTTGTTCATCTATTCAGCTATCAATATTGGTATGTCCATACTTTGTATTTGAAGTTTATTTCATCAAATATTTTAGTTTTACTATTTCTAGGGTTTGAAATTTTGAATACTATCATGCAATTACATGCAAAACCATATTATAAGCTGTAAGCATCAAGAAACTCTGAACCAATCATAATACCTCAAACAATAAGTACAATAGCAAAAAATATTAGTTTGGGATATTACACTCATTATATGGTTCATCAAGATCCTCAACATGATATCTCATAGGGGGTTCATTGTGCATGTTGACCACCTGACCAACTAGGTGGCCAAACATGCACCATGTGCATTGAAGATGAGAAAGAAATACCTAATAAAGTTTTTTCAAGCGAGGCAACTCTTCTTCTTATCTTTTCTCCATGAAATTTCTGCACCCCTGCGGGAGATATTGTAATGATATGTCTGCATGAGAGTCTAGTATTTGTATAACTTAGTTGCCTAGCACTTTTTCATTAGGGATGTCCTTTCATTGAGTGTTTTTTTTCTTCTAGATAATTAAAATTCTTTTTTAGTGATTTTAATTATCTGAATTTTTCACTCAAAAATACACCCAAAGTTGTGAAAGGCGTTCTAATGATTGAGTCCATGGGGCGACTAAGGTCTAGGAATGTTCTATGTAACATGCTAGACACTATTCAGAGTCTTGCGGAATTTCGTTAGGTTTTACCTAGGATTTTTAAATTTTTAGTGATTAAAAATTATCCTTCTGCATTAAAATGTTGTAATAAAAAGAGGGTTAAATGGCATCTAATGCCCATGAATAGGGGTATGGGTACTCAAAATCATTGGAATGATCCCCATACACCCCTGGGCAAAGTTTGAAGTCATTCAAAAAAGTCTTGCTAAGGTTTTGGTTAAATTTGCCAAAGTCAGTCAAGGAAATCAAGAAAATTGGCAATTAATTAGCAAGCCAAATTTTGGAAAAGTGCCTAAAGTCACTTAGAAGGGGAAACTTATGTTTCCAAGAGTTATATTATGTTCCTATGGTGAATTTAGAAAAAAAAATGCCCCCCCCCCATGCAAGTGTTTCACAAGAATGAAGATGTCACCAAAGGGAGGGCACCCTCCTCCCTCTTCATGGAAATTGAGATAATTGAAAATAAGCCAAAGTAAGGGGTCCCACTTTGGTGGTCACCCACTTTGGGCCTAGAATGAAGATTAAAAATATTAGAGGGGAATTTCCCCACCATTTCTATTTGATTTCTCCCCCTAGAAGGTGCCCTTAACAGAAGTGGTTTCCCACTTTGAGCGCCCACTCTCTCATTTTGACAAGTGGCTTGCATGCACTTGGGCTCTCTCCTCACTCATTTTCTATTTAAGGAGGCTTCCCCATGGGATATCCTCATTTCCTATTTAAGGAGGCTACTTTTACATGGGATATCAACATGGATCTTTACAGCTTCATTTCACTTCAAAGCCTTGTTCTTGATATTTTCCTTGTCAAGACTGAGATTCAAGAGTCCATTGAGATGACTTTGGTGATGATCTAGTTCATTAGAGCAGCAGATCAGGAGTTGGTACACACAGTCACAGAGGGGATTATCCGTTAGAAATAGGTATACATGGTGAGATCAGGTATATTTCCTTGGTTTAGTTTTGCTCTATGATGTATCTTAAAAACCTATGCTTGTCATGATTATGGTGCCCTGTGCTTATATGTTATGTATTGCTCTAACCTGTGTTATGATTTATCGAAGAGTTCAATGTGAAGACTGTTGCCCATGCCATGCTCAAACAAAGTGTAAACCTTAGTGCTAGGTTGGTTCCATGTCATCTGTGCCCATCCATTCAGATTTATTTATTTTTGTTTTTTTCCCATGACGCAGGCTGATGGAAACTTGTGAGATTGAAAATCCTTTCCCCATTCTAACCCCTATGCATGTTGGATCCCATGTTGTTTTGTGTCTCGACTCTGAGTTGTGCAACAAGAATTGCCGAAGCCTTGATCCTTTTGGGCTAGGACAACCCGCTGGTGTTGGTTCCTGAGCTTAGGTAAGCTAGGTTTTGAAGCCTTGACCTCTCTGGTCGATTGCCCTCGATGTTTGGTCCTGACTATGGATATTCCCCTTAGTTGCCCGAGAAGTTGTCAGCTAAAACCTGAAGCAGTATGTTCTACCATCATTACATGCATTATGAGTTATATGCTATATATATTATGAAATGCAAGCCTGCAAATGAAATTGCAAACTGTCTTTAGACACAAATCAGAAAGGCTATAAAATGAAATTGTAAAAGGCCCAAAATAAAGCAGTGGATAAACAAATGCTAAATCTAAAGACTGCTAGCCTATTATTGAAATGGAATGATTAATTCCTCACGTAGCCTAAGTGTTTTGATGTGAGATGGAGTAAGGGACAACTAATTCTAAGTGTCCCCTAGAATCTCTTCACTACAGTTTCTTGTGTACTTAACGCAAGGGTCCTAGAAAAGATCCTCACGGAGCTTGTGGTTAGCTTGGATGTGAGTCGTAGCCATGATTGCCAAGGTTGAATGGACACTTTTCAGATCAGCTCATCCATCTGTGAGACACCACCATTCCCTATTGTTCATCTAACATGCATATGTCACTTTGGTTGAGTGTATTAGTATCATTCGGATAGATCATTGAGTCAAAGTTAGTCAAGAGTCATTTCCCCTTGCCTTAGCCTTGTTTTTTCATCCTCACCCATCTATAGCACATCTTTTACACATTGTAAGTATGGCATGTACAAGCAGATTTCCAGAGGACTCTAAGATTTTTCAGAAGCAAAGGTATATTTTATTATTATTAATATTGTTGGTCACCATGATTATGAATAACTGACTCAAGTTGGGTTTTGATATACATCATTGGAGCATTTCTTACCTTGGATGGTTGCAGGATCATATTCGCATGTTATCTCACCTTGATTTTGGGTACTTTGACCTGGTCAACCCAGTTGACCAAGTCAATCACGTTTCCCAAGGCAGTGACTCAAAAATACAACATGGTCTATACTTGTTCGAAACATGCCCATGACCAATACTGCAGTTTCAATTTTGAGAGTTTGGCCCTGGTTCTCCAAAAAAGTGATTATTATCACTTAATTATTGGCCAAATGATCATTTTTTATTCCAGATGGCAGTATGATTGGTTCTCCTAGAGAAAAGCAGTGTTCCAGGGGGTATGAGTAGTCACTTATACCATTCTTCTATGTTTGCAGATCATCCAAAGGAGTCAGTTTTCCCCAGTTTGCATCTTGGAGAGAGTTATAATGTATTTATCAGTTTCTAGAGATTGTACCAGCAAAAAATGAACTAGAAAATCACTGAAAAAGTTGATTTGGCTTCCTGGGTCAAGGAAATGGCTTGGAATTTTGGCAAATGATGTTTCTTAATATCCCAAACGGTCCTCTAGAAGTTTTCAGTTAGCAGATGTCCGAATTATTTTACTATGGCTCAGCCAGTGAGGAAATCCCCCCAAGGGGCGCCCCCTCTAATTAGCTATTGATGTATTTCATTGTTATATCTTATGTTATGAAGTCGTAAAGGGGCCTACGGTGACTTAAGCCCCTAGTGACCCCCTCCTATGTTGTATCATGTCATATCTTATGTTATGTTGTGACATTTCACTTTAGAGAGGCGTCCTTGAGTAAAGTGCGCCCCTCTTTGACTTAGTCACTTGATCCATATATTGATGATCTCCACCATTGAGGATGTTTTAATCTCAACCGTTGGATGATAAAGTGAGTTAGGGTTTATGTCTCTCTCAAACTATTTAAGAGAGGTGACCCCCCCATTGTAATTCAGCCAGTGAGGAAATCCCCCCAAGGGGCGCCCCCTCTAATTAGCTATTGATGTATTTCATTGTTATATCTTATGTTATGAAGTTGTAAAGGGGCCTAGGGTGAATTAAGCCCCTAGTGACCCCCTCCTATGTTGTATCATGTCATATCTTATGTTATGTTGTGACCTAAGTCACCTGACACGGGGACACAGGACACGACGGACACGAAAATACGAGAGTCCGACATGGACACGGTGACCCCCGGAATCAGGACACGTAGGATACGTTTTATATACATATATATTTTTTTAAATATATATTAAAATTTAAAAATATAGACATATAGATCCAAAAATATTTAGAAACTAGAACATTTGCAAATATTCAATAGAAATTAGAATAAAAACACATTAATGATTAGTAATTACACATTTGTCATTCATAAGTCACGATTCACAACACATTTGTCATTCACAAATCACAATGAGACACATAGATGCATGTCGAAACCATATTTCTCATTAAGTCATCAAAATCAAAATGTATACAATGTACATATATGTCGGAATGCCACTGGGCATTGGCAAATGCCAAATAGACTAAAGTCTAATAGTAAATACAAAAAGGGGTGGATCAAGATGGGAGAATCCCATATGTCAGACTGTTAGTAGTCCTCCTCCATGCCTGAATCAACATCAACATACTCATCACTGCCCCTGCACCTGCCCTGATCCTCATCCTCGTCCCCCTCCTCCTCCTCTCTGCCCATCTGATGATCTGCATCTGCTGCTGTGGAGGATGACCCCTCCATACGATCACTATCATCAAAAGTGACCGGCTCTAGCACTAGATCATTAAGATCCATGTTGGCTAATGCCAACTCAATACCGCTGTCCAAACCCATATCATCAGGAAAGACATCCCACATCTTTGTCTTTCCCTTCACCCACTCCTCCCTCTTCCTGTAAATAAGACGAAGGTTGGAGTGCACATACACCATTGACTCTGCCCTGGACTACTCAAGCCTGCTCTTCTTCACACTGTACGAGTTCCCATATGTGCTCCAATTCCTCTCACAACAAGAGGATGATGTAACTTGAGAAATGATCCTCAAGCCTAACTTCTGTAGAATAGGGGATGTTGCCCCATGAGTTTCCCACCAAGCATAGGGTTTCTTACCCCCCCTATCTCTAAGCACATCATAGCCTCCAAATCTTCCAATGCCAGTGGAAAAATCTACAAAGCCCTCCTCCGCCTCCTCAAGCATGTCACTATCCTGAAATAGCCGTCTAAGTGCTATCTTCCTCCCATGTGCAATCTCTGNAGAACGGTTTTGACCTCCCTCAACCTCTTCAGCATGATGAATGAGGAAGCAAACCGAGAATCTGCAATCTTCAGCAATGAAAGCTGTGTGTACTGTTTGTAGATGG
>LPNX010027008.1:146454-183891 GCA_001517045.1 Pseudotsuga menziesii
TGAGGGCATTTGTGTGGTTTTGTACAAAGTTACGGATATGGCGTGCATCCTCAATAAGGTTGCCAATCCATGTCACATCCGAAGCAATGGCTTTCAGTGCTAAATTCAAGGAATGGACAATGCAAGGTGTCCAAAAAACCTGTAAGAGCAATAAAAGCATTATCAATGACTCTACAACACTAACATAGTAATGACCAAATTCAAACAATGAGCAAATTAGAAATGAAAGGTGTCCAAAATGAACATACTTGTGGATATTTAGCTTCCACAATCATGCAAGCAGCCTTGCAAACAGGTGCATTGTCCATGATGATTTGTACACACGAATCAACACCTACTTCTTCAATGGTTTTGATGAATAAATCACCCATAAATTGTGCATCCTTGTATTTCCCAAGAGCATCCACCGCTTTCAAGAACAACGGTCCATTTTGGGAAGATACCATGAAATTGACGAGTGGATGGCGTGCAGGATCCATCCATCCATCAGAAACAATACTCACACCGCATGAGGGCCATGTTGTTCTAATTGGCTCAAGGATTTTATCTACCTCCTTCTTTGCATTAACCAACAATGTGGTTCTAAGCTTCTCTGAACCAGGAGGCACATAACCACTTGGAGCTCGTTCCAAGATAGTTCGAACCATCTCAAAATACAATGGTGATCATGCAACATTGAATGAGATGAAGTTGAGGTAGAATAAAAATGCAATGGTAAGGTCTACCTCTTCTCGCGCCTCTTGTTGGAAAATCCTATCCATTGGACCACCTGTAGATTGCCTCTTTCTTGTTTGATAAGTATCTCCACGCCCATGAATGCTAGGTGGAAATGGAGTCTTGGTGCTAGAGGACTTCCTCAAAAATGGAAGAGGATCATCCTCTTTTTTCTTGCTTGTTGCTACCACCTTCCCTAAGCCAACATGATCCTCTCTTTCCACATCCCTCCTTTGGTTAACAGTCACCGCTTTGCATGAAGAAATCCCACAAGAAGGAAGGGCCAACAAATGGCCCTTAACCCGGAAATATGTGCTCATGAACTCATGGTTGCAAAAATTGCATCTCCAAGACACATTGCCTCCCCCACCAAGCTTTGCCCCGGGCCCATCTTTCCTTGTCACATACTTCCACAAAGGGTATTTTTTTTCTTGGGCTTGTTGTCTTGCTAAAACAGGGTTAAATGGAGCATGAGCTCCACTAACAACCGATGGAGCACTTGACGGAGGAGGAGAACCTGTTGTGCTTGGTGGAATACGAGGGGAGGCCCTAGATGGTGCATTTCTCCCTTTCCTTTGACCCCTACCTCCTGCCCTAGCTGATTGAGACATTCCTTTTCTTGTGTGATGGTTGAGCTTGCAATCCTCTCCACAAATCCACCGGAATGCACTTGGAAACAATGGATAACCTTCAAATCTCCTTCAAAACTCCTTAACCTGCACATAAAACTCACTCTCAACCAATTGCTTCCTTGCAAATGACAAAAAGAAAGACAAAAAATTGAATTAAAACAAACCCGGCTGTCTTTTTCTGCCGGTTACGTGTCCTGTTTTCGGGACACGCTGCATTTTCGTGTCCGACACGTTTTTTTCACGTGTCCTGTTTTCGGATTCGTCTGAAAGACGAATCGGGCACGTGTCCGATTCGATCCCCACAGGACACGAGGGGCCTCCAGGACGAATCCGGTTTCACAGGTTGTGACATTTCACTTTAGAGAGGGGTCCTTGAGTAAAGTGCGCCCCTCTTTGACTTAATCACTTGATCCATATATTGATGATCTCCACCATTAATGATGTTTTAATCTCAACCGTTGGATGATAAAGTGAGTTAGGGTTTATGTCTCTCTCAAACTATTTAAGAGAGGTGACCCCCCCCATTGTAATTCATGAGCTTTGGCACCATAATTTTAATAAAGATATTTGTGTCTGGGATTATTCTTCTATGTATCTTGTGGATGTTTTGATGATCTGATGATTGGTATTGCTACTCTTCCATACTGAGCTTCATTCGGGACATCTTGCATTTTTCTTTACCCATCTTATCTGCAGGAAAGGGAGGCACGCTAGGAGAGAGATGGCGTTTTTATGGGGCAACTCGCCTTCGTCTTGGCTCTGGGGTGTTTGGTTCATGGAGTATCTTCTTCTTAATGATTTTTTATTCCCTTTTCATTTCCATATTCTGTAGATCTCGTTCGTTTGTCTAGTTGGATGATTTTCTCTGATCTGGCAAGTTGAAGGAGGCGCTAGGGTGACTGGCTGTAGCAAAACAACAACAAGATCTTCCTCAGAAAAAGTTCATTTCGGCGGGAAAGTGGCATTCTTCATTGCTTCTCAACTCATCTACAAGATCCAGGTACGTCTTGCAAGTAAGTTTCTCTTCTTTCATTTTCTGTATATGCATTGCTCATCATTTTATTACATTAAAACCCTCATTTCGTAGATCCATAGGTTCTAGCTTGTGGCGAGCTATAACATTTAAAACCCACTTTGGAATAAATATCAAATCCCCAGATCTAAATTTTCGTCTTAATCAGACTCCATTTTCCCATCCAAAGCACTAGCTAACTATTAGGGAAAAACGCCCCCCTTGGGGAAAGTGGGTATTTCCAAAAACTGCAAATTGGGTATTGTTGGTTTCAATCCCATTCGTCCAATATTGCATCCAACAATCCATCCAAGTGTCTAGTTTTACTCAATTTCACCGTTTTGCCCTAGATCCCAATTTTTCTGCATAAACCCTAGGGAAAAATTGGGGCTTTTTACCTTGATGTTCCGAATCTCTTGGTTTTCGTTTAAAACTTTGATTAACCATCCTATTAAGAGATTCCACCAAGTTTCCCTCATTTATTCATTCATTCTCCTTGTTTTAGGGTTTCTTGGAAATAGGGATGCCCCCTCGGCTTGTGTTCTCATTGGTCCAAAGTGTCGGTATCCTTGACTGGTGTGACATCTGAGTTCTTTCGGAAGTCTTGGATATCGTAGGTCACGACTTTGGCTGCCTTTCCTCTATCGTCCTGAATAGGATCATATCACGGGGAAACTATAAGATTCGTGATAACATTTTTGGCGTCGTTGTCGGGGAGGTAGAGGCTTACCTTGGTTCTTTATACGTACCTCTGATCCCTGTGAATGGTTTTACTGCTTATATTCATTCGCATCACATCTGGCTTTAAAATCAGTGGTTGCATTTTTAATCATTTAATTCTGCACAATCATTGTTTTGTTTCTGCCTCGCGTACGACATTATCCGTTGGTGAACACGACAATTCGTTCACCTGGCGACTCCACAACGCGACTCCACTGAGAAGCGAACCCATCCCATAAATCATAATGAATTCAGATGTATTTATCAGACGCATGAAGGAATTAACTGAAAGTATAAATGAAGCTAGAAGGCGAATAAATGAAAGGGATAGATGGAGGTCAAACTACAGGTATGAGGATGATCTTGAGCATGATTATGGGTATGAATCTAGTTATCACAATCTTTATGATATCCACCAATTTGCTTGTCCATGCAATAGAGATTTCCCAACCATCTCGAGCGGACTAGTAAGTAAGCATCAAGTGAATGATCCTTGTAATCCTATTAGGTACCCAACTCAAATAAACAGAGATGTTAGGAAACAAGCTAAACCTTCCCCATTTGACTTCTCTGAAATTCTTGGGGCACCTCATCCTATGCCAAAAGGATACAATGAAGGGTTGCCTCGTTTTTATGCACATGCAATCAAATCAATTGAAAAACACTTAGATGTTGTTTGGTATTATATGGAAGCATATGGTGCAGAGCATGAAGATGTCTATATGCGAGCCCTAGGTGAATCCTTAGGAGGTAATGACAATTTTTGGTTGTATACGTTAGCACCGGGATCCATCACTGGATACGACATGTTCACTAAGTTATTAAGAGAAGAAGGGTGTAAAAGCGTTGATGAATCCATGCAGCCAAATAATGACTGTCTTGTTGAGGATCAATCTGATGAAGATCATCAAGATAACCATAGTGAAATAACTCACGATCTTCTTTATCGAATTGATTCCTCCTCTCCCGATCCAACAGTGGATATGCCTTTGAATGACTCTTTGATGCAAAAGAATAATGATGAGCAAATATCGACCCTTCAGGACTATAACTTTGATATTAATATATAAGGGGAACCTATTAGAATCATAGTTTTAAAAATCGTCCAAACCAGTTTCAAAATCGTCTGATTCACCGATTTAAGGGTTGACTGAGTCAAACCGATGAGCAAATCAGATCGGTGACCGGTTTGATACTGAACCGGCCGGTTTGGACACCAAATCGGCCGGTTCGGTACTGAACCGGTTTGCTCGACCGATTCATGACAAAAATCGGCCAATTTTTGGGAAGATCTGTGCACTCAAAAATCAAGGTTTTTTTAATGTTTTTTTTTCGTTTTAAATTTTTTTTTCCTAACCTAAATTACCTAACCCAACCTATGACCTCTTCAGTGACTACCCTTGACCCCCCTGCCTTCAATTCCATGTGTTGTTAACTTGTTGGCATCATGGAAGCCTAGAACCTTGGAGAGTTAGCAGTCGGTGAACTCAGGAGTCAAAACACTAAACCGTGAAGTTTGAACTTTGAACAAACTGTGGAACTTGAACAGTGGACTGTGCAGTAGTCACTATTATGTAGCTAACTATGTAGCATGTTATTTTTTGGACTCTACAAGCCATATACCCTAGGGCCTATAGGCCTCATGGATTATATATTTTGTTCCATTTCCGATCTGCTAGATATGTATTGCACAGTACACTTTGTGCCATTTTGAGATATTAACACTTATATGGTATATACATGAGTAGACTTCGGATATTTTGTCTCTAAAGCTTTGAAATCATGGATTAAAATCTTGAAAATGATGTTTTTCTTTAAAATTTAAATATTTTATGTATTTTTTAGTAAACCGATTCATTAAATTCAAATCGATTAATTTATGACCAATTCATTACCGATTCCGATTCCTATTCGGAGTTGACCCTCGACCGATTCTGAGTCCGATTCTGATTTTTAAAACTATGATTAGAATCTTGTCCTCATTTCCTCATGAAGGCACAGATAAAGAGGGAGAACGAAATGATCATCCAACCATAGTTGATTCGCTCATATGTGAATCCATTGAAGATCCTTCAAGAGCACAACTCCATAATCATTGCCTGGTTGATAATAATTTGAGTCAATGTTCAAGCCATTCGGACCTTGATCATATCTGTACAGAGGAAGAAAATGTTGGGAATAATGTGACTTCTTTTGAAGATAAATCACATGATAATTATGATATGATTGTAAGTGGACCTGATAAAAAACATCCTTGTTTTAAAATGCCTTATCCAATATTTAATCAGGATGTGTCGGTTCGATTTGTGGATACTGACCTTGCTTCAAATCTTTCCATCATTCCTGGAACTCAATTAAAAACTTTTTCCTCTCATCAAATTCCAAGATCAATTATTCCAACTCATCTGGGAGAAAATTTTCAATCCACCAACTCGTCCCAACTTTTCGAGTCTTCTTGAATGGGCTTGTGTTCTAATCAAGCTGTTGCTTTTGAAATTTTTAGTTAGGAGTTTGAGCATGGCCACATAATTGGAGAAAATGCGCTTCATTTCCCTTCTCGGTCATGTGTCATGAATAAAAATTTTCAATATATAAATCTTTCTTATGGGTGGTTTGAGAAGGTGTATAAAGATCAATTTCATTTTTTCTCCATTTTTAAGCAACAAATGGGTTTGATCTCATTCACATTTTCATTACATTACAACTTGTTCCCATTTGATTCTCCCATTTCTTCTGGAGTGAATTGAATCGAATGTCCTAGTAGGGTAGAGGAGAAAACAGAGAACAATTTGGAGTGGTTGAATCATGAGTCATATTGTCTTCTTCCATCAAGAACAAACTCACATACTTTTTATGATCCTATCGGTATCTTGATGGATGAGTTTCTAGAAAGTCAATTTCAGCCTTCGCATGATTTCATTCCATATTGTCCAGATCTTTCTTTGAATATCAAACAACAAGTTAGAATGGTTTCAATTTTTATTTACATTACTCTTAAACCATCTCTGGCTTGTTGGGTCATTAACTATAAAGAAAGCTCAATAGATTCGTTCAACAAGTGGTTGCACTGGATTTATGATTTTACTTAACACTTGTTTAAATTGGTTAGACTAAGGTAGGTAGGATTGAATAAGCTCTTTTGAGCAGTAGTTTGAGTCTGTCTTCTGTCTGAGTGATGCATGAGTCTTCTATGTTTGATATTTGTTTAAATTGAGTAGATTAAACTTTACATTTCAGCATTTTTACTTGCAACATTTATTTCCTATCATTTTGTTTTACGCACATATTTTACCCATACACGCTGCTCCAGTTTTTCTTGCTCCCATGTGTGTAGGTCATAGGTAAATACTTGGAGAGGAAGCAGACTGCTGGATGCGCTATGATATGTTGGATTGCTTGTTGTTGATGGTGCTACGAACCAGAGATATCTAAGGTTCTCAAGCACTCTCTTCATTAGAGCACTTGTCCCAGTTGGAGCCAGATGTTATCACATACACATTTTCAGCCAAACTTCCATTGATGCAGCATGCAGACTTGTCTCTTTTTCTATTCCGGGCTACTTTTACATGGGGTATCAACATGGATCTTTACAACTTCATTTCACTTCAAAGCCTTGTTCTTGATATTTTCCTTGCTGGGACAGAGATTCAGGAGTCCATTGAGATGATTTTGGTGATGATCTAGTTCATCAGAGCAGCAAATCAGGAGTTGGTATACATAGTTACAGAGGGGATTATCCATTGGAGACAAGTATACATGGTGAGATTAGGTATATTTCCTTGGTTTAATTTTGCTTGCATGATTATGGTGACCTGTGCTAATATGTTATGTATTGCTCTAACCTATGTTATGATTTATTGAAGAGTTTAATGTGAAGACTGTTGCCCATGCCATGCCCAAACAAAGTGTAAACCTTAGTGTTAGGTTGGTTCCATGTCATCTGTGCCCATCCATTCATATTCATTCATTTTTGTTTTTATCCCATGACTCAGGCTGATGGAAACTTGTGAGATTGAAGATCCTTTCCCCATTCTGACCCCTGTTCATGTTGGATCCCCTGTTGTTTTGTGTCTCGGCTCTGAGTTGTGCAACAAAACTTGTCGAATCCTTGATCCTTCTGGGCCAAGAGAACTCGCTAGTGTCGGTTCCTGAGCTTAGGTGAGTTGGGTTTTGAAGCCCTCTTTGGTCGGTTGCCCTCAATGTTTGGTCCTGACTGTGGATATTCCCTTAAGTTGCCGAAGAAGTTGTTAGCTAAAACTTGAAGCAGTATGTCTACCATCATTACATGCATTATGAGTTATGTGCTATATATATTATGAAATGCAAGCCTGCAAATGAAATTGCAAACTGTGTCTTTAGATCCAAATCAGAAAGGCTATAAAATGAAATTGTAAAAGGAAGTGGATAAACAAATGCTAAATCTAAAGACTGCTTGCCTATTATTGAAATGTAATGATTAATTCCTCACGGAGCCAAATGGTTTTATGTGAGATGGAGTAAGGGACAACTAATTCAAAGTGCCCCCTAGGATCTCTTCATTACAGTTTCTTGTGTACTCAACATAAGGGTCCTAGAAAAGATCCTCACGGAGCTTTTGCTTAGCTTGGATGTGAGTCGTAAACATGATTGCCAAGGTTGAATGGACACTTTTCAGATCAGCTCATCCATCTGTGAGAGGCCACCATTCCCTATGGTTCATCTAACATGCATATGTCACCTTGGTTGATTGTATTGGTTATTATTCGGATAGATCACTGAGTCAAAGTTAGTCAAGAGTCATTTCCCCTTGCCTTAGCCTTGTTTTTTCATCCTCACCAATCTATAGCACATCTTTTACACTTTGTAAGTATGGCATGTACAAGCAGATTTCTAGAGGATTCTAATATTTTTTAGAAGCAAAGGTATATTTTATTATTATTAATACTATTGGTCACCATGATTATGTATAACTAACCCAAGTTGGGTTTTGATATACATGATTGGAGCATTTCTTACCTTGGATGGTTGCAGGATCATATTGGCATGTTATCTCACCTTGATTTTGGGTACTTTGACCTGGTCAACCCAGTTGACCAAGTTAATCACGTTTCGTAAGGCAGTGACACAAAAATACAACATGGTCTATATTTGTTCGAAACATGCCAACGACCAATACTATAGTTTTAGTTTTGAGAGTTTGGACCCGGTTCTCCAGAAAAGTGATTAATATCCCTTAATTATTGGCCAAATGATCATTTTTTATTCCGGATGGCAGTATGAGTGGTTCTCCTAGAACAGAGCAATGTTCCAGGGGGTATGAGTAGTCACTTACCATTCTTCTATGTCTCTAGATCATCTAGAGCAGTCAGTTTTCCTGAATTTGCATCTTGGAGAGAGTTATGATGGATTTATCAGTTTCTAGACATTGTACCAGCAAAAAATGAACTATAAAATCACTGAAAAAGTCGATTTGGTTTCCTGGGTCAAGGAAATGGCTTGGAATTTTGGCAGATGATGTTTCTCAACATCTAGAACGGTCCTCTAGCAGTTTTCAGTTAGCAGATGTTCGGATTATTTTACTATGGCTCAGCCAGTGAGGAAAGCCCCCTAAGGGGCGCCCCCTCTAATTGACTATTGATGTACTTCATTGTTATATCTTATGTTATGAAGTTGTAAAGGGGCCTAGGGTGAATTAAGCCCCTAGTGACCCCCTCATATGTTGTATCATGTCATATCTTATGTTATGTTGTGACATTTCACTTTAGAGAGGCGTGCTTGAGTAAAGTGTGCCCCCTCTTTGACTTAGTCACTTGATCCATGTATTGATTAATGTATTGATGATCTCCATCGTTGATGATGTTTTAATCTCAACCGTTGGATGATAAAGTGAGTTAGGGTTTATGTCTCTCTCAAACTATTTAACAGAGGTAACCCCCCCATTGTAATTCATGAGCTTTGGCACCAGAATTTTAATAAAGAGATTTTTGTATGGGTTTATTCTTCTGTGTATCTTGTGGATTTTTTGATGATCTGATTACTGGCATTGCTACTCTTCCATATTGAGCTTCAGTTGTGACATATCTTGCATTTTTCTTTACCCATCATATCTGTAGGAATGGGAGGCACGCTAGGAGAGAGGGCGTTTTTGTGGGGCAACTTACCTTCTTCTCGGCTCCGGGGTGTTTGGTTCAGGGAGTATCTTCTTCTTAATGATTTTTTATTCCCTTTTCATTTCCATATTCTGCAGATCTCATTCGTTTGTCTGGTCGATTAATTTTCTCTGATCTGGCAAGTTGAAGGAGGCACTAGGGTGACTGGTTGTGGTAAAACAACAAGATCTTCCTCGAAAAAGTTCATTTCGATGGGAAAGTGGCATTCTTCATTGCTTCTCAACTCATCTACAAGATCCAAGTAAGTCTCGCAGGTAAGTTTCTCTCCTTTCATTTTCTGTATATGCATTTCTCATCATTCTATTACATTAAAACCCTCATTTCGTAGATCCATAGGTTCTAGCTTGCAGCGAGCTATAAAATTTAAAACCCAGTTTGAATTAATACCAAATCCCTAGATCTAAATTTTCGTCTCAATCGGACTCCATTTGCCCATCCAAAGCACTGGCTAACTATTAGGGAAAAACGCCCCCGTTGGGGAAAGTGGGTATTTCCAAAAATTGCAAACTGGGTATTGTTGGTTTCAATCCCATTCGTCCAATTTGCATCCAACAATCCATCCAAGTGTCCAATTTTACTTAATTTCACTGTTTTTCCCTAGATCCCAATTTTTCTGCATAAACCCTTGGACAAAATTGGGGCTTTTCACCTAGATGCTCTCAATCTATTGGTTTTCGTTTAAAACTTTAATTAACCATCCTATTAAGTTTTCCTCGTTTATTCATTCATTCTCCTTGTTTTAGGGTTTCTTGGTCATAGGGACGCCCCCTGGGCTTGTGTTCTCACTGGTCCAAAGTGCTAGCATCCTTGACTAGTGTGACATCCAAGTTCTTTCGAAAGTCTTGGATATCGTGGATCACGACTTTAGATTCCTCTCCTATACCGTCTTGAATGGGATCATCTCACGGGGCAACTACAAGATTCGTGATAACAGGTAAGATTTATGGTATTTGCATTCCATAAATTTTGTGAGTTTTCATTCTTGTAGCAAACGTTCATATATTTTCTAGTTTGAAGTTTATAATTTATTTGGTCATTATTTGATTCTCACCTTCTAGTAGTTGTGTAGTGAAAAGCTTATAAGTTGCAAGTCATTTGGATTGAAGAGTGGGATTCCTCAGTTGGATGCGCCCATTGCTTCACTTCTTGAATAACAAAGGACCAATTTTCTCTTTCTTTACATACAAATTTCTACATTTTAATTTTAGTTTGTTGAGTGTTTCAAATATGATTTTAACTCTTATATACTCAAATTCTTTCAAAATTATTCATTTGGCAACTTTGTGTAAATTTTGTATATATATTGCACTAACAAACTAACTTCTCCAAAGTTATTTTGGGCACATTTTATCATTTTCTGTTTGTTAGCTTTTAGCAGGTTGGTGACAAAACAAGGCAAAACTCTGTCAAATTTCAGCCAAGAAAGGTGCAAAGGCTACCCCAAACAAAGAACTTCAAGGCCATCACAAGAAAGGGGTGAAAACAAGTTTTTTCCCACTTCTTTCCTTTTTTTTTCTTATGCTGAAATTTCAACCATTGTAACAAGTTTAAGATAGTTTCTTGGACTTGATTTCTTATTTTGCATTTTCAGTCAAATTAAAGTTTTCTTTGTTTGTCATCCTTGCATGGAAAAGAAGTTGGGCTTGCCCACCTTTCCATAAGCAATTGCTGATTGGCTTGGGTTTAGCTTAGTTAGAGTTTCATTTTATTTTTATTTTCTTATTTTATTTTTTCCACACCTTGCACGTGATTTGGCTATGCCATCCTTGCAAAATTGTGTCAGCTAGCATTCTATTTTATTTTCAATCTCATTTTGCCCACACCTTGCAAGTGATTTGGCTATGCCATCCTTGCAAAATCGAGTCGGCTAAACATTCAATTTTTGTTATTTTCAATTGCCCACACCTTGCAAGTGAGTTGGCTACACCACCCTTGCAATATCGTGCTGGCCTGTGTTGTTAATAATTGTTAAATTCTTCATTTTATTTAAAATAAATCTTGCCCCAATCTTCGCCCCGTATTCACTCCCCTTGCTGGTTGGTCTGACCCTGAGTGATAAGAAAGGGAGAAGATTCGAGTTGGCTAGAATAATAGGCATTTCAATCTATTATTGCAAGATTGAAAAAAGAGGATTAGTGTGTGGAGCTAGAGGGGTAGAGGTCGTTGGGGACCTCGTGGCACTCTGTGTCCTCCTATTGAGCACCCGGCTAGTTCTTGGGACTGACTTGTGGAGCTAGGAGGAAGCCTTGTGCTCTCTTGTTGAGCACACAACAATTTCTCTCAGTTGAGGGATAAGGGTTGGAGGTCGACACATTAGTTAGTTCGTTTATTTTCTCATGCAAACACATTAATCCCCTAAGTTGAAGAAAGACCTTAAAATAAATTAAAAGTATATTGTACAATTTGCACAACATCACGATCTTCCATTTTATTTACTATTAGAGTCATCATTTATTTGGTTCAGTTCTACTTCAAGCTCATTTTGTACACTTTAGTTCATTTTCTTAAAGTATTTTACATTTGATGAATGTGGTCTTTTGATTATTGCAGTGAACGGATGATTTAGAACTATTTGTGCATTTTGGCAATTTCATTATAATTTTTGTTTGTGACTCCATAGCCCGATTCAGGCAGGCACTGGTTTAGTAATACCACATTTCACTTGCAATTATATTTGGTTTACAAATAAAGAAAGATTTGCATGTCATTTGAAATTATTGCATTTCTGCATGATTGATTGCCATAAAGTTTAAATTAATCTAATCATCTTTTAACTCCTAAAACATAACCTTTGAAACATAGCAAATAGGGACTACCCTCCTTGACCTTTTTAGGAGTTGGGTCTAAACGGAAGAGTTAGAAATCGAGGTGACATTAGGTTCTAAACTCATAGTTGCCCTCAGGAACACACCTAGTGGTCGGAAGACTTTTCCATGATCAAGTGTGTTTTAGGCGGCAACAATGCAAAGTAACAAAGCTTCATTTTTCAATCGGAATGGTTGCATAGGACAAATCCATTTGATACTCCCTCCAAGACTTGATGCCCATTCCCGAGACAAAAGCATGCCCCAAGCATTAGGTATATCGACCACAATTACATCCATAACGATGCTAATATCTGGGTGAATAGCTAAATTCATATGCAGATCTTGAATTAGACGATGTACCTTTATAGGTTTAGAATCTGAGTCACATATATTCCTGTATGGGCGAGAGATACTCAACCCAAATTGTTTCATGATTGAGAATGGCACAATTTTAGCAAAGGCCCCCCGAGTCAAGCATGGAATTATGCAAGATCAATCCATTTATTTGCAAGGCTATATAGAAAGGTGAGTACCCCTCACAATCTCTCTCAAAATTTACACTATGAAGCTGGATGGGAGGATCCTTTAAATTTGTTTGTTTTGAGGCTCGGATGAAGGGTTCATTTACCCATATACTTCAAGGAATCTTGCAACTCTCTTAAGTATGGAAGGTATTTTCATACGCTCATTCAAAGGGACTGGAATATTTATTTTAGAAAGGATTTCTACAACATCAATATTTTATGTACAAGAGCATTTATGAATTTTGTTTGGTTGTAGATCTTTGTTAGTCTTCTAAAGTTAATTAATCGTTCATTGGCTTAACCCCTTAAGGAATTATTTTTCAACTAACTTAGCATGGTGATTTTTGAACTCTTCCAATTCACTTTCAATTAAAGTGTAAATTTCATTATGATTAGAATTGGTCTCTAGTTGGGAAAGGTTTATGGATTTATTCAACTTTCTAAGGTATGGGTCCATGAAGTAATCCTTGAAACACTCAAAACCAACGAATTCACCTATTGGAGTTACTAGGTGAAGACTTATAAAACTAATACACCAAAAGGGATATCATTGAAAACAACCGAGAAGTCCTTCCTTCCCCGGCAATGACACCAAAAATGTTTATTCACAGCCTAGTGGCCTCTTGATTAGCACGGAAAATCAGCCACTAACCTGGCACAACTATGGGATTTCTCTCCCAACGTGTCACTACAGAAGGGGAACCCTTCTTTCAGGCTTCCTAGATCTATAAATAGGTAGACCTAGACTAACCAAGGGAGAGACTCTAACTAGATTTTCCTTGATATCCACCAACAAAAGTTAGTTAAATCAAGTATTACCTAGTTGCCTTTTAAGATAAAGGGTGTGTCCTAGCTAGGGTGAAGGTTTGAGAGAAAGACACACACAAGACTAAAGGTAATTAACATATTTGCAAGATTAAATTTTAGATACAACACCATTAACCAATAAGCAAAATAAGGCAACAAATGATATAGCAATATGACTAGTAACCATGAAAAGAAATGAAATGATACATTTGATTATAGTTCATAATTGCATGAAATGAACCAACATTCACCATGAGTAGTAACCACCAAGATAAAAAGGCTCAAGTCAATCGGGAGTGTCAAGCTATTGTAGCCCTTCAATATACCTTTGAGGTACATGAAGAATAATCTTCCCTAATGTTGTTTTCACCACTTTTTGGTGCACTAAAATAACGTGATAACAGAAGGATGATTTCAGAATTCTTATGGGGACTTTCGCTATACTCAAGATATGTGGAAGTAAATCCGTGTTCAAGTCCTATCTAATGCAATAATACTCGAAGGGGTATTGAAAGGAGTTACAACGGTGGTCAACACTGCCCCAATAAATGGAACAACCTGTACTTAAGAACCTAGTGTATTCACAGTCAGTAATGGATCCCTAGTCACAAATTTACAAGCTTAATGACAGATCCTTGTTGTTGTTTATAGACATTGGAAAACATCTTCTACCCACTGATAACGTTCCCAATATAGACAATATGGAGCCATGTGAATAAATTATACATTTCATTAAAATAAATTTAACATAACATTATGAAATGAACTTCAATCACAAGATAACATTAGCATGCACCACACATTTAAATAAATAAACATTGTCAATATTAATGTTAATACTCAAACTTATTAAAATATGTTATGACAAGATCAACAAAAGATATTACTCAAATTTAGTGAGATTATACAAGCACAAGTTGATCTTAGAAAGAGGAATCTCCTTGGAGTTTTCCCTAAGGTGCCTTACTTGGGACAGGATAGGTTGGCCTTGAGCAAAATTAAGTTCGCTAAAGGTCAAAGCCCTCTTCACTAGGATGGCTGAATATTAGAGTTGAATTAGTTAGATTTTTCCAACAATAGTGAACATGCATTCAAGTATAGATCATAAAAATAGAAAATACCTAAATACACAATGCTAAATTTGAACTTAAAAGATCACTCAACACATTCACTACTTGCTACAATTTCAAATAACAGCAAACAAATTTAGCTAGTATGGCTAAAAAATAAGAATGAAAAGTATATACTAGCGAGGTAATTCAGCAAATTAAATAATAATATACCCAAGAAAACATGTAACCACAATATCTACAAATTAAAATTTGAAACTTTTTAGGATCTTTAGTGATTATGTATTAGGTTCCTTGTTTATATTAGTCTCTAGATGTATTCAAGGAATTGAAAATGATTTTCCAATTAGGTTCATAGGGTTTTCAATTATAAATCTGCCAATGTACCTAAAAAATTCAAAAATTCATTAATATAATCAGATTAGAAGAAAGCTGGAATATAAAAGCAATTAATTAGAGCAAGTGCCTTAAATGGAAATCAAAATTTGGGAAAGGAATTGAGAGGCCTCTCAAGTGATGGATAATTAGTCTTCAAGGTAAAGTAGAGGTCAAGACAATCCCCCTCCTTCGCTAGCCAAAAATAACTTCAACTCTTTCCTCCAACTCTTGATGGGAACCCTAAAAGTAAAATGGAGGACCAAGCAATGCAAATCCTACACATGTTATGCACCAAGGTGGTTAGTAAATGACTAAAAGAGATTAGATCTAAATATAAATGAAGGAGGACAAGCAATCCAAGCATACTATACTATATCTAAACCAGGTAAGAAGGACAAAGAAATTCTAAGCTTGTGTAAATTTAATCAACATGAAGAAATTAAAATAATATACAGCCCTTGTGAAGAGCCTCCTTCCACCGAGAGAGAAAATCCCAATCACATGCATACAAAAATTGAGAGCATAAGTGTTACTAGTAAAATTAAAAGAGTGATATTCCCAGTAATTTGAACATTCCAAAAGGATTTGACCTCCCTTTTCATAGCCTAGGAGTTGAATAAACCCTTAAGATGGAAGAGGAAAAAATAGTTACAATGAGTGATGATCCCAATGGGATTGGATGCTAGATCAATGGTCTATATTCATCCCTTTTACAAAAATATTTTAATAATAATCCAAGTCGTCCTATTAAATAATCCAAGTCGTCCTCCTTGACAGGGACGAATTCCTCTTTGACATTTCAATAATAATAAATAATGCCAAATACCATGGGTTTAGCTAAAAACCATGAGTAAATACTATGAGCAAAACTAAAACCATAAGCAAATACCATTAGTTGTCCTCCCTTACCAAGTCGTTGGTCAAAATAGCCTCCTTGATCCAAGTCGTTGAAATATTGAGCCATGCATAAGGGGGGTCGATCCATGTGAGAGCAGTAATCAAGGTCTAAGATCTACTCTTTAAGTAAGTTGAGGTAAGATGATCCCAAGAATCCTCAAGATATGCGCCAAGGTGCCAAATCATCAAAAAGTTCCTCAACATGTGTGCCCAAGTGTCACACGTGCAAATCCACCTCTCTAGGAGAAAAGTAGTAATCCTCATTAAATTAGTAAAGTGCACCTCAACTTCAAGTTCTAACATAAAGTCCACTTAGATAGCCTCCTTTAATGATATTTACCTCCATTTAGGAAAATAACTTAGGAAAACCATAGTATTGAACTGTATGAGTTGCCAACCTACTGAAATATGCATGTAAACCCCCCTGGTAGCTGAAACCACTGAAAGAGTGGGGTGCATCTGGAGGCTAGATCACAACCATGCACGTTCATGAATTTTGCAAGATGCTTAGTGAGTACTATCTAAGTGACCCATGTAGATCTGACCAATCTAGAGGAGCGTTCTGACAAACTGTAACGTTCCCAAAAGTGAAATGCCTGCAAACCCTAAAAGTGAGATGCATGCAAACCCTAAAAGTGACATGCATGCAAACCCTAAAAGTGACATGCAAACCCTAAAAGTGACATGCATGACATCTAAGCATTATTTAATGATGCATGCACCCAATTAAGTCTCCATGCGCATGCATGCAAGTCAACTGCAAATTAGAAGTTAAAGTGACCTAATCAGGTCAAAAGTTAGGGTTTTCACAATTGCAAGTTATAAAAGAAAGATAAAGTGAATGGAGACTTTACTTTTGAATTATTATTATTTTGGAACTCTTGAGAAGCAGCACAGCATGCGGCCACAGCAGTTGGGGTTGGAGATGGCATCTTCAGCTAACGGGATTTCGGCAGTGAGACATCTACCTTGGTCTCCTTCAGGATAAACCATCCAAGTTTGTCACCATATCTATTGCATTCATCATTATTCAGTATTCCAGTATAAGTCCGAAGGTTATTGCAGATTCATCCGTACAGCTAGTCATTCACCAGGACTCTGGATCACCATATTTCTTCTGCATGTGGCCTGCATCCTCACTGATAGGATCACTCTACTGCATTGGGTGATTATTAGCTATTAGATTGCCCATCCGGGGAAACTAGCAGCAGTTTACATGGTTGTGGGGGCATGAGCAGCAGACTGGGAGATCGATTCGCTAGGGCATCTGGGAGGTCAAAACCCTTGCATGCTCTGGCCATCCTCTCCGACACTGGCATACCTTCCTTCCGACTTATTTCCAGCTGAAACTGATCCCTTCAGCGAAAACGTCACACTTGTTTGATTCAGCCATCTGGGGGTATTGCAGCAGAAACAAGGTTATTTCTTCACCAGCTCAGCTCATCTTGCATGCATATTCTCTCTGGAGCACATTCAGCTGGCTTATCAGTGGTAAGTGTTCATTCTATCTTGCAAACCCTAACCCTAATTTCAGCTATAAAATAGGGAAATTTTGCATGGCAGTTTGCATGCCCAGCTATTTCAGTAAAATTGCATAGAAATAGGAAATATCAGTATTTGGGATATTACAGTGGTATCAAAGCATGATCCTTGCCAGGTGTGGGCACATAGCAATTGAATAAAAGTGCATATTGATGCATGTGTGTACATGCAAATGCATGTCAATGATGTTGGTGAAGTGCATGTCAGGACATGAAGACAATGAGAAGGATCTTGACTGGAAATTGGCAGAGGTTAGCAGTACTTCAACACTTGCCTCGATATCAGGAGTATCTAGCCTTGGGTGATGAGGTATGTGCAGCATTGTCCTTTCAAGATTATTACAACATCAAGTTCGAGAGCCAGCCCAAGGATTTGGATGAGGATCTCCTTAAAGGAATAGCTAGGGGAATGAAGGAAGATGGGATCATGTTCAGACGCTCTCTCTTGTCATATGACAGTTTGGACCATAAGGAATCAGAGATTGCGCCCTTGAGTCTTCTGGATGAGCACAAGGTAGAAGAGTAGGTAGAAGAGGAACCTCAGTTAGACTCACAGGAACGAGTGGAGAGACATGACACATAGAGGATTGATACTATACATGTCGAGCAGTATGGAGGTTATGAGCCACATCTTGTGGAGGGGCCATTAATGGTTCATGTTGTAGATGCAAATTCGTTGATGGGAGACATATTCCAGGGACTAGCAGATAGTGACATGGACGCATCCCTTATTTTCCGAAATGGGTATACTACAGATGTGTGGGGTCCTGGTTCAGATGACACCAGTCGAGTGAGTGCCCAAGAGGATATCGCAACCTACACAAGATGCAGGACAATTGTGACCCATGAGGGCATGAGTGGCACTCATGGTTTGAGGGGAGAGCCTTCAACAATGATTCTACATGAGCACTCAAAATTACAGGTGACCGAGGAGAGATCTGACACAAAGGATTTGGATCAGGTATGGGATCACGAGTTGCCTTTGTGGGTTAGTGGTTTAACCATGGAGGAGGTAGTTGCGCACATCCCTTGTGGACCAGTTAACAAGGAAGTGTATCCATACATAGATTGGGTAGACAGGTATATGACGAAGATGGAGACACCGATGTTTACAGGCTCAGTTGACATCACTAGAGTTGCTATGGAGGAGAGGGCCAACCTCCTCTTCCAAGAGTTTTTTCGAGGGATGCTTAGGTTTGGAGGCATGAAGGAGCAGTCTTCTGAGGAGTTTGTGCAACTTATGATTGCTTGGCTCATTAAGGGCATTCAGATGGATTTTGGTATCAGTCAAAGGGTTGTTTGAGATCCTGGTATCAAGGGGTCAATTCATGATTGGGTGGCAAGGAGGCATGAGGTGATCCAGTGGTTTAATTGGGATCCTGGTATTGGTATCCGGATGCATTTTTTAGTTGACTGTTGTCGATTACTTGAGGACAAGCAATCTTTGGCAAGGGAGGACTGTAATGTTCCCAAAAGTGACATGTCGGCAAACCCTAAAAATGACATGCATGCAAACCCTAAAAGTGAGATGCATGCAAACCCGAAAAATGACATGCATGCAAACCCTAAAAGTGATATGCATGCAAACCCTAAAAGTGACATGCATGACATCTAAGCATTATTTAATGATGCATGCATCCAATTAAGTCTCCATGCGCATGCATGCAAGTCAACTGCAAATTAGAAGTTAAAGTGACCTAATTAGGTCAAAAGTTAGGGTTTTCACAGTTGAAAGTTATAAAAGAAAGATAACGTGAATGGAGACTTTACTTTTGGATTATTATTATTTTGGAACTCTTAAGAAGCAGCACAGCATGCGGCCACAGCAGTTGGGGTTGGAGACAGCGTCTTCAACTAATGGTATTTCGGCAGTGCGACATCTGCCCTAGTCTCCTTCAGGATAAACCATCCAGGTTTGTCACTGTATCTATTACATTCATCATTATTTAGTATTCCAGTATAACTCTAAAGGTTATTGCAGATTCATCCGTACAGCTAGGGGGCATTTAGCTGGGAAAACCCTAGTCATTCACCAGGACTCTAGATCACTATATTTCTTCCACATGCGACCTGCATCCTCACTGATAGGATCACTCTACTGCATTGGGTGATTATCAGCTATTAGATTGTCCATCCGGGGCAACTAGCAGTAGTTTACAAGGTTGTGGGGGTGTGAGCAGCAGACTGGGAGATCAATTCGCTTGGGCATCTAGGAGGTCAAAACCCTTGCATGCTCCGGCCATCCTCTTCAGCACTGGCATACCTTCCTTCCGACTTATTTCCAGCTGAAACTGACCATCCCTTCAGCAAAAAATGTCACACTTGTTTGATTCATCCATCTGGGGGTATTGCAGCAGAAACAAGGTTATTTCTTCACCTGCTCAGCTCATCTTGCATGCGTATTCTCTCTGGAGCACATTCAGCTGGCTTATCAGTGGTCAGTGTTCATTCTATCCTGCAAACCCTAACCCTAATTTCAGCTATAAAATAGGGAAATTTTGCATGGCAGTTTGCATGCCCGGCTATTTCAGTAAAATTGCATAGAAATAGAAAATATCAATATTTGGGATATTACACAAGCAACCCTGGAAGCTAACAATATGGCCAAATGGATATCCAAATCCATTAGTAGTGTTATCACGAATCTCGTAGTTGCTCCAAAATGTGATCCTGTCTAGGATGGCAAAGGGGATAGGAAACTAAAGTCGTGACATATGTTATCCAAGACCTCTAAAAGAACTCAGATGTCACACCGATCAAGTATACCGACACTTTAGACTCGGCCTAGGGGGGCATCCCTAAGACCAAGATGACCCTAAAAATGAGGAAAACAAGTAGATAACCTAGGGTATCTTGATTAGATCTCTTAGTGTTGTATTTAATTAGATTTTTGAATGGCCTCTAAGAAGAGAAGAGTGTCTATGTGAAAAGCCCCAATTTACCCTAGGGTTTGAAGCATGAAAATCGAATCTAAGGGTAAATGGTGAAATTAAACAAAATTAGACACTTGGATTGATTGCTAGAGGTAAAATAAGACAATTAAAGTTGAAACTAGCAATACCTAGTTTATGAAATTCAAAATAGCCACTTCCCCCAAGAGGGCGTCCCTCTTCTATGAGTAAGACCAGTGCTTTA
This sequence comes from Pseudotsuga menziesii, assembly GCA_001517045.1. Classification (NCBI taxonomy): domain Eukaryota; kingdom Viridiplantae; phylum Streptophyta; class Pinopsida; order Pinales; family Pinaceae; genus Pseudotsuga; species Pseudotsuga menziesii. Next base: position 166,841 of record LPNX010027008.1, read on the forward strand.
CGGGGGGAAATGAAGTTTGATCATCATGAAAAATTAGATTTGAGAGTTTTAAATTATTTAAGAAGTGGGTTTTTAGTTTCAAAGCTCGCCACAAAGTAGATACTACAAATCTAAAGGATGAGGGTTTTAAGACTAGGGTTTTAATTTTATTAAGACCGAGTGGATTGAAATAATGGAGATAGAAGAACGTACCTTGTGAAATGTACCTAGAAATTACAAATGAATGCTGAAAAGGTCAGGATTACTCCCGCAGAGATCAAATAAAATTTTGGTTGAAGATCCAGCTAAATGCCCAAGTGGAGAAGTGAGTCCCTCTTCTTGCCAAGCCAAGGAAAAATCAATCAAATCGACAAGGAAATGAACTACTGCAAACAAGAGATAAAATATGAGAGAAATAATTGGTCATAGACAAAATCACTCCCTGTTCAAAACAAATCTAGAAGAGAAACAAACAATGGGTCTCCACAAATGATGCGTCCCTCCAAGACAACCTCTTTGCCTGCAATAAAATAATAATCCACGAAAAATATGCTAGATTCTTCCCAAAGATATTTTAGTGCAAAGGAAAAGTAGTTTCAATCACAATTGTCGACATCCCATCCACAAGAACACAAGTATTTCTCACAAAAGAATTTTCTCTTTTCCAATAAGCCTAGAGCCAAAATTCACGATGGGATACAATGAGGGGGTCTCTTCTTTATATAGCTTTCGAGAGACACAAACCCTAACTTACTTTTTCATCCAACGGTTGAGATTAAACAATCATCAACGGTGGAGGTCACTTTTGCATAGATCAATACATGGATCAACAAGACTAAGTAAAGAGGGGGGCGAATTACCTCATAAAGCCCATTTTTACAACATGATAAAACATTATTTTTGCAAGTGTGACACTTAAGGGACATGGGGGGGTCATTAGCCCCTCCATAAGAGAGCCAAAATAATAATTTGGGGCATGAAAATGGATGAAACTGGTGTAGAAGTGTTTGGAGAGGCATAATAAATCATCTGGAGAAATTCCCTTGCCATTTCCTTGACCACACAAGCCAAATCGATTTCTTCAATGATTTCCCAGTTCATTTTTTGGTGGTACATCCTCCGAAATTCATAAAAATCATTATAACTTCATTCAGGCTGAGAACTGGGGAAAACTAACTACACAAAAGTGTGTGGAGGCATAGAAGAATGGTATAAGTGACTAGGAGAACCAAAATCACTGCCATAATAAGAAAATCTAGCCAATAATAAAGTTATAGTAATCACTGAATGTGCAATCTGAGGCCAAACTGTGAAAACCGAAACTGCATATTGGTCCTGGGAATGTCTAGACTAAATATAGGCACTGTTTCTTTTGGGTCACTGCCTTGGGAACCGTGTTTGACTTGGTCAACTGGGTTGACCAGGTCAAAATACCCAAACTGTAGGTGAGATATTGTATCAATATGATCCTACATGTAACTAAGGTAAGAAATGCTCCAATGGTGTATATCAAAACCCAACTTAAGTAATGTTATTCAAAATCATGGTGACAATAATAATAATAATAATAAGTAAGATATCCATGTGTTTTTGAAGGATCATTGAACCTTTCGGAAGTCTCTTGTGCACGCCATGCTTAAAAAGTTTAAACAGTTTGCTAGTGTTGGGTGGAGGTGGAAAACAAGGCTTAAGGTAAAGGGAAATGACTCATGACTGACTTTGACTATGCGATCTCTCTGAATGATAACCAATACACTCAACCAAAAAGTAATATACATGGTAGATAGTAACAGGGAATGGTGGTGTCTCACAAATGGATAAAGTACTTGGGTTTGTTTCCTTTCAGACTCTAGCAAGTATTCCTTTACATTACTTGCAATACTGATCAACCTTCAAAGGCAGGTTCCCTGGAAGCCTTCTGGGCTCTAGGAAATGACTAAGACATAACCTTTGCAAGTTAGTCTCACCCTATTTCCCTGTAGGGGCAAATGAGCCGAACAATATACAATGAATGAGTGCTCATCCTTTAAACATTGACCTTTTTCAATAACTTTTCACTTTCACATAAGATAGTAGCCGACCTACAAGAGTAAGTGCCCTGGAAATCCTTCTGGGCTCCAGTAAATGACTAAGGCCTAGCCTCGCTGCCAACGAGTAGTCCATAGCCCTGACGGGTTTGCATCTCCTTGTTAACCCTGTGGAGGGAAGATGAGCCTTACATTATACAAAAAATGAGTGCTCAACCCCTTGGCCACTGACCACCTTTAAACATTTAAACTTTGAATCATTTAGATATAGCATTTATGCGTTCCAATACTTTAGTGTTTAGCAACACTGTTTGGTGGAGGACTTGTTTTGAGGACTAAAGGATAGCTACCCTGTGAACTTAGCTACACTGGCCAAGCCACATACTTCATAGCCAAAGACTAACAACATGGAGTCTATCATGCATAAGGGTCAAGATGGGGAAAAGATTTTCAATCTCACAAGTTTTAGTCAATATAAGCTATGGGATCAAATTCAAATAACGGATGAACTGGATGTATGGGAACAAAAGACACATGGAACCAACATAGCACTAAGGTTTAATCATTTGTGTAAAGCATGGCATGAGCACCTGTCTCCATCTGATAAGCCCCTTTGTCAATTGTGTACCATATCTGCTACTCTGCTCGAATGAACTAGGTCACCACTGAGGTCATCTCAAAGGACAAGGAGATCTCAGTCCTGGTGTAATGTCCTCGTCCGATTAGGAAACAAAACACCCGCTAACCTACTTAATCCCCATAGGTTTGAGTGGGTACTGCATAAAAGGGGATTGACTAAGGACATTTGGTACTTAGAACAACTCAGGACACACATTCAGTACTAAAGTCAGCAGTAGGCTAAAAGAAGCCTTTTCTCTTTAGGCTTAAAAAGTCAACATCAAATTAGAATCGCATGCATGCAAAAGTAAAAGCACAAACCCTAAAAGCGCATAAGGATCTATTTACGAAGGATGAAGGAGCCTAAAGAGATACCTTTTGATTATTATTGATTTTGGAGCTCTTGAGTAGCAGCACAGCATGCGGCCACAATAGTTGGGATTGAAGACGTCGTCTTCAATTAACGAGGTTTCGGAAATGAGATATCTGCCCTAGTCTCATTCAGGATAAACCATTTAGGTTTGTCACCGCATCTATTGCATTCATCATTATTCAGTGTTCCAGTGTATGCCAAAAGATTATTTGCAGGTTCATCCGTACAGCTGGGGCATTTAGCTGGGAAACCCAAGTCATTCACCGGGACTCCGGATCACCACATTTCTTCTGCATCTGACCTGCATCCTCACTGACAGGATCACTCTACTACCTTGAGTGATTATCAGCCACCGGATTGCTCACCTAGAGCAGCTAGCAGCAGAATACAGAGGTGTGGGGGCATGAGCACCAGTCAGGGAGATCAATTCACTAGGGTATCTAGAGAGGTCCAAACTCTTGCATGTTCCGACCATCCTCTCCAGTACGGGCACACCTACACTCCAACCAACTTCCAGCTGAAACTGACCATCCCTTCATCAAAAACGTCAAGTTTAGCTGATTCAGACTACTAGGAGTATTACGGAGGAAAGAGAGGTTATTTCTTCATCAGTTCAGTTTATCTTGCATGCGTATTCTCTCTGGAGCAATTACGGCCGGCTTATCAGTGGTAAGTGTTCATTCTATCCTGCAAACCCTAACCCTAAATTCAGCTATAATATAGGGTAATTTTGCATGGCAGTTTGCATGCCCAGCTATTTCATTAATTTTGTATAGAATTAGAAAATATCAGTATTTGGGATATTACAGTGGTATCAGAGCATGTTCCTTGCCAGCTGTGGGCTTGAACATGAGAAGTAGATGAATACAGAAGAGGATACTTTTGTAACCTATACGTACATGGAGGACTTTGAGGATATCCAACTAGAAGATACCAACTTAGACATGGACCCAACAAGTATACACTCTGACAGGGGAAAAGGAATGGGAGAAGATGAGGACAGGATTGAATTTTGCAACTTAGTATCTGCATTGCAAGACTTAGCCAAAGGGCAAAAAGTTGTACTCAATGCAATCAACAGATTATCGACAAAACCAGAACTAGGTAACAACAGTACACCTCCCTCACCAATAGACAGAGGGTCTACAAGCAGCAGTGGAAAGGTTGCATACACCAATATACAGAATACACCTCACATATATAGCAAACCTTCCAACAAGCCTACTATGCCTCACTTCTTAGCAGATGCAGTAGGAGGTCTAGTCATGCAGGTAGAACCTAGCAAACCCTTTGGGGCTTATTTGCAGGAATACAGGGACTTGGGGGATGAGTTTCATGCAGCCATGTCTTTTTCGGATTTTTCCAACATGAAGAGTAGGAACAGGCCCAAGAATTTCAACAAGGGATTCAATCATAACTATGAGTTGCAAAAAACCTTGGGTAGGTTGACCATCCCAAACTTTGATGGGACTCGCGGAGGTTCAACAAGGATATGGGTATAGAAGTTGGATACCTATTTCCAACTCAATCCCATGACAGAGACAGATGCCATTAAATTGGCTACACTCCACCTGAACGGAGAGGCTCATGAGTGGTGGTACCACGGGTTAGTGACATTGGGTCACAACACCATTCACTCCTATGGTGAGTTCACTCAGAAACTCATGGAGAGGTTCGACAGGAAGGATCCAGAGATACATTTCAGAGAGTTGGCTCAACTCAAACAGACAGGCAGCGCCGAGGCCTTCATCTCAGAATTCCAGAGTATAGCGGTCATGGTAACAGATGTATCAGAGAGCAAGTTGACGATGTTGTTTACTGAAGCCCTAACAGAGCCACTACGGGGATGGGTGAAAGCCTACAAACCCCCCACTCTACAGGATGCCATTAGCCGAGCCAGAGATCTCCAAGATTCAGTTCCAAAGAGCAGGTTCCCTCTCAAAACCAACTTTCCAGTTAGGGACAAGGACAAAAAAACCTTTCCAACAAGATTTTTCAAAGAAAACATGGTTAGACGAGGACACTAGGAAAGATTTGAGGCGAAAGAAATTATGTTTTACTTGTCAAGAACCATGGGTTCCAAGACACAAGTCCACAAGGAAGGCCAAGGCTCACTACATCGAAGTGTATTCGGACAGTGACGGGGAGGACTATGAGCAGCAGGCAACAGAAGAACTATGGGCAGCAGAGGAAGAGTCACTCCAGGGTGATACACCAAAGGGAGTTATTGCTACGCTATTTGGAGTACCTAGATTCCATACTCTCAAGGTCATAGGAGTAGTACAGGGCCACAGAGTGGGAGTATTAGTTGATGGAGGAGCAACCCCCAATTTCATTGATGCAACTTAGGTAGCCAAGAGAGGTATTCCAACAGAGAAGTTTGAGGGATTTATTGTAGCAGTAGCCAGAAACTCTAGGATGGAGTGCAACTATTGGATTCCAAAACTAAATGTTACATTAGGCAGCTACCAGATGACAGATTCATTTTATGTAGTGAATGTGGCAGATACACATGTAGTATTAGGCGTTCAATGGCTTTATTCCATAGAGAAATATACTACAGACTACCGAGCAATGGAAATGGAATTCCAGGGGCCAGATGGAAAACGGGTAGTTTTGAGGGGCATGAACACTTATCCCCCAAAACCGGTCTCTTCACAGAGAATGGAGGCAGTACTCAGACCAGATGACATGGAATGGGCTGCAGAATGTTTGGTCACCTTTAGGAAACCTCAAGAGAACAACGCACAACACCCATATGACATTCAAACTGTATTACAGAAACACGAAAAGGTATTTCGGGACCTTCCAATAGGTAGACCGCCAGACAGGGCTTTGAGCACATCATTGAGCTAGAGGAGCGAACACAGGCAGTCATCACCACTCCTTATCGACATCCCAAAAGATATAAGGATGAGATCGAGAAGACGATCAAGGAATTACTGGAGCTTGGATACATTCGGCCCAGTTCTAGCCCCTTTGCATCATCAGTGGTCTTAGTAAAGAAGAAGGATGGCACACTGCAAATGTGCATCGATTACAGAGCACTCAACAAAAAGACCATCAAAAACAGGTATCCCATCCCCAGGATTGATGAACTCATGGACGAGCTGCGGGGCGCCAAATACTTTTCAAAGATTGATCTTCACTCGGGGTACCATCAGATCTGTGTAAGGGATCAAGACATTTCTAAAACAGCTTTCCGTTGTCACTATGGTCACTATGAATTCCTGGTCATGCCTTTTGGACTTACCAATGCTCCAACCACTTTTCAGTCATGCATGAACCATACTTTCAGAGCTCAATTACGTAAGTTTTTGCTAGTATTCTTTGATGACATCTTGTTTTACAACAAAACATGGGAGGAACATCTGAAACATCTGGACGAAGTATTGAGCATTCTAGAAGAACACTCGCTTTACGCGAAGATGTCCAAATGTGAATTCAGCATGAAGGAAATGTTGTATCTAGGGCACATAATCAGTGCAGAAGGGGTACAAGTTGATATGGAGAAAATCCAAGCTATCAAGGATTGGCCCACACCAAAAACAGTCACAGAATTGAGAGGTTTCTTAGGCCTTTGCACATATTACCGAAGGTATGTTAAGGGTTCTCCCAATTCGCCACACCCCTCACAGATCTCACAAATAAGGGATCCTTCACCTAGACAGAATTAGCATAGAAAACTTTTGACGAGATGAAAGTCATCATGAGTTCTTGCCCGGTCTTAGCATTACCAGACTTCTCACAGCCATTTGTAATAGAATGTGATGCCTCAAGGGAAGGGCTAGGAGCAGTATTGATGCAGATCCATCACCCTATTGCATTTGAGAGCAGGAAACTGAAGGACTATGAGCGCCACTACTCCATATACGACAAGGAGATGCTAGCCATCTTACATGCTCTCACGAAATTCCGACAGTACCTGGTGGGCAGCAAGTTCAAAATCAAGACAGATCATAACAGCCTCAAGTACTTCTTGGAGCAAAAGGCACTGAATGAATGCCAACAGAAATGGGTCAGCAAAGTACAAGCCTACGACTTCGAGATAGAGTATGTGAAGGGTAAGAACAATATAGTAGCTGATACATTATCCAGACGACCAACTTCATTATCTCTCATGAGCATATCTACAGATTGGAGAGCTCTTCTCTTAGTAGAATACTCCTAAAATAAATTTTCTTGCGAATTATTGGACGGGCAGGTTCAGGATGACATGTACAGAATTATCGATGGCATCATCTATTACAAGAGCAGGATATACCTCGTTCCAAAATCAGCTTTAAGAAAGAAAATGATACAGGCGGCACATGACTCTCCTCTATCTGGGCATCAAGGTTTCTTGAAGACCTACAGGTAGATCCGAGAGAGGTTCTCATGGAAGGGCCTCAAGGGGGAGGTTATGCAGCATGTGAAGGAATGTAGCATTTGTCAGCAGAACAAGATTGAGCACATCCATCCAGCAGGGTTGCTTCAGCCACTACCAATTCCGGAATAGAAGTGGGAAAGTATCTCCATGGAATTCATTACAGGATTGCCCAAGGTCCAAGGGCAAGATTGCTTATATGTCGTGGTTGATCAACTGACCAAATTTGCCTATTTCTTTTCTATATCATCCGATTACTCCACAGCTCAGGTAGCCGAGTTATTTTTCAGAGAGGTCTTCATGTTACACGGGTTACCGAAGACCATTGTCAGTGATCGAAACAGTAGATTCACTCGTGCCTTCTGGCAGGAGCTATTCAGGTTAGTGAGAATCGAGCTTGCTACCAGCACGAGTTATCATCCCCAAAGTGATGGACAGACCGAGATTGTCAACAAGTGGATTGAAGGGTATCTGAGGAACTATGTATCAGGGCAGCAACGAACCTGGATTAAATGGCTACACTTAGGGGAATATTGCTACAATACTACCACATGTCTATTAGGATGACGCCTTTTAAGGCATTATATGGCTATGATGCCTTGGACTTTGCAGATGTAGTATTCGGAGACAGCAGGGCTCCTAAGGCAAAGGATTGGATACATGACAGTCAGGACATCCTTAAAATCCTGAAAGAGAACTTACAGACAGCCCAGAATCAGCAGAAGTTGTATGCAGACAGGCACAGGATTGAGCAAAGCTTTGAAGTAGGAGATCTGGTATACTTACGGCTCCAACCCTACAGACAGTCTTCACTTAAGAAGAAAGGAGCGGAAAAGTTGAAACCTCGCTTCTACGGACCATACAGAGTTATCAGAAAGGTGGGAGAGGTGGCGTATGAACTAGAACTACCACTGGAGAGAAAAAATTCCAATGTCTCCCATGTGTCCAGCCTGAAAAGGACCATTGTACAACACATTGCTCCATCAACAGAGTTACCACCCTTAGATGATGAGGGACTATTGGTGCTAATTCCAAAACGGATCGTATAGACTCGAGAAAGAATACTCTAGAACATACTGATTAGAGAATACTTGGTCCAATGGAAAGAATTACCTCCGGAGGATGCCACATGGGAAGGAGAATAGGTATTGCAGAATTCCAATTTGCAGTTGCTTGAGGATAAGCAATCTCAACTGGGGAGGACTGTAATGTCCTCATCCGATTAGGCAACAAAACACCTGCCAACCTACTTAATCCCCATAGGTTCGAGCGGGTACTGCATAAGAGGGGATTGACTGAGGACATTTGGTACTTAGAACAACTCAAGACACACATTCAGTACTAAAGTCAGCAGTAGGCTAAAACAAGTCTTTTCTCTTTAGGCTTAAAAAGTCAACATCAAATTAGAATCGCATGCATGCAAAAGTAAAAGCACAAACCCTAAAAGTGACATGCGAACCCTAAAAGCGCATAAGGATCTATTTAAGAAGGATGAGGGAGCCTAAAGAGATACCTTTTTATTATTATTGATTTTGGAGCTCTTGAGTAGCAGCACAGCGTGCAACCACAACAGTTGGGGTTGCAGACGGCGTATTCAGCTAACGGGGTTACGGCAGTGAGATATCTGCCCTAGTCTCATTCAAGATAAACCATCCAGGTTTGTCACCACATCTATTGCATTCATCATTATTCAGTGTTCCAGTGTATGCCAAAAGATTATTTGCAGGTTCATCCGTACACCTGGGGCATTTAGCTGGGAAAGCCAAGTCATTCACCGGGACTCCGAATCACCATATTTCTTCCGCATGTGACCTGCATCCTCACTGACAGGATCACTCTACTGCCTTGAGTGATTATCAGCCACCGGATTGCTCACCTAGAGCAGCTAGCAACAGAATACAGAGGTGTAGGGGGTGTGAGCACCAGTCAGGGAGATCAATTCACTAGGGTATCTGGAGATGTCCAAACTCCTGCATGTTCCGGCCATCCTCTCCGGCACAGGCACAACTACACTCCGACCAACTTTCAGCTGAAACTGACCATCCCTTGATCAAAAACGTCAAGTTTAGATGATTCAGACTGCTGGGGGTATTACGGAGGAAAGAGAGGTTATTTCTTCATCAGTTCAGTTTATCTTGCATGCGTATTCTCTCTGGAGCAATTACAGCCGGCTTATCAGTGGTAAGTGATCATTCTATCCTGCAAACCCTAACCCTAAATTCAACTATAATATAGGGTAATTTTGCATGGCAGTTTGCATGCCCGGCTATTTCAGTAATTTTGCATAGAATTAGAAAATATCAGTATTTGGGATATTACACCTGGCCAGGAAATATTTTGTATCTGCTACTGAACAAAGGCTCTGAATGGCTCATGCTGTAATGATGATCCATGTTGAATCCCCGTCGAGTGAATAGCTCGAAAAAATAAAGAGATCAATATGTATGCTGCATCATGGTATCCATGCTGCAATATATATGTGATAACAAGTAGATTTGGAAAATATTGAATAAATCAAACCCATGCACATTCATGAAAATTGAGGACTGTAGAACATTTAGACATGTAACCCTGGAAGCTGAAAAGATGGCCAAACAGGTATCCAAATCCATTAGTAGATCTAGAAAACACTGAGTAAATAAAACCCATGCACATTCATGAAAATTCAGGACTGTAGAACACTAAACAATGAAACCACCACCTTTTGGAAGTGATTGATCTGAGGCAATACAGATCAATCTGATAGCAATTACCTGAATAAGTGGTAAAATGAGTATCCAAATATGTGCTCAAAATGCATGGATCTTGTCACGCCCCAGATTCTCTATAGCGCACCCTACTAGATGTGCCAAGGAACGGGGTCCTTTTTCTATTGTAAAAGGCCAAGTCAAGGTTGCTTTATGTAAAAGTGTTGGTCTATCAGTGATCCAGTTCCCTTGGTCGGTCATGGCAGGTCTTCTTGGTCCTCATTTCAAGGTGTGATGGTCTTGTAGCCCTACTGACAACCCCTTGATGGTTGGTAACTCCTCATTATGTCGGGCCTTTATTTCCTGGGTAGGTATTGATGCACCTCGAGGTGACTCCATTAGGACACATGGCTTAGGAGCCCCTAGACACTTTCATGATTCGATGCTTTGTAAAAGTGATTGCGCTTGTAAGGGTTGTCATACTCGCTCTAGCACACCTCTGTTATGCCCACTAGGACCTTATTCTATTGTATTACCTTCTTTCTTTGGTCATCCTAGTAAAAAAATGCAAATCATCCACAACTAAAAGCAAGTTTTGAAAGTTGTACTAAGCAAGGAGGGCATTAAGGGAAAAAGACACTTTGTTGGGGTTAGTTAGGGCATGGCATCCTCCTTCCAAGCTCAACATTTTACTTTGTTGAAGCTATCATCACCTTTTGTCATTATTTTTTATGTTTTATGAGGCTTAGTCCTCAGATTGTGGGTGACAAACCCTAAAAGTGAATTTTAACTCAAATTAGACAAGTCGGCCTAAAGGAGGGAAAAGTTACAACGTTTCTCATATAAATAAAGCACCCTCCTCTCATTTGTAACCAATATCATGGGATCAATTATGATTGAAATTTTATTTCACTTGTGGTATATGAGTCTCTAAGTAGTACGCACCTCTCTTCTTGGCAAGTTCTACGGTTTTTAAGGATAAGTTTGAATGTTTCAAGGTTTCTTTGCAATCTTTCAAGGCTAATTCAAGTGGAGGAAGGATTATAGGGTTTGTTTCTCTTCTCTTTCCCTTCATTAAATGTGGTAAGTTCTTTTGGTCTCTTTTCTTGCATTGCTTGAGCATCCAACGTAAAGGCTTCTAGGGTTTTATTTCATGTTAAGTCAGTCTTGCTTTGTGAGGCATTTCTTTGGGAGAATCCCTCTTGTTTAGGGCCTTGGTGTTGTTCCTTGTTCTAATTAGGTCAAGGACTATTATGACGTAGGGTTTCTAGTCTTTGCCCTAATTCAATAGCATTTGAATTGTCAATTCTTGAGAGGACGTTGGCCCCAATTTTTCTCATTGCCCTAGGAATAAGACTCAAGTCTAATTCCCTCTTCTTCTTCAAAATTACAAAATTCCATATCTTATATTTGAAAAAATCCAAAAAAATCAAGTATATAGAAAAGCCCTAAAAATTAAATATATAAAAATCCAAAAAATATTGCATTTTTTAAGAATCTAATCCACTCAATGTGACTCAACCCCTTGATTTTATGGTCAATCCTCAAAAGCGTTACCTTTTTGTGGCTATTTTGAGAGATCTAAGGTTCTTGTAAAATGGATTGTATGTTTTTCAGATCTAATATGGCAGGTACAACTATCTAAATTCAACATTGAAGTGCCATACAAGCTTAAGACAAAGTGTACTAACAGCCATAACCATTTTGATCTTCATCTAGTGGTTTGACTTGACCTTGTTGAGATTTTGGAGAGTTGGTTAGGGCATAAACCAGACCTGCTACACCATTCCCAGATTTGTTTTAATCAACTATCGACTGCCCCAGATGTCTGAAATATCATTGGAAAGTCATACCTTGACTCATAATTTTGCCAACTTGAGCTACAATAAAAGGTTACAAGTCTTACATCGGTTGGTTAAGGGTAAAAGGTATTTTACTCGTTATTTTAAGCAATTAATTGAACTTTTCATACAAATTGTTAGTGCTAGTCTCGTATTCCTTTTCATTGATATATCTTAATAATTATTAAAAGGACAGTGCTAAGTTCTATGACTCCTAACCTCCTAGTCTGTTGTTTAGTCATTGAATGTTTTTTGAATATTTTATTGACTCCACAATGCTCTGTTTGATTAATCAAATAGCAGGGTTTTGTTAGAAGTAGGGTTGTTCTCATTCTTGTGTGTCACAGGGCTACTTCTATACTCATTTGGAAATCCTTCCGTGGCCAAAGGAGGAGGCCTAAAGAGAGAGGAGAGTGCATTATGGTGATAGTGGGTGCATCTCCTGATTGGTTTCCACTCTTAGCATCAGTCTTCATGACCTTTTCAAAGGGTGATAGTTTGAGCAGTAACATATCCCATGTACAACAGAAGATATGATATTAGCCCCTCAGTGAATGGGGTTGGTCCCTAATAACTATATAACACTGACCAACTGGCACTGAATACAATAGCTCTGAATATCTGATAATGGCAAGTTGATGATATCTTTGTAGTAGTAAAATAATATTGTACAATACTCAGAAGGTGCCCCAGATGCATAAGCAATAGAGAATGTCCTTGGTGGACCAACAGTAATAATGTACATGTGCAAAAATGTACATAGTAATCATGATGCATTAACCATACAAGTGAGTCATCATATAGTCTAGTCATGTGAAACATGATAATATACCCCATCAGTATTTTCAATGAATTCACCGATTTAATGATTTAATGATTTAAGAACATATCATCTCCATGTCAACATCAAGGCATTTACAAGAACCATTTCCTTCTTCGGGGTGGATAAAGATGACTCAACCAAGTTTGGACAAGTGAAATGGGTTTTAGTTGACTGACTAACTCAAGATCAAGGATAAAGGGTTCCTTTGTAAGTCCTGGCAATAATACAAACAACAGGGAAGTTCTATAACCCAGGAGTGTGTTCTAAGGTACCTTTTCCCTTTGATCCTAGCAGTAAATTTCCCTTTCTTTCTTCCTTTTCTTTTCTCTTTTGCATAGGATTAGTTTTATGAAAGGTAAAGGTCCTAGTTTTACACCTTTTGGGATACCAGTGATGACACGACCTTAGCTCCACTCCTAGCAAGGGTCCATAGCCCCGACGGAGTTGCCTCAGTAAAGCACATAGTGCAAATAGGACTAACCCTACTGCTAGTCAAGCATCCATACCCCCAACAAGGGTTTCCTATCCTTCAAACCACTAACCATTTTATTGCTAGGGAATTTCTTTTGGATCTAAGGAGAAGGTATTGCTCAATTCTAGAGTTTCCTTGCTATGGCAACTGACTACAGGGATCTACCCGAAAGCATCCTGCATAGGATTCTATAAGTGATGTTATTTCTGGCTATTGACAGTCAGCCACAGGGATCTACTCAAAATTGTCCTGTACTAAGGATTTACTACAACACAACCAGCCCAAGACACAGGGAAAGCATGGAGGTACACATAGTGAAAGAGTTACAGAGGGGGGAAACAAGAGTCAATCTATCAAGTTCAAACCCTTGGGATTCAAACCAAAACATGAGGTGATATGAATGAAATGGAGTGGCCATAGATGTAATCCGAAGAAGCGGGTACAAGTCCTTGTAAAGACCAAGAGTTATCTAGGTTCATGGCATAGTCACTAGAATTGGAATCAACAATAAATTGGTGAGGCAAAAAAGTCAAAGTTTTGAATCCAATCGAAAAAAAATTGGGAAAAAATCGACAAATACAAAAATTAAATCCCGCCCAGGTAGCCTCTTTGTGGATGATTTGGTCACTGTCCCTTCGTAAAGCAAGTAAAAAACACCTTCAACAAGCAAAAACACCTCCGACAAGCAAAATAATGACCAAAACCAATGAAAATCAAACTTAAAAACATTTCTTGGGAGTCCAGTTCAACAATCAGAGGTTTAAATCACGAGTGAGGGAAAAAATTGTGAGTTTGACTTGTGTTCACCGAGTCAAACTGAAAAAGATCCGAATCAGATCATTTGAGTATCGATTCCAATTTAAATCCGAAAATTGGGATTCAAGTCACAATTTTTGTGACTATGGTTGATGGTATGTAAGTAAATAAGAACCCCTTCACCCTCATTAACCTATTACTTGTACTACTAGCTATACTCATCAGAGAATCAAATACATCATGTAGCAGTAGTAATATGAAGCAGTGTTAAAACAATTCGACTGGAACCGACAAAACCGGTTGGTCCGACCTGTTCTGGGGCCTCACCGGGTCAAACCGGTGTCTCAGCAACACTGTTTCGGTTCAGTTTTGACCGGTTTGTACAACACTTAAGAGGGTATTTTTTAAATCGAACAAAAATAATTAAAGGTTGCTTGAGTGGGGAAGGTTCTAGTTAAATATGCTCAGTATGGCACATAGCAAGAGTCTTTTTTGCAAATTTGTGTATAATGGTTTAGATTCACATGGTTGCACATGAATATATATAATTTTTCAAAATTTGAATATTTTCTGTATTTTTGGTGGACCGGTTTTGTGATCCGGTTTTTTTCCCGGTTTCAGTCCAGTTCTGGTTTTCAGGGTCGACCGGTTCGGTTTTTGTGACCTTGATATGAATTACAGTGTTACCGGTTGAAATGGCAGTCCAAGCCACCAACAAACATATGCAAAGAAAGTGACCACTATCACCTTAATCACTTCTCCTAACTTCTTCGGAAGTCAAACCTCCTCGAAGAGAGCCCTATGTAACTCTACAAAAGACACTTAGACACCAAATATATCTCATATGTGTGCAAAGTTAGTGACTAGTGCCTAATGGAGTCCAAAAAGTGGAGTAGATGTACTATGAGCATGAATATGAATTGTGCAAGTGCATTTGTACATCTGCTTCAAATAACCAATTTCAGTCCTAGATAATGCATGTATCATATAACAAGAGTGACACAAATATTATTCACATTACAAGCATTCATACATCATGAACTATTAATGAACAACAGTATATCAGAGATAAAGCATGAGCTTTACTATGAATTACTCATAAATCAGTATTTAGGCCAGCAGTAGCTGTTCAACATTGAAATACGTGTTTCTTTATCTAATCCAACTTTGTATTTGTACAACATGCATTAAATACCAGCTAACAAATAATATGAAAGTTTTACGTAATGTTTACCAGCAGTGTAGTATCTATGTATTTAGTTGCAGACTGCATGTGTTAAAGTAAAGGATGCAAGAAAGAGAGCTTGGAAAGGGAGGTTGAGCTAGGGAAGGAGCAGGTTGAGCTTTTAGAGAGGGCGCCCGAAATTTTAGGCACAGGATTTTAGGAAGGACCTGAAACTTTGGGGCACAAAATTTTGGGGAGGTCCCAAAATATTAGAGCACAAAATTTTAGGGCTTGGAATTTTAGGGCCTGCAATTTCTGGGAGGGGCCGAAATTTTAGGATGCAAAATTTTAAGGCCAAAAAATTTAGGGCGCGAAATTTTATGCCCCGAAATTTTAGGAGGAAAATTTCGGGAGGTCCTAAATTTGCCAAATATTTGATTTTGATAAAATTTTATAAATTTTGCAGACCTAAAACTAACCTAGAAACTAGGTTTTGAAAATGAAAAGATGTGAAGAGAAAGGAAGGAAACCCTAGAAAAAGCCCTACCCAACCTAGGGAATCTAGGGAGGATGGCTTACATTGTCAGAAAGAGATCCTTGGTCAGACAACTATCATAGAAAACAAAGGGAAAATCCTAGAGGACTCTCACAAGAAGACGTCCCTCTACTTGCTAAGGTGACAAGAAGGCTAAAAATGGCCTATTCTAGAAGAAAATGTAGCACTAGGGCTACCATTTAGTCATGAACATGCATTATCTACCAACATTCAAACAAAGAGATAATAAACCAAACCTCCATTTGCTTGCATTTAGCCAACAAATCCAAACATCACCTTGCAAAAGAATTTCACAAAAGAGCACCAAGAAAAAGCTTGCACAACCCAGAAAATCTCCCTCAAGAGAGGCACATCTCTCCAAAGAGCCCTAAGAAGGGTAGAACAAATGCATAATGTTTTATCCCATAAGTCTTGTTTTAAAATGAAAACGAGGAGATCTATTTATATGATCTCACACTCACTTTTTACAAAATATCTAGGCGTACATGCCTTAAAACATGTCAATTTGAAATTATAAAATGTAAACTTAAAATTAAAACAAAATAATAATAAAATATGGCCTAAGATAGGCTACCTGGGGTATTAGTACCCCCAGGTGCTAAAATGTGCTCAAACAAGTGAATCACTCCAAACGAAAGGATGGAGTGTGCTGGCGGGAGTGTTATACCCCATCTAACAACTAGAATGTTGTAAAATTTGTTATATATAAAATAATACAAAAATAAAAATAAAATAATAATAATAAATAATAGGAATGTAATTATACATATTAATGTAATAAAATTAAGAGTTGTGACTTTAAGAAAAGTCACCTTACAAAACTCAATAAGAAATATATATTCGGGAATCTACCTTGTAAATTATCAAGCATACATTTTTTTAAATAGTCTTTATTTATCAAGCTTGTGTTATTTTGTTCTTGCTCCATTGGTATCAGAGCTGAAGGGAGGCCCACCACCCAGTCGTCGTCCATCTCTGCTGTGCTTCCTGTGTCCACACTTCCCCGTTGTTTGCTGCACGTCGCTGCTGCAGTGTCTTCACGGCCTTCCCTCCTCATTTCTTGAGCAACCTTCCCATCCTTCTTCCACATTCCATGCACGGCTCCTCTACCCCCATGCGAATCGATTCCTCGTCGATGCGTCCACCACTCTTCCACTCTTCCACCTGTTAATACATCCCACACCCGCATCGTCTCTCTACTACTCGTGCCCTCGCCGTGACCACCACTCTGCCCTCGTCATCATCACCATCCTTCTTTTCGTCTGCAGCCCCCACTTCCTTCCACCGCAGCTCCACGCGACCACTACCCCTCCCCCCCGCCGCTCCCACGTCCCTCTTCGCCACCTGCGTGCCCTCCATCCGCGCAATCTCACTCCTCCCCCAATGCT